>CAMPQE020000215.1:5000-12500 GCA_946902985.2 Meconema thalassinum
TCGAGATTCCCACTGTCCCTACGCTTCAGAGTTTGCCGGAGAAGCGGAGAAATCTGTCGAGCACTCGGGATCGCGGTGGGCGTCGTTGAATAAGTCAAAGCGCGGGCGGACGGCGGGAGCTAATTACCGTGCGGCCGTGTGCCGGACAGGCTGGAGCGTCGATCCGCATCGTCGTCGGGTGGGTGTTCGAGATTCCCACTGTCCCTACGCTTCAGAGTTTGCCGGAGTAGCGGAGAAATCTGTCGAGCACTCGGGATCGCGGTGGGCGTCGTTGAATAAGTCAAAGCATGGGCGGACGGCGGGAGCTAATTACCGTGCGGCCGTGCGCCGGACAGGCTGGAGCGTCGATCCGCATCGTCGTTGGGTGGGTGTTCGAGATTCCCACTGTCCCTACGCTTCAGAGTTTGCCGGAGTAGCGGAGAAATCTGTCGAGCACTCGGGATCGCGGTGGGCGTCGTTGAATAAGTCAAAGCGCGGGCGGACGGCGGGAGCTAATTACCGTGCGGCCGTGCGCCGGACAGGCTGGAGCGTCGATCCGCATCGTCGTCGGGTGGGTGTTCGAGATTCCCACTGTCCCTACGCATCAGAGTTGGCCGGAGTAGCGGAGAAATCTGTCGAGCACTCGGGATTATTTTTAGCTGATCCTCTGGGATCGCGATAATGATGATGATTATAAATAAAACGGACAGTCGCCAACAGCACGTGGTGTTCCCAGGCGGTCTCCACTCCAAGTACTGACCGCGCCCTATGTAGCTTAACTGCGGTGATCGAACGAGAACCGGTGTACTCAACATGGTATGGCCGTTGGCAAGTGAGCGCTGCAAGATGGGGTCTCTCCTTTTGTTTGGGAGTCCCGAAAGCCTGGGTTCTTTGGTCTGGTCATTTTGGGAATAGCATTTTAATACTTGTCCCCTTAGTATTATTATTAGTAATATTTATTATTGAAATGAAAAGCCACAGCCGGCTTCCAGTCTCCGACCGGGTCAGGAATGGAATGAATGAAGCCCCCTTCTAGCGGCGAGGATATGAACTGTGCCGGCTGCCGAGGCCTGACGCACTCCTCTGGGGAAATGATTAAATGAATGACAGATGAAATGAAATGATAGTGGAGAGTGTTGCTGGAATGAAATTTTGACAGGGTACCCGGAGTAAAAACCTGTCTGCCTCCGTTTTGTCCTGCACAGATCTCACATGGAGTGGCCGGGATTTGAGCCACGGACCCAGGGGTGAGAGGCCGGCCTGCTGCTGCCTAAGCCACGGAGGCTTCAGTAATATTTATTATTATTATTATTATTATTATTATTCGGGATGATTTTTAGCTGATCCTCTGGGATCGCGATAATGATGATGATTATAAATAAAACGGACAGTCGCCAACAGCACGTGGTGTTCCCAGGCGGTCTCCCCTCCAAGTACTGACCGCGCCCTATGTTGCTTAACTGCGGTGATCGAACGAGAACCGGTGTACTCAACATGGTATGGCCGTTGGCAAGTGAGCGCTGCAAGATGGGGTCTCTCCTTTTGTTTGGGAGTCCCGAAAGCCTGGGTTTTTTGGTCTGGTCATTTTGCGAATAGCATTTTAAAACTTGTCCCCTTAGTATTATTATTATTATTAGTAATATTTATTATTGAAATGAAAAGCCACAGCCGGCTTCCAGTCTCCGACCGGGTCAGGAATGGAATGAATGAAGCCCCCTTCTAGCGGCGAGGATATGAACTGTGCCGGCTGCCGTGGCCTGACGCACTCCTCTGGGGCATTGATTATATGAATGACAGATGAAATGAAATGATAGTGGAGAGTATTGCTGGAATGAAATTTTGACAGGGTACCCGGAGTAAAAACCTGTCTGCCTCCGTTTTGTCCTGCACAGATCTCACATGGAGTGGCCGGGATTTGAGCCACGGACCCAGCGGTGAGAGGCCGGCCTGCTGCTGCCTAAGCCACGGAGGCTTCAGTAATATTTATTATTATTATTATTATTATTATTATTATTATTATTATTTTTATTTTTATTATTATTATAAAATGTAAACCGAAATCTCAACACATTTCTCGGCCGGCATTTGCCCGAAGAGGAAGTGGGAAACCACGGAAAACCACTTCGAGGATGGCTGAGCTGGGAATCGAACCCCCTCAACTCATTTGTGCCACCCGAGGCTGAGTAGACCCCGTTCCAGTCCTCATACCACTAATCAAATTTCATGGCAAAGCCCGGAATCGAACTCAGGACCTCCGGCGCGGCAGCTAACCATGCTGACCGCTACGCCATGGAGGCGACTATTATTATTATTATAATTATCATTATTATTAGTATTTTCTATTTCATCGAAATTTATGAACTCGTCTCTATCAGTGCCTACTATTATTATTATTATCATTTTTATTATTATTATTTTTCTTTTCATGGAAATTTATTTAAATATTTATTTATTTATTTATTTATTTATTATGCCTATTACTGCCTGGTGATTTTCCGAATAGTTTTTTAAAACTTGTCACCTTAGTATTATTATTATTATTATCATTATTATTAAAAATATTATTATTATTATTATTATTATTATTATTTTTATTATTATTATTAAATGTAAACCGAAATCTCAACACATTTCTCGGCCGGCATTTGCCCGAAGAAGAAGTGGGAAACCACGGAAACCCACTTCGAGGATGGCTGAGCTGGGAATCGAACACCCTCAACTCATTTGTGCCACCCGAGGCTGAGTAGACCCCGTTACAGTCCTCATACCACTTATCAAATTACATGGCAAAGCCCGGAATCGAACTCAGGACCTCCGGCGCGGCAGCTAACCATGCTGACCGCTACGCCATGGAGGCGACTAATATTATTATTATAATTATCATTATTATTAGTATTTTCTATTTCATCGAAATTTATGAACTCGTCTCTATCAGTGCCTACTATTATTATTATTATCATTTTTATTATTATTATTTTTCTTTTCATGGAAATTTATTTAAATATTTATTTATGTATTTATTTATTTATTTATTTATTATGCCTATTACTGTCTGGTGATTTTCCGAATAGTTTTTTAAAACTTGTCACCTTAGTATTATTATTATTATAATTATTATTATTATCATTATTATTAAAAATATTATTATTATTATTATAATTATTATTATTATTAAATGTAAACCGAAATCTCAACACGTTTCTCGGCCGCCATTTGCCCGAAGAGGAAGTGGGAAACCACGGAAAACCACTTCGAGGATGGCTGAGCTGGGAATCGAACACCCTCAACTCATTTGTGCCACCCGAGGCTGAGTAGACCCCGTTCCAGTCCTCATACCACTTATCAAATTACATGGCAAAGCCCGGAATCGAACTCAGGACCTCCGGCGCGGCAGCTAACCATGCTGACCGCTACGCCATGGAGGCGACTATTATTATTATTATAATTATCATTATTATTAGTATTTTCTATTTCATCGAAATTTATGAACTCGTCTCTATCAGTGCCTACTATTATTATTATTATTATCATTTTTATTATTATTATTTTTCTTTTCATGGAAATTTATTTATATATTTATTTATTTATTTATTTTATTTATTATGCCTATTACTGTCTGGTGATTTTCCGAATAGTTTTTTAAAACTTGTCACCTTAGTATTATTATTATTATTATTATTATTATTATTATTATTATCATTATTATTAAAAATATTATTATTATCATTATAATTATTATTATTATATTAAATGTAAACCGAAATCTCAACACATTTCTCGGCCGGCATTTGCCCGAAGAGGAAGTGGGAAACCACGGAAAACCACTTCGAGGATGGCTGAGCTGGGAATCGAACCCCCTCAACTCATTTGTGCCACCCGAGGCTGAGTAGACCCCGTTCCAGTCCTCATACCACTAATCAAATTTCATGGCAAAGCCCGGAATCGAACTCAGGACCTCCGGCGCGGCAGCTAACCATGCTGACCGCTACGCCATGGAGGCGACTATTATTATTATTATAATTATCATTATTATTAGTATTTTCTATTTCATCGAAATTTATGAACTCGTCTCTATCAGTGCCTACTATTATTATTATTATCATTTTTATTATTATTATTTTTCTTTTCATGGAAATTTATTTAAATATTTATTTATTTATTTATTTATTTATTATGCCTATTACTGCCTGGTGATTTTCCGAATAGTTTTTTAAAACTTGTCACCTTAGTATTATTATTATTATTATCATTATTATTAAAAATATTATTATTATTATTATAATTATTATTATTTTTATTATTATTATTAAATGTAAACCGAAATCTCAACACATTTCTCGGCCGGCATTTGCCCGAAGAAGAAGTGGGAAACCACGGAAACCCACTTCGAGGATGGCTGAGCTGGGAATCGAACACCCTCAACTCATTTGTGCCACCCGAGGCTGAGTAGACCCCGTTACAGTCCTCATACCACTTATCAAATTACATGGCAAAGCCCGGAATCGAACTCAGGACCTCCGGCGCGGCAGCTAACCATGCTGACCGCTACGCCATGGAGGCGACTATTATTATTATTATAATTATCATTATTATTAGTATTTTCTATTTCATCGAAATTTATGAACTCGTCTCTATCAGTGCCTACTATTATTATTATTAGTATCATTTTTATTATTATTATTTTTCTTTTCATGGAAATTTATTTATATATTTATTTATTTATTTATTTTATTTATTATGCCTATTACTGTCTGGTGATTTTCCGAATAGTTTTTTAAAACTTGTCACCTTAGTATTATTATTATTATTATTATTATTATTATTATTATTATTATTATTATCATTATTATTAAAAATATTATTATTATCATTATAATTATTATTATTATATTAAATGTAAACCGAAATCTCAACACATTTCTCGGCCGGCATTTGCCCGAAGAGGAAGTGGGAAACCACGGAAAACCACTTCGAGGATGGCTGAGCTGGGAATCGAACCCCCTCAACTCATTTGTGCCACCCGAGGCTGAGTAGACCCCGTTCCAGTCCTCATACCACTAATCAAAGCCCGGAATCGAACTCAGGACCTCCAGCGCGGCAGCTAACCATGCTGACCGCTACGCCATGGAGGCGACTAATATTATTATTATAATTATCATTATTATTAGTATTTTCTATTTCATCGAAATTTATGAACTCGTCTCTATCAGTGCCTACTATTATTATTATTATCATTTTTATTATTATTATTTTTCTTTTCATGGAAATTTATTTAAATATTTATTTATGTATTTATTTATTTATTTATTTATTATGCCTATTACTGTCTGGTGATTTTCCGAATAGTTTTTTAAAACTTGTCACCTTAGTATTATTATTATTATAATTATTATTATTATCATTATTATTAAAAATATTATTATTATTATTATAATTATTATTATTATTAAATGTAAACCGAAATCTCAACACGTTTCTCGGCCGCCATTTGCCCGAAGAGGAAGTGGGAAACCACGGAAAACCACTTCGAGGATGGCTGAGCTGGGAATCGAACACCCTCAACTCATTTGTGCCACCCGAGGCTGAGTAGACCCCGTTCCAGTCCTCATACCACTTATCAAATTACATGGCAAAGCCCGGAATCGAACTCAGGACCTCCGGCGCGGCAGCTAACCATGCTGACCGCTACGCCATGGAGGCGACTATTATTATTATTATAATTATCATTATTATTAGTATTTTCTATTTCATCGAAATTTATGAACTCGTCTCTATCAGTGCCTACTATTATTATTATTATTATCATTTTTATTATTATTATTTTTCTTTTCATGGAAATTTATTTATATATTTATTTATTTATTTATTTTATTTATTATGCCTATTACTGTCTGGTGATTTTCCGAATAGTTTTTTAAAACTTGTCACCTTAGTATTATTATTATTATTATTATTATTATTATTATTATTATTATTATTATCATTATTATTAAAAATATTATTATTATCATTATAATTATTATTATTATATTAAATGTAAACCGAAATCTCAACACATTTCTCGGCCGGCATTTGCCCGAAGAGGAAGTGGGAAACCACGGAAAACCACTTCGAGGATGGCTGAGCTGGGAATCGAACCCCCTCAACTCATTTGTGCCACCCGAGGCTGAGTAGACCCCGTTCCAGTCCTCATACCACTAATCAAAGCCCGGAATCGAACTCAGGACCTCCAGCGCGGCAGCTAACCATGCTGACCGCTACGCCATGGAGGCGACTAATATTATTATTATAATTATCATTATTATTAGTATTTTCTATTTCATCGAAATTTATGAACTCGTCTCTATCAGTGCCTACTATTATTATTATTATCATTTTTATTATTATTATTTTTCTTTTCATGGAAATTTATTTAAATATTTATTTATGTATTTATTTATTTATTTATTTATTATGCCTATTACTGTCTGGTGATTTTCCGAATAGTTTTTTAAAACTTGTCACCTTAGTATTATTATTATTATAATTATTATTATTATCATTATTATTAAAAATATTATTATTATTATTATAATTATTATTATTATTAAATGTAAACCGAAATCTCAACACGTTTCTCGGCCGCCATTTGCCCGAAGAGGAAGTGGGAAACCACGGAAAACCACTTCGAGGATGGCTGAGCTGGGAATCGAACACCCTCAACTCATTTGTGCCACCCGAGGCTGAGTAGACCCCGTTCCAGTCCTCATACCACTTATCAAATTACATGGCAAAGCCCGGAATCGAACTCAGGACCTCCGGCGCGGCAGCTAACCATGCTGACCGCTACGCCATGGAGGCGACTATTATTATTATTATAATTATCATTATTATTAGTATTTTCTATTTCATCGAAATTTATGAACTCGTCTCTATCAGTGCCTACTATTATTATTATTATTATCATTTTTATTATTATTATTTTTCTTTTCATGGAAATTTATTTATATATTTATTTATTTATTTATTTTATTTATTATGCCTATTACTGTCTGGTGATTTTCCGAATAGTTTTTTAAAACTTGTCACCTTAGTATTATTATTATTATTATTATTATTATTATTATTATTATCATTATTATTAAAAATATTATTATTATCATTATAATTATTATTATTATATTAAATGTAAACCGAAATCTCAACACATTTCTCGGCCGGCATTTGCCCGAAGAGGAAGTGGGAAACCACGGAAAACCACTTCGAGGATGGCTGAGCTGGGAATCGAACCCCCTCAACTCATTTGTGCCACCCGAGGCTGAGTAGACCCCGTTCCAGTCCTCATACCACTAATCAAATTTCATGGCAAAGCCCGGAATCGAACTCAGGACCTCCGGCGCGGCAGCTAACCATGCTGACCGCTACGCCATGGAGGCGACTATTATTATTATTATAATTATCATTATTATTAGTATTTTCTATTTCATCGAAATTTATGAACTCGTCTCTATCAGTGCCTACTATTATTATTATTATCATTTT
>CAMPQE020000215.1:20000-22500 GCA_946902985.2 Meconema thalassinum
TAAAACTTGTCACCTTAGTATTATTATTATTATTATCATTATTATTAAAAATATTATTATTATTATTATTATTATTATTATTATTTTTATTATTATTATTTTTCTTTTCATGGAAATTTATTTATATATTTATTTATTTATTTTATTTATTATGCCTATTACTGTCTGGTGATTTTCCGAATAGTTTTTCAAAACTTGTCACCTTAGTATTATTATTATTATTATTATCATTATTATTTAAAAAAATATTATTATTAATATTATTATTATTATTTTTATTATTATTATTAAATGTAAACCGAAATCTCAACACATTTCTCGACCGGCATTTGCCCGAAGTGGACGTGGGAAACCACGGAAAACCTGCTCCCGCCGTTTACCCACTTATTTTTCGACTAGACGGCTATTCCCGCCGTTTACCCACCTTGCAATAAGATAGCCAAATGTCTTCCCGCCGCTTACCCACCCTTTCGTAAAGTCAGTTAGTCCGGCCGCTTACCCACCCAATCGATCCCGCACGAGTCCCCTTAGGAAATCCATCGGAAGTTGCCCGCAAGCCTGACCCCTCGAACCCCTCGCATCGACCGTCAACTCGCCAGCCATCTCCGTACATCAGCTTAGGCCGGGGCCTCCCGCGTGAGCTGGCGGAAGATGCGGCCGCAACAGAGGGTCGCCTGAAGCCGGTGAATGGACTTAGAAAATTTTTGCTGCCCTGTCGCTGACTAACGAAGTGACCTAATGCGTTTATGAAAAATTCTGAAAAAATTAACAAGTTTGAGAAACGGTATTTGAAACTTCGTCCCTAAAATCCAGCCTTCTATGTTGCTTCGTAGAAGAGTTATGAATTTTTTTTGTGCGTTTTTAACGTTTTTTTTTATGGAAAAAATAAATTTTTAAAATTGGCCACAGCCAGATGTTCCAGCCCGGATAGCACTATTTTTCAGTATAAACGAATTTATTTTTCGACTAGAGGGCTAGTCCCGCCGTTTACCCACATTTTATTAAGATGGCCAAATGTCTTCCCGCCGCTTACCCACCCTTTCGAAAAGACAGCTAGTCCCGCCGCTTACCCACCTTGCATTAAGATGGCCAAATGTCTTCCCGCCGCTTACCCACCCTTTCGAAATGGCAGCTAGTCCCGCCGCTTACCCACCCATTCGATCCCGCACGAGTCCCCTTAGGAAATCCATCGGAAGTTGCCCGCAAGCCTGACCCCTCGAACCCCTCGCATCGACCGTCAACTCGCCAGCCATCTCCGTACATCAGCTTAGGCCGGGGCCTCCCGCGTGAGCTGGCGGAAGATGCGGCCGCAACAGAGGGTTGCCTGAAGCCGGTGAATGGACTTAGAAAATTTTTGCTGCCCTGTCGCTCACTAACGAAGTGACCTAATGCGTTTATGAAAAATTCTGAAAAAATTAACAAGTTTGAGAAACGGTATTTGAAACTTCGTCCCTAAAATCCAGCCTTCTATGTTGCTTCGTAGAAAAGTTATGAATTTTTTTGTGCGTTTTTAACGTTTTTTTAATGGAAAAAATAAATTTTTAAAATTGGCCACAGCCAGATGTTCCAGCCCGGATAGCACTATTTTTCAGTATAAACGAATTTATTTTTCGACTAGAGGGCTAGTCCCGCCGTTTACCCACATTTTATTAAGATGGCCAAATGTCTTCCCGCCGCTTACCCACCCTTTCGAAAAGACAGCTAGTCCCGCCGCTTACCCACCTTGCATTAAGATGGCCAAATGTCTTCCCGCCGCTTACCCACCCTTTCGAAATGGCAGCTAGTCCCGCCGCTTACCCACCCATTCGATCCCGCACGAGTCCCCTTAGTAAGTCCATCGGAAGTTGCCGGCAAGCCTGACCCCTCGAACCCCTGGCATCGACCGTCAACTCGCCAGCCATCTCCGTACATCAGCTTAGGCCGGGGCCTCCCGCGTGAGCTGGCGGAAGATGCGGCCGCAACAGAGGGTCGCCGGATGCCGGTGAATGGACTTAGAAAATTTTTGCTGCCCTGTCGCTCACTAACGAAGTGACCTAATGCGTTTTTGAAAAAATCTGAAAAAAATAACAAGTTTGAGAAACGGTATTTAAAACTTCGTCCCTAAAATCCAGCCTTCT
The DNA here is from genome assembly GCA_946902985.2 of Meconema thalassinum. NCBI lineage: Eukaryota > Metazoa > Arthropoda > Insecta > Orthoptera > Tettigoniidae > Meconema > Meconema thalassinum. The sequence continues at coordinate 22,118 of CAMPQE020000215.1, forward strand.
ACGTTGCTTCGTTGAAAAGTTATGAATTTCTCTGTGCGTTTTTGACTTTTTTTTAATGGAAAAATTAAAAATTTTGAAAATCGGCCACAGCCAGATCTTCCAGCCCGGATAGCACTATTTTTTAGTAGAAACGAATTTATTTTTCGACTAGACGTGTACTTTCGCCGTTTACCCTCCTTGCATTAAGATGGCCAAAGTTACTCCCGCCGTTTACCCACCCTTTCGATTCCGCTGTTTTTCAAGAGGAACAAGTCCTAGATTGAAGATGCAAATAGTTTCGAACATTTTCGAAAAGAAAAAGTTTCGAACTCTTTCTAAAAGGCCTCTGGGAGAGAGACGAAATGGCCGTTCCCGCTGGTTAACCATCTTTTCGATGAAATATA
>CAMPQE020000215.1:32500-34438 GCA_946902985.2 Meconema thalassinum
ACTCGGGATCGCGGTGGGCGTCGCTGAATGAGTCAAAGCGCGGGCGGACGGCGGGAGCTAATTACCGGGCGGCCGTGTGCCGGACAGGCTGGAGCGTCGATCCGCATCGTCGTCGGGTGGGTGTTCGAGATTCCCACTGTCCCTATGCTTCAGAGTTTGCCGGAGAAGCGGAGAAATCTGTCGAGCACTCGGGATCGCGGTGGGCGTCGTTGAATAAGTCAAAGCGCGGGCGGACGGCGGGAGCTAATTACCGTGCGGCCGTGTGCCGGACAGGCTGGAGCGTCGATCCGCATCGTCGTCGGGTGGGTGTTCGAGATTCCCACTGTCCCTACGCTTCAGAGTTTGCCGGAGTAGCGGAGAAATCTGTCGAGCACTCGGGATCGCGGTGGGCGTCGTTGAATAAGTCAAAGCATGGGCGGACGGCGGGAGCTAATTACCGTGCGGCCGTGCGCCGGACAGGCTGGAGCGTCGATCCGCATCGTCGTTGGGTGGGTGTTCGAGATTCCCACTGTCCCTACGCTTCAGAGTTTGCCGGAGTAGCGGAGAAATCTGTCGAGCACTCGGGATCGCGGGGGGCGTCGTTGAATAAGTCAAAGCGCGGGCGGACGGCGGGAGCTAATTACCGTGCGGCCGTGCGCCGGACAGGCTGGAGCGTCGATCCGCATCGTCGTCGGGTGGGTGTTCGAGATTCCCACTGTCCCTACGCTTCAGAGTTTGCCGGAGAAGCGGAGAAATCTGTCGAGCACTCGGGATCGCGGTGGGCGTCGTTGAATAAGTCAAAGCGCGGGCGGACGGCGGGAGCTAATTACCGTGCGGCCGTGTGCCGGACAGGCTGGAGCGTCGATCCGCATCGTCGTTGGGTGGGTGTTCGAGATTCCCACTGTCCCTACGCTTCAGAGTTTGCCGGAGAAGCGGAGAAATCTGTCGAGCACTCGGGATCGCGGTGGGCGTCGTTGAATAAGTCAAAGCGCGGGCGGACGGCGGGAGCTAATTACCGTGCGGCCGTGTGCCGGACAGGCTGGAGCGTCGATCCGCATCGTCGTCGGGTGGGTGTTCGAGATTCCCACTGTCCCTACGCTTCAGAGTTTGCCGGAGTAGCGGAGAAATCTGTCGAGCACTCGGGATCGCGGTGGGCGTCGTTGAATAAGTCAAAGCATGGGCGGACGGCGGGAGCTAATTACCGTGCGGCCGTGCGCCGGACAGGCTGGAGCGTCGATCCGCATCGTCGTTGGGTGGGTGTTCGAGATTCCCACTGTCCCTACGCTTCAGAGTTTGCCGGAGTAGCGGAGAAATCTGTCGAGCACTCGGGATCGCGGTGGGCGTCGTTGAATAAGTCAAAGCGCGGGCGGACGGCGGGAGCTAATTACCGTGCGGCCGTGCGCCGGACAGGCTGGAGCGTCGATCCGCATCGTCGTCGGGTGGGTGTTCGAGATTCCCACTGTCCCTACGCATCAGAGTTGGCCGGAGTAGCGGAGAAATCTGTCGAGCACTCGGGATTATTTTTAGCTGATCCTCTGGGATCGCGATAATGATGATGATTATAAATAAAACGGACAGTCGCCAACAGCACGTGGTGTTCCCAGGCGGTCTCCACTCCAAGTACTGACCGCGCCCTATGTAGCTTAACTGCGGTGATCGAACGAGAACCGGTGTACTCAACATGGTATGGCCGTTGGCAAGTGAGCGCTGCAAGATGGGGTCTCTCCTTTTGTTTGGGAGTCCCGAAAGCCTGGGTTCTTTGGTCTGGTCATTTTGGGAATAGCATTTTAATACTTGTCCCCTTAGTATTATTATTAGTAATATTTATTATTGAAATGAAAAGCCACAGCCGGCTTCCAGTCTCCGACCGGGTCAGGAATGGAATGAATGAAGCCCCCTTCTAGCGGCGAGGATATGAACTGTGCCGGCTGCCGAGGCCTGACGCACTCCTCTGGGGAA
>CAMPQE020000216.1:0-131019 GCA_946902985.2 Meconema thalassinum
TTTAAGGCCACTTACATTTACAACAACGTCCATTCAGTAAATAGGTTGTTAGAAAATTAAAAAGTGACATTTGATCCACAATTAGACCCCAGGAACTGGTTGAGGATCAGTAAACGAAAAACATTGTATATCCTATATTTTAATAGAAAATAACACAAGAATCATATAAATGCATTGCGGATGAGATTATAACACCCCATAGAAAAGATAAGCAATGTGATCCACAAATAGTGACAGGGACTAATTTTGGATCAAAATTGACGATTTTTTTAAATATGATTTTCCATGTTTAAATGATTAATGAAAACTTTAATTTTCACTTGTAAGAATCAAAAGTACATGTTATAAACAAGAAGCTCTTTAATTTGAGTCACTTTAAACACTGCAGTGCATTGTTCAATAGCCTACTATTTACATTTGGCACATAGAATCTTTCTTGGCTGAGCATCATTTGCCAAATTTTGTTTAATGGTATCACAATTTGCACTTACTACATTGTATCCAACTTTCTCCTCTAAAATCATCTTGAAATGTCCCACCACATTCACCACAGGTAGTGGCATCATTCTCATCGTCATCGCTTTCACTACTGCCTTCGACTTTTCGTCTTTTTGCTGATTCGTTCTTTTCTTTTTCCTCAATTTCTCTCAGGAACTCTTGAAAATTTTCACCTCTCTTTTGCCATCTATTGCATCTGCAAGTTTTAATATTTCCTTCCTGCTCAAATAGTGGCCCATTTTTTGCAACTGTACAACTGCTTCATAAATGTCTTTCTCACATTCTGTACCCAAGAAAGGTTGTGGTCCTGGTCTCTTGCAATGAACATCAACAGAACCATTCACTCGCCTGCGAATCGTGTTCAATGGCACCGAATACGTCCCTTGAGCATCCCTTATAGAAAGACCTCCTTCCCGAACAGCGCTAACTGCCCTTGCTAGGTCTTCGTCAGTGCAGCTTCTCAGCATCTAAATTCAAAAAGTGAGAAACTATTGGGATATCTAGTTTTTAAATATTTTTTGGGTCTGACAACTTTTTGGTAGGTTATCTACCATACTGAGCAGTTAGGCATACTCAAATTGCATTATTGTTATTGTCATTATTATTATCATTTAAATACCGTATTATAGATGTAGTCTTTTAATAATGTCATTTAAAATCATTTCACAATCTAAGTACCAATGGCCAAAATGGTTCATCAGTTGGGTAACATTGTCAGTTATGTTGTTTTATACATCATTTAAATAATCAAAACACATTTTCACATGGAATTTAAAACAAATTGTAATATTTGTGAACACTTGAATTACCAAGATTTTAGTTTAAAATGTATTTAAACTTGAAGTGCATTTGAATTTAGCGCGCACCCCGGCATGCTTCCGGTTCCACTGCAAGGTAATCAACAACATGCCCGCAAGGCAAGACTAAATGCTTCATGTGAAGTCGTATATTTATCTCTACAAACTATATACCTATGACTTTATTTTAAGTAAATTTGAGAGCTCTGAAGTATCTACAGAAGTCATTACACATTTTTTAATTCACTTATCTTATTTTTTTCTTAAATTTTCTGCCAATAATTGGAACAAACCCTCATACGTCTTGACAATAGGCTTTACTCACTCAGAACCGACAGAGAGCCGAGCTGCTGTGGCCACCGAACATACAACAAGACACCTGTCGGTAACTTTGGAAACTAACTGTACAGACGAACTGATCCTAAACTAGTGACCGATCCGCAACTAGTGACTATGCCCTATAAAGGGCATGTCAAATGTTTAGTGTGCAACAGAGATGTAACGTGTTAAAAAGAACACAATTTGTTGTTGAAATGTCCTCTCTAATATGTTCACATTTCAGTTTGGATGAAATCACACTATTCTTTACTTAACACTTGTGTTCGTTTCCTGCACATTCCATACATCGGAGTACCATTCGACTTCTATATGCGGTGTATTTTTTATGGCAAAACAGCCCTATTAATATGTCAACAATCCCACAAGAGCCGTCGGCCGCACGATTGTACGTACTTATCTAGTCAGCGTGGTCCAAACATCGTCCGTCTCCTCGCTGCCACAGTGTAGTGGTGGTAGGGGAAGGAGCGCTAGTCTGACTGATCAGTGCTCCCCGGAGCGCGCAATGACTGGATGGCCCTCCTCTATAGCATTCTTGCTTTCACCCGTGAGATCGGGCTTCGGTTCCCCACTCAGCCATCCTAGAAGTGGTTAGCCATGGTTTTCCCACTTGTACAGGTGAATGCTGGGATAGTACATAAGTAAAAGCTACAACCGCCTCCAACTCAAATCTTAGCCTGAATTACAAATCCAGGGACAGGTAAGAGCGACACTGTGATACAGGTTTCAAGACAGTACACAGGACTATATGACCTTGATGTAGCAAAGCCTCTAAATGAATCAACAACAACAACAAATGGTCCATAAACAGGAGATCTAAACGTCGTTCTTTGATTAATTTGTTTGTGCCAAGAGTCGTGCATTTACGACAGAAACATCTGATTGCGATAATTATGTCCGTCATAAAGCGCGCAGTGAATCTTCAGTCAGTATGGGAACCATAGGAGGCTCGCAATAGGTGAGACATGGGTTGACTAAGCGTCACTTAATTGTGTTGGTCTTCTCTATCTTATCTTTCCTATCGACCTACCTTGGTCAACTTTTGTTCTCCTCCAACGCTGGTGATATTACGCTATCCGAGGTTCAATTGGGCCATTTCTTTTCTTTCTTCATACCCTCATTTAGCGAAGGGCCATACTTCATGGTATCTCTTGCCTACTGTAAGAGGCCAGTTGTCTTTCCTTTTTAGGCCTTAATTGGGCCATTTCTTTCCTTTCTTCATCCCCTCATTTTGCGAAGGGCCATACCCTCTTCATTCATGATATCTCTTGCCTACTGTAAGAGGCCAGTTGTCTTTCCTTTTTAGGCCTTAATTGGGCCATTTCTTTCCTTTCTTCATCCCCTCATTTTGCGAAGGGCCATACCCTCTTCATTCATGATATCTCTTGCCTACTGTAAGAGGCCAGTTGTCTTTCCTTTTTAGGCCTTAATTGGGCCATTTCTTTCCTTTCTTCATCCCCTCATTTTGCGAAGGGCCATACTTCATTCATGATATCTCTTGCCTACTGTAAGAGGTCAGTTGTCTTACCTTTTTAGGCCTTAATTGGGCCATTTCTTTTGTTTCCTCATACCCTTATTTTGCGAAGGGCCATACTCTTCATTCATGATATCTCTTGCCTACTGTAACAGGACCCAAGGAGGCGGGATGTTCTAAGTCACAACACACATCGTGTACCTTGGATAGCGCAACACCGTCAAGGGCTCAGGACTTGAGAACTCGGGGAGTTGGCTTCTCCGAAGGATTCCTTCCCCTGTTTCCATTGACTTTGGGGGTAGACCCCTTCCTTTTTCCATTTCTTTGCATTTGCATTTCATATTTCTAGTTTCTTCAAAGACCTTCATTCTACGAAGTTTGAAGGTATTTTATCTCTTTAATTTTGTTGTTAATCATTCATTTAGGGGCTTGCGACATCGTGGTCATTGAGCTCCGAGAAATCTCTCATGTTCAGTAACCACCCGCCCGGCTTTACTGTTATGCGGGCTTCTATAAATATGTTTATTTGTTTAATTTATGCAGTTATTAACAAATTGTCGATATTTATGAAATCAGAGTGCAATTCGTCACTGTTGCGGGTAATGTTTTTTTTTTCAGTGCACAATGGGTTGTACAGACTTCCCACCCAGTTCTAGTGTTTTGCGGGCTGGACGTGACACAGTTCTGCCAGGGCTATCGTCTTTTGTATTTGTTTAAACACACTTTTTAAACAAATAAATATATTTCCGTTGATTTTTCAAGAAATACAAGATTTTTCCTGTACTACGAGTATTTAGACGATTTGGAAGATTTTGGCACAAACCGCACCTTCTAACTCCTTCTGGTTCAGGAGCTTGACTTTTTTTGTTGGATGAACTTAGCGTATTGTATAAGGTGCGTTCAAAAAGTAACGAGCCGGAGGCTGTGATGCGCAAATCGGTGACGACACCGGCCTATCGTGGCGTGTGTAACGAGGTGTGGTTCCGACCAGAGCGTGGAAGGTCACAGCCCGTTGCTAGAGGGCACGCGTGCACGTCACGTGACGATACAAAGTGAGCTGCAGCATGCATCAATCGTCTAACGCTGCCAGTCGCATTGTAAACAGTGACATGGAAGCGTCAAACGAAGAGCAAAGAGGTATTGTACGGTTTCTGACAGCGAAAGGAGTATGGGGAACGGACATTCATTGCCAAATGTCACAAGTGTACGGCGAACACTGCATGTCCCTTGCAAGGGTCAAGGCGTGGCTCAAGCGCTTCAGGGAAGGACGGATGTCGTTAGCCGATGATGCCCGGTCTGGGGCACCCCCTTGAATTACCGATGACAACGTCCAACTGGTCGATGCACTCATTACCCAGAACCGCCGAGTGACAGTGAACGCCATAGCCGCCGTGGTCGGATTGAGCGTCGGAAGTGTGCACACCATCATGAAGGAACGACTGCACTTGCGGAGAGTGTGTGCCCAATGGGTGCCCCACAGTCTTCAACCACACCAGGAAGCATGTCGAATGGCCTACTGTCTTGGTCTTGGTTGGACGTTTGGTGCATGCTGCTGCTCTCTTTGTATCGTCACGTGACGTGCACGCGTGCCCTCTAGCGACGGGCTGTGTCCTTCCACGCTCTGGTCGGAACCACACCTCGTTACACACGCCACGATTAGCCGATGTCGTCATCGGTTTGCACATTACAACTTCCGGCTCGTTACTTTTTGAACGCACCTTATATAATAGATGATTGGGAAGGAGGCGGCCGTGGCTTTAAGTTAGGAACCATCCCGGCGTTTTCCTGGAGTAGAAGTGAGAAACCTAGCAAACAACTTCCAATATGGCTGAGATTGGAATCGAACCCACCTCTTCTCAGTTTTGCCTTATGAAGCTGAGTGTACCCCGTTCTAGCGCTCCTTGGCGGAGCCGGGAATTGAACCCGGGACTCCGTGGTGATAGCCATGAATGCTCGCCACCACGCAGCATGGCGGACTGGGAATGAAAAGTATTTTGCTCTATTTCTATAAGGTCAGTATTGATTCTGCTATTAAAGTATGGGGCGGCGCTGCGTGGCGGTTGAACGCGGATCGATGAGCGCGTGGCCTTCTCTCTTCCCCGTGACCCCATAATGTGGAGCAAGGTTACGGCTGGCTCTCACGCATGTACACAGTATTGACGTGATGCCCCCCAAATCGTGCGCAGCCGGCAGCTAGTCCCCTTTCTCTCATAAAACACCATGTTTCCTAAGTCGTGAGATCGTGACCCCTAGTCACCAGTCCTAACATGCCTAGTCCGAGTCGTGTACGTAATAGAGACAGTCAAACTTGGCGCGCGACTCGCGCAATTGCGAAAATAATTAAAACAGATCAACATTGGTTTGGAACATGTTTTACATAAAAATCTATCATATATATTATTTCAGTAGTATGCATCCCTCCTGCGGCGCTCACAAGAGACCGATCGTGAAAAATGTGTTTTCAAATGAAGGAGAATATACATTACCAGTGACTCAATGCACTCTAATTTCATAAATATCTATAATTTCTTTAAAAATGACTTTTAAAAAACTGTACAAAGTGTGCGATTTGCAGTTACTGTTGCTGCAGGAAGATACGCTCCGTAATTGGTGTCCACTTCACATTTAGGCCGCTGTGACGCCTTTTTTTAATGTCATTTTAACATTCTGAGGTCTTTCCTTTATCATTTTGCATCGATTTCAGAAACAGTATGTGTACGTTTTCAGAATCAGTAGGCTAAATCAATGGATTGGCTACTCAAATCGAATAACCGGCGAGTGTTACTGCTAAGCTTTCAATCAATGACTCAGCACAAACATGAATGAAGCTCATCCGTTTAAACAATGGATTTATTATATTCCAGGTTTGTTAATATGCCGCGATACAGGATTTTCTTCTGCATTCTAATTCCATAAATATCGATTTTTGTAAGAAATGTGCTTTTTGCAAATACTGTTGCTCTAACATGCTGCAATTCTGAGTTGTCGTCTATAACCTTAAAACATTGAACATTCTCTAACAGGTTTTCTTCTATCTGATTTTCAGAATCAGTAAATCAATGGATTGGGTACAGGGTTTTCTTCTGCATTCTACTCGTAATTCCATAAATATCGATTTTTGAAAGAAGTGTGCTTTTTGTAAATACTGTTGCTGTATCATGCTAGAGCAGTCGTCTACTACCTTAAAACTATCACATCATCATCATCATCATCATCATCATCATATAGGCCTCATAAATTAGCAGTGAAGAATTGCATTCTAATTTCATAAATATCAATTTTTGGAAGAAGTGTACGATTTGCAAATACTGATGCTCTAACATGCTGCAATTATGATTTGTCGTCTAACCCCTTAAAACTATTAAACGTTAATTATTTTACAGGTTTTTCCTCTGCTTCTAATTTCATCAATATCGATAATTTTGCATGGTTTTCAGAAACAGTAAATCAATGGATTGAGTACTCTAAATCGTATAACCGGCGTATGTTACGGCGTCTAAAACCTTAGAACTATTAAACATTAATTCTTTACAGGTTTTTCTTCTATCATTTCCGATGGTTTTCAGAATTACTAAATCAATGGATTGGGTACTCAAATCGTATAATTTCATAAATATCGAATAACCGATGAGTGTTATGATGATCCAATTTTCAGTGATTGCCTTCTTAAGTTAGGGAACGTACAACTTGCAATTCTGACTGAAATGTATCGAATAACCGGTGAGCGTTACGGCTAAGCTCTCAATCAATGGACTCAGCACATAAATGGAATCAACAGTGACGAATTGCATTTTAATTTCATAAATATCAAAGAAAGAAACCAGCCACTGCACGCTCTCGTGCTGACGCTCCACTCGGGAAAGCGAAATCACCCCGGTAGGTAACGTGCAAAGGAGTTTAGCGATGAGCGCTACACACAGAACTAGGAAAGCACCGCTGTAGGTAACTTGCAAAGGAGTTTAGCGTTGAGCGCTACACACAGAACTAGGAAAGCACCGCTGTAGGTAACGTGCAAAGGAGTTTAGCGCTGATCGTTGCACTTAGGAACAAGGAAGCCTCACTGTAAGCGGGGCGTGAAGAAGTTTTCCATCGAGGGCTGTCCTGATAAGGGAGAAGGAGGCTTCTCGGCCAACAAGATAAAGCAGGAAATCTTGACCAAGATGCTTTCATAAATATCGAATAAATGGTGAGTGTTATGATGATAGAATTTTCAGTAATTGCCTAAAGTTACAGAACGTACAGCTTGGAATTCTAACTGAAATAAAAACAAGATGTTCAGTAAAGAACATATAGCCTACTTTCTCCTAAATGCATGGGTATTGTTATAACTCTTTGTCCTTTTCAAGGAGTATAATTGAATGTTGGTTGTAGTAGCTTGTTGAAATACAACGTGCTAAAGGGATATTAAACATGAATATGAGGTGCCCTTTGCTAGTGCTACCTCCGTAAAAAAAACATTCAATTCGGTTTCACCGTGTTTGAATTGATCTGGGGAATGGATTTGCACACATACATGGCCTCTATTTGCAAACTATTCGGCTGATGACCTTGTAGTCAGTCATAAGATGCTTTCCACAAAAAGGCATGTTGTTGCAAAATCCGGTAGAGATCAAATTATTAGGATGGTCGAAATTTGATTTAAGCTTTTAACATTTGGGTGGCCGTCATTCCGTTTCCGTCAAGATGGCGGCGATATAAAACATGACACTGAGGTGCCTTTTGCTAGTGCTACCTCTGTACCAAATTTCGTTCAATTCGGTTTCACCGTGTTTGAATTGATAGGGGGAATCGATTTGCACACATACTTGGCCACCATCTGCAAACTATTGGGCTGATGATCTAGCAGTTTGGTCAGAATATGCTTCCCACATAAAGATTTGTTGTTGCAAAATTTGGTAGAGACTAGATTATTAGGTTGGTCGTAATTACATTTTAGCCTTTAACATTTGGGTGGCCGCGATTACGTTTCCGTCAAGATGGCGGTGATATAAAACATGACACTGAGGTGGCCTTTTCTAGTGCTACCTCTGTACCAAATTTCGTTCCATTCGGTTTCACAGTGTTCGAATTAATAGGGGTAATCGATTTTCACACAAAAATGGCCGCCATCCGCAAAATATTTGGCTAATGACCTATTAGTTTGGTCAAAGGATGCTCCCTCCATAATGGTATGTTGATGCAAAATTTGGTAGAGATCGGATGATTAGGTTAGTCGTAATTTGATTTAAGCTTTGAACATTTGGGTGGCCGCCATTACGTTTCCGTCAAGATGGCGGCGATATAAAACATGACACTGGGGTGCCCTTTGCTAGTGCTACCTCTGTACCAAATTTCATTCCATTCGGTTACACCGTGTTCGAATTAATAGGGGTAATCGATTTTGACACAAAGATGGCCGCCATCCGCAAATTGTTAGGCTAATGACCTATTAGATTTGTCAAAGGATGCTCCCTCCATAAAGGTATGTTGTTGAAAAATTTGGTAGAGATCGGATGATTAGGTTAGTCGTAATTTGATTTAAGCTTTGAACATTTGTGTGGCCGCCATTACGTTTCCGTCAAGATGGCGGCGATATAAAACATGACACTTGGGTGCCCTTTGCTAGTACTACCTCTGTACCAAATTTCGTTCCATTCGGTTTCACCGTGTTCGAATTAATAGGGGAAATCGATTTTCACACAAAGATGGCCGCCATCCGCAAACTATTAGGCTGATGACCTATTAGTTTGGTCAAAGGATGCTGCCCCCATAAAGGTATGTTGTTGCAAAATTTGGTTGAGATCGGATGATTAGGTTAGTCGTAATTTGATTTAAGCTTTGAACATTTGTGTGGCCGCCATTACGTTTCCGTCAAGATGGCGGCGATATAGAACATGACACTGAGGTGTCCTTTGCTAGTGCTACCTTTCTACCAAATTTCGTTCAATTTTCGCTCACCGTGTTCGAATTGATAGGCCCCCCCCCCCGGGACAGACATTCAGAGTACACACACTCACTCGCACACACACACACACACACACACACACACAGACAGACGCACTTTTTCTTCGCCCTGTAGTGATCTCATAAGTCTACTTTCATTTTTTGCAAAAATCGAAAGTAGGCTAACAAGATGTTCAGTAAAGAACATATAGCCTACTTTCTCCTAAATGCATGGGTATTGTTATAACTCTTTGTCCTTTTCAAGGAGTATAATTGAATGTTGGTTGTAGTAGCTTGTTGAAATACAACGTGCTAAAGGGATATTAAACATGAATATGAGGTGCCCTTTGCTAGTGCTACCTCCGTAAAAAAAAAATTCAATTCGGTTTCACCGGGTTTGAATTGATCTGGGGAATGGATTTGCACACATACATGGCCTCTATTTGCAAACTATTTGGCTGATGACCTTGTAGTCAGTCATAAGATGCTTTCCACAAAAAGGCATGTTGTTGCAAAATCCGGTAGAGATCAAATTATTAGGATGGTCGAAATTTGATTTAAGCTTTTAACATTTGGGTGGCCGTCATTCCGTTTCCGTCAAGATGGCGGCGATATAAAACATGACACTGAGGTGCCTTTTGCTAGTGCTACCTCTGTACCAAATTTCGTTCAATTCGGTTTCACCGTGTTTGAATTGATAGGGGGAATCGATTTGCACACATACTTGGCCACCATCTGCAAACTATTGGGCTGATGATCTAGCAGTTTGGTCAGAATATGCTTCCCACATAAAGATTTGTTGTTGCAAAATTTGGTAGAGACTAGATTATTAGGTTGGTCGTAATTACATTTTAGCCTTTAACATTTGGGTGGCCGCGATTACGTTTCCGTCAAGATGGCGGTGATATAAAACATGACACTGAGGTGGCCTTTTCTAGTGCTACCTCTGTACCAAATTTCGTTCCATTCGGTTTCACCGTGTTCGAATTAATAGGGGTAATCGATTTTGACACAAAGATGGCCGCCATCCGCAAACTATTAGGCTAATGACCTATTATATTTGTCAATGGATGCTCCCTTCATAAAGGTATGTTGATGCAAAATTTGGTCGAGATCGGATGATCAGGTTAATCGTAATTTGATTTAAGCTTTGAATATTTGTGTGGCTGCCATTACGTTTCCGTCAAGATGGCGGCGATATAAAACATGACACTGAGGTGCCCTTTGCTAGTGCTACCTCTGTACCAAATTTCATTCCATTCGGTTTCACCGTGTTCGAATTAATAGGGGTAATCGATTTTGACACAAAGATGGCCGCCATCCGCAAACTATTAGGCTAATGACCTATTAGATTTGTCAAAGGATGCTTCCTCCATAAAGGTATGTTGTTGCAAAATTTGGTGGAGATCGGATGATTAGGTTAGTCGTAATTTGATTTAAGCTTTGAACATTTGGGTGGCCGCCATTACGTTTCCGTCAAGATGGCGGCGATATAAAACATGACACTGGGGTGCCCTTTGCTAGTGCTACCTCTGTAACAAATTTCATTCCATTCGGTTTCACCGTGTTCGAATTAATAGGGGTATTCGATTTTGACACAAAGATGGCCGCCATCCGCAAACTATTAGGCTGTTGACCTATTGGTTTTGTCAAAGGATGCTCCCTCCATAAAGGTATGTTGTTGCAAAATTTGGTAGAGATCGGATGATTAGGTTGGTCGTAATTTGATTTGAGCTTTGAACATTTGGGTGGCCGCCATTACGTTTCCGTCAAGATGGCGGCGATATAAAACATGACACTGAGGTGTCCTTTGCTATTGCTACCTTTCTACCAAATTTCGTTCAATTTGCGCTCACCGTGTTCGAATTGATAGGGGGGGACAGACATTCAGAGTGCACACACTCACTCACACACACACAGACTCACACACACACACACACACATACACACACACAGACAGACACACTTTTTTTTCGCCCTGTAGTGATCTCATAAGTCTACTTTCATTTTTTGCAAAAATCGAAAGTAGGCTAAAATGGTGTTCTATAATCATTTGGTTGAAATAATAACATAATTACCTTTCTCCTTAAGTCACTCATTATAAACCTATTGGGGAAAGTATGACTCTTATGAACATGCGAGATTTCTCGCACGGGTCCGCTAGTAATATATATAATACGCTAAGGTGTATGTTTCACAAAACTCCAGCTCCTAAACCAGAGGGAGTTAGAAGGTGTGGTTTGTACCAAATTCTTCCAAATCGTCTCGATAATACATGACAAATCTTTCATTTCTTGAAAAGTCAACGGAAATATATGTATTTGTTTATAAAGTGCTTTTAAACAAATAAACAAGAGAAGATCGCCCCTGGCAGAACTGTTTCGCGTACAGCCCGCATAGCACTAGCGCCGGACGGGTAGTCTGTACACATGGGACACGCACAACCCACAGTTTGTTTAAAATGAGCTTTTAAACAATTACACATTTATAGAAGCCGCACAACAGTAAAGTATATGTGGTTTATACACATGCGAAAACTAGTAACATATAATTACAGTTTTCAACTTGGGGAACGAACACTCGCGAAAAATCGCAAAAAATGACCCGCAAATTTAGCATCTTTTTTTGTCGTTATTCGCGAAAAAAAGAACGAAATTTTTCGGCAATTCATAAATAAGTTAACTAAATTTGAAAATTTGAGATTATTTTTTCATAATATTTATTTACCATGTCCCAAAACAGTTTTTTTTTTAAATATTCACTGTTCTCGTGAGTGCTGAAAATAGCAGAACTAACCTTTCAATGACAAATTTGGAACTGTTGTCTGCTTACAACTCTCAATGACTATTAATAACTTAACTCTAAAATACTAACATACTTAAAATTTACGTGTATGAATAATTTAACTGCTTAGAATTCCCTCTGTATCTGTCCCCACCCTACTATCTTCCAGCAGTGCTTCTAATGGTCTATGGTGGTGGTGTCAAATCTGTAGTGCTTATTAATGCCAATCAGTTCTAGAGGCATAATCACGGGGCAAAGAATTGCCAGGAAACTATCCTTGAATTTAATGACAAATTGGTTTCTCCATGGCAATAACAAAGAGGTGAGGAATTTGATGTAGATATGTCAAATCGCTTCAGAGGGATTATAAAAACAACCTCATAGAAACCAGAGACAGTATAAGAGGCAATAATTAACTAACTAACTAACTAACTAGATTGCGTACTGCTATTTACGTCAAAGTAAACGACTTCTGTATTTGTTGTATTTATGATGGAAATTACCGTAATTAAACTTCAAAGACGACAGAAGATTCAGAGTATATAGTGTTACATATGAAATAGGCTATATATTAATTTCAACCATTGAACTACAGTAATTGGTGCCTTAGTACGAAGTTCGTGAAAATCCACAGCCTGCTTCCAGTCGACCGACCGGGTCAGGGATAGAATGAACCCCCATCTAGCGGCGAGGATATGAACTGTGCCGGCTGCCGAAGCCTGTCAAACTCCTTTAAGGCAATGATTAAATGAATGACAGATGAAATGAAATGATAGCGGCGAGTGTTGCCGGAATGAAATGTTGACAGGGAAAACTGGAGTACCTGGAGAAAAACCTGTCTGCCTCCGTTTTGTCCAGCACAGATCTCACATGGAGTGACCGGGATTTGAACCATGGACCCAGCGGTGAGAGGCCGGCGGGCTGCCGCCTAAGTCACGGAGGCTGTCGACAAAGTTCGTAATGTACGTAAATTTGACGTATTATTGGTATTAGTATTAAGCATCATTTGAATAATGTTAGTATTTTAGAGTAAAGGAGTGTGAAAAATTGTTTCACTTAAGAATTTTTCCCCTCAATAACCCGAAATTTTTGCCCCCCTTTAAACAAGAATGTTGACTGTCTCTAAATATTGAACACAAAAACGTGACGTAGGCCTATGCGGTATTATACAGTAAAATTCTTCTCTACAGAACGGAACTTCGCATGCGCCGTTTGACGGCCGGGACACTGTGGCTAGCCACCTGTCGAGCAAGGCACTGGTGCTAGCAGCAGCGTAGCGCCCAACTATTTCAACGCATTTACACTCTTTAATCGTCATTACTTCCATGAATTTCAGAGTAGTTGTTGGAAATTCTGTCCCTCATTTTCTTCTACACACAGTGCACCAACGTAGGAAGTTTTGGTACACTCGGTGATATTTCGTTTCAGTGCAGTTATTTAGTTCTCGAGAGCCTCCAGAATATGTGGATTGTTTCTGTATTCCTTTTGTTTGAGGTTCCCCCTCAAGTAAAATTCGCACGGCGCTGAAACTTAAGAACATATTTACTGGAAACTTCTTAAAAAAAAAAAAAAAAAGGTTACAGTACTTCACCACAAATCCTAATTATATCAACTAAGGTATCTTGCCAGCTCCGTATGTAATAAATGCCATGCCAGCATTCGGGACTTCCCTACGTGCTGTTGTGTAACGGTAGATGATAGTCAAATGGCGCTGACTGAACGCGTTTCACCCGTCCCACGACGCAAGTGAAGCTCCGTTCTATAGGGAAGGCTCTCACTGTATATGTTGACCGACTAAAAAGTTATTAGTTTTTAACGTGGATATGTTGATTGCTGGGGGGTCAAGCCAAAATTCTCGTGATAAGAAATTTAAAGTGTGACAGTCTACCGCGCACCTTACTCCTAAGCGGGCGTGCACAGATACTGCCCGCATCTCATTGCTGTCTCTGCCAGGAGAGAAGCAGTTGAACAATATAGGCCTACTATAACACTTCGATACTCCATTGCGCAATTGTAGAGTAACATGCTTACTGTGAAGATGTCGTCCGCTGAACGTAGGAGATGTTTCCATCTACATGAAGAAATGAACCGAAAATAATTTCAAGCTTATTTAATGGACAAACAGTTGGATGCTCTTCAGTCGGTCAACACGATTGTACCCAAATGAGGTGGGTTATTCCCTAATCCTGAAAAAAATTACATTAGATTAATAAATACACGTGGATGAATTAGTTTCGATCGTCAAGCGATCATCATCAGATCCATTACACTTAAGATATAAAATCTATGTCTGAAAGTATGGGTGAAAATTTTTCAATAAATAGGCTACACTTATTTAGTTGCAGTATTAGTTGAAATAATGCAACTCGTCAATATTTTTAGCCTATTTTCAATTTTGAAAAAATATGCTTATGAGATCACCTTTTGTCCGTGTGTGTGTGTGTGTGTGTGTGTGTGTGTGTGTGTGTGCGCGTGTGTGTGATTCGTGTGTGTGTCCCCCCCTAATAAAATCTAAACGGCTGGAGCGATTTCAATGAAACTCGGAAAGTTCATAGCACTATTCCCAGCGACCTCGACCGTGCCCTTCAAATTTTGTTACGACTCACCAATCCAACATGGCGGCTGTGCGAAATATTTCACCAGCATTCAATATCTCCGAAACTATTACCGATATTACCCTGACATTTTCTATGGTGATAGAGGGAACTACTATAAGTTCACTTATGTGACTTTTGAAAACCTGGTAACTACAAAACCAACATGGCGGCCAAGCGAATTTGCGACTTTTAAATAGACGTTTCTCGCGATTTGACCAACCAAACGCAATGAAACTTGGTACAGTATATGTTTATATACATTGTAATGCACCGACATCTAACTTCGTTCAAATGTTTACATAATCACAAGATGGCGGATGTGCGAAATATTTCACCGGCATTCTATATCTCTGAAACTATTAGCGGTAAAACCCTGAAATTTTGTACGGAGATAAAGGGCACTACTGGAAGTCCATCTATAAGACTTTCAAAAACTGGTTAACTACAAAACGAACATGGCGGCCAAGCGAATTTGAAAATTTTAAATAGACCTTTCTCGCGATTTAATGTTCCAAGCGCACTGAAACCTGGCACAGGAAATATTTATACACATTGTAATCCACTGGTATCTAATTTAGTTCAATTGTTTACATAACCTCAAGATGGCGGCAGTGCGAATTTTAAAATTAAGATTTTATTTATTGTGATGTAGTCATGCGATTGAAGTGAAAGTTTGAATAATGAACCTACGCAATAATTTTCCTTCAATGGTACATGACTCTATGGCCTATACATTTAACAATCCAACATGGCGACCATCCGAAATATTTAGACGATACTGAATATCTACGAATTTATTTTAGCAATCAAACTGCATTTTTTAATGTTCACAGGGGCTATGAACTTAAGTTCACCTATAGGTCTTTAAATAACCTGGTGATCACAAATCCAACATGGCGGTGACGCGAATTATAAATATTCACATGGACGTTTCTCGCAATTTAACCATCCGCGTGCAGTGAAACTTGGTACAGTAAATCCTTATACGAATGTTAATCCACTGGCATCTAATTTATTTCAATTGTTTAGATAACCTCAAGATGGCAGCTGTGAAAAATTTTTAAATCTCCTTGTTTTTTCTTGTGTCCTAACTATGCGATTGAAGTTTGAATACTACACGTTCATAATAATCTGCATGTAACAGTACATAACTCTAGGACCTACATATATAAAATCCAACATGGCGACCATCCGAAATATTTAGTCGGTTCTCAATATCTACGAATCTATTACAGCAATCAAACTGAAATTGTGTATGTTGATAGTGGCAATTAACATAAGTAGGATATATGAAAATAGGCTGTATAGTTCTTCACGGAACTACTTGTTTAGTTTTAAAGTCTACCGGTATGTGATATGTAAGGTTCGCATGTTAAGGAAAAGTTATATATTTTTTCCCGAGCTCATTTGACCCGAAATCTGAAAAATAAGTTTGAATGACGGGTCTCTGACCACGTTTAAAGCAATTTGATGTTGTCTATAAATGCATATTTCGGCCATTTTTAAGGTTTTGGTCATATTTGGTCCTATTTTAGTGATATAAGGTCATATTTTGTTATAATTTCAGCATTGTTGTTTAAATTGAGGCGTCGTTAACAAGGTACGTGTTATCTGCGTCGAGTTTCAAACACAGGATTTCCAAATAGTGTAGTAGATATATTTTTCTTTCTTTTCCCGGAACAGGCAGATAGCAGGTTTAGAAGACCTGATCCCATTTACTGTATGTTAGTGATAGACTACTCTACCTATCCCAAAAATTCATGTCATATTTCATAGTTTTTTAGGTCATATTTTATAGTTTTTAGGTCATATTTAGCTAGTTTTTAGGGCATATTTGGTACTTCTTTAGCTCTTAAACTTCCGAACCCTAGTCATATGTTTTGTTGAGATACTGGAAGTAGTGATTAACCTCCGGAATTCGCTTGTTTGGAGTGAATATGTGGTTGTTGTGAATGGTCAATTCAGATCGTATTGTACAGGCTACTTATCTGGTTAAGTCTTGCACGGTCCTGGTGAGAGCAGTTAACTTGGTCACTATCTGCTCTGGACTGAAGGGAGTTTGGGGTGTGAGGGTCCCTTATCTCGCTGGGCTATTACCCCTCTCGCATTCCTAAGTGCCATGTGTTCATCGTTCAAATGTACCTGTAAGTTGCCAAGTCTTCTCTCTCTCTAATGTGGTGTATGTTACTGTACCCATCTCATTTGGATACAATCGTGTTGATCGACTGAAAAGCATCAAACTTTTGTTTACTAAGGCCACTGAAAATTGGCTTCAAACACCATAATAATCTTATTTAATGAATAAACCTTTCCCATAATCTTATTTAATCAGTCAACCTTTCCCATAATCTTATTTAATGAATCCACCTTTTTCACAATCTTATTTAATTAATCAACCTTTCCCATAATCTTATTTAATGAATACACCTTTCCCACAATCTTATTTAATGAATACACCTTTCCCACAATCTTATTTAATGAATACACCTTTCCCATAATCTTATTTAATCAGTCAACCTTTCCCATAATCCTATTTAATGAATCCACCTTTCCCATAATCTTATTTAATGAATCCACCTTTCCCATAATATTATGTAATGAATCAACCTTTCCCATAATCCTATGTAGTGAATCAACCTTGCCCATAATCCTATTTAATGAATCAACCTTTCCCATAATCTTATGTAATGAATCAACCTTTCCCATAATCCTATGTAATGAATCAACCTTTCCCATAATCCTATTTAATGAATCCACCTTGCCCATAATCCTATTTAATGAATCAACCTTTCCCATAATCTTATTTAATGAATCAACCTTTCCCATAATCTTATTTAATGAATCAACCTTTTCCATGACGTAGACTACAACAATAATCCATGATTATTTGTTGCTCAGTGCAGCGAAGGAACTTTCTATCTATTATTTTTTTAAGTGTCTTCGTATAACCATCGATATCACTTCGTGCGTAAGAGCGAACATCGCGCCCGGCAGTGTGTTAGGACTTCAAAGGAGAGAGTGCTCCGGCTCACTCGATTTATTACAGCCAAGTTGATCCAACTTGTTCACTCTTTGATCAATACATGGCGTTATGTCGAGCACGTAACGTGTTACAATCCTGTACCTTCCTCAACCAGTGAGCGGCATTTTCCTACACAGCCTTCCCACGATTGCCGGCTTGTTGTTACTCTAGAAAGAGACAAATTAAAAATTAATAAAAATACTCCAACTCGTGTCGAAGGTGCTGAAGTATATTGCTGAGTTTTTATTCACCGGCTGTGAAAGCCAATATACCATCTTTTTGGAAGCCTTCATAGGGAGGTTATGGCTGCTTGAGCTTTTAGTTCTCGCAGTAAAGAGGCGCAGGTGCGCTTCATAAAAAGGGAGGTAGCGCGCAGTTCGCTACTCCTGTGGGGGGCCGGGCGGGGGGCGGGGACACTAAGAGCCCGCTGATTAGCCAGCTTGGTGTCCTAGGCGTACGGCACAAACCTAGAAAAATTGCTGCGTTTTAATTTTTATTATGGTCTATTCCGACTAATGAGGGTGTTTTCAACCTTTTTGAGACTGTGAGCAACCCCTTCATGCTGCACAAGTACCCGGGTACCATTAAATTAAATATATATTTTATATTCAGTATATTATTATTAATAATAATTATATACTTACAATAATAATAATAATAATAATGCAATAATAACGGGACTTGTCAAGGAAGCGAGTGGATACAAAAGACGACCCAACCCAGAGTTCTACAGATACTCGGAAAGAACTAAAGAGTGGCCAGGAAAGAGACGTCTAGCGTTTTATGGACACGTTTCCAGGATGTATCCCACCAGACTGACCAACCAGCTACTCACATACTGGCAAAGAAGGAAGACCCAGTCACCATGGCTAATAGAACTGGACAAAGATCTGCTGGAGCTGGGAGTTACAGAAAAAGACATAAAAGATCGTACGTCTCTCAGGAGTAAACTAAAGCCAATGAAGTTCCAGGACAAACCCCCAACGAAGAAGACAGGTGCTCTCTGGGCAAAGGAGAGAAAGAGTCAACACAGCCAGGGGATGCGTGACTACTGGTCAAACATCAAGACCCACTCCAAACACAATAGTTGAATTTCCTGGTCCGTAGTTAACCTATACGGAACAAGAAGAAGATGCAACAAGGATATGCCTCTCTTTCCTTTGCCTATATCTCTCTCCCTCTGAAGTGCTGAAATAGCTAGGGATTCTCCACTTTCCAGGCATGCTGCAACTCATTGCATGACTTATGCAGATTGGATACATTTACGTGATGACAATCGAGTGTAATCAGCATTTTCCGTGTTACCATAAAACAGGATGTCCAATTCATTTTCTGTACATTAAAATGTACTATTAACTGAATGATAAAATTTCTGACTGTCAAAATTTGTAATGAAAATACTATTGTTCCGGTTCATGAAACAAAATTTGATTTGAAGAATGGATCTCAGGGGAGCTTGTGTTCGTGAGCACTTTTTGTCTTGTATGACGAGAGCACCAAATTTCATTTAAAGAGCACCGTGGTGCTCGCAAGTACTAGGTAGAGAACGCCTGGTCTAATGAATACCGGTATTTTATTTATTTTTTGTCGTATGGCCTCCTGAAGGCCGAGTGCAGGTCTTTCTAGTCTACGCCCGTGGGCGACCTGCGCGCCGGGATGAGAGATGGAATTGATGAAGATGAATATAACTGGGCAAGGATGTGGAAGGAAGTGGCCGTGGCCTGTCAGAAGGTACCGTCCCAGCATTTGCCAGGTGTTGGAAATGGGGAAACCATGGAAAACCATTTCAAGAACGGCCGACGCTGGGGCTGGAACCCACGCGTTTACTGAGCGTACAGAGAGCTTGGCCCCATGACCTAACGCTGCGCTTTAGCGAGCGTAGCCACTGCTGTCGGTTAGTCAAGAACATATAAACACTCTCAATTTCAAATAAATTTATCTTGAAACAACAGTTTTGTTTAAAACCGTCCTTGGAAATTATGTTCTTACTTTTTCTCAGTTTGACTTTAGTGTGCGAATTCCTTTGGTAAGCTGAGGAATTCTTGGAGCTACGCTCTTGCTCAGAGCTAACCTCAAATCACTGTTTGCACTTAGCCGGTTTCTTTGTTTGTTTTTAATCAACATTAAAGTCGAAGATCGCCTCTCATTGTCCTAAAAGTATATTTGCCACATTGAAAGTTGTGGAAATTATTTTGCATCTTATTCTATCAACAATCATTTGAGAGATAGTTTAATTCAGCAGTTGAG
The DNA here is from genome assembly GCA_946902985.2 of Meconema thalassinum. Classification (NCBI taxonomy): domain Eukaryota; kingdom Metazoa; phylum Arthropoda; class Insecta; order Orthoptera; family Tettigoniidae; genus Meconema; species Meconema thalassinum. The sequence goes on from CAMPQE020000216.1 coordinate 19,678, forward strand.
TCATCGGCGTGGATACATTCGGATCATTCTCGTTAAACGCACTTCGCATTCAAAATCACAATTTGTTGGCAACTTGTTGTTACCTTTGCTGTCGGACTCTCTTGTTCCGTGATCCACTAGTTGGGAACTAATGGTTTATGTAGTGCGTGATTTTGTAAAAGGAGTTGTTAGCGAATGTTCTGTGACGAAGCTGGAATGTCCTGCCATGAACACACCTGGTAAAAGCTTGTTCTGTAACACCGTTACTCGGAACTCAGTTGTATCCGCATCTTGGTGCTGTGAGTCACGGGAAGTTCCTATCCTTTTGTGCTCCTTCGTCGTGTTTTTTTCTTCTGCCATAAGTATTGTCACATGCCTATACTATATAGAGGGTCTGACCCGCAATGGCTATGAAGGATTATGGCAGGTCCGAACTGGCCTGGTGCACATTTTTAGAGTTGACGCCCGAAGGTGAACTGCACTTCATTTTCAGAATGGGAGAAATCACGAAGACGCCATCAACATCCAGACACGACCGGGAATCTGTTTATTAATACTGCGAGCAATCAAGGGATGAACAAAAATCAAGCAACTAGAAAAACAAGACAGGAAAGTACTGAAAAAGATCTACGGGTTATGCCCGTTGCTCACGGTAAAATTTTCCTTCAAATTTATTGTACAATAATTTGATTTTATAAAATTTATGTTGCTCACGGTCAAATTCATGTTTTATAAAACCTTTGATAAAACTTTCCATAAAATAGGACATGTTCTATTCCGTAAAATTAATTTTACGAAACGAACCAATCAGGGAAGCTGACATGAAGATTATGCTGGCGCCACGTGGTGAGAAGATTGTGAAGCTCGCTTGTAAACAAACTCTTCGAAAATAAAACATGGAGGACGGTTGTCGTTTGGGGGTAAAATTTACAGTCGATTCGCATTATTAAAGCAAAGCGGTCATGAAACTTGCTTTAAGTACATTTGAAAATATGCGTGGTACTGAATGAATACATTCCAATCAATATTTAAGATATACTTTGTAATAATTGGATATTTAACCATATGCGCTGATAAGAAGCGCAACAAATTGCTGTATAATCAGTTGGAAAAGTGTGCTAGTGGAATCGCGCTCGCTTGCTGATTTGAAGATCCCGGGTTCAAGGCTATTCAGGGGCGAAGATTTTTACTTCCTTTTAATTATTTTATAATTTCCGCCTTACGTCGTACAGCAATATTGCAACTTTGTTTTGTGTTTTCTATCATTTAAAATTCTTATTTTCCCTAAATGTCGCCTCCGTAGCGTAGCGGTCAGCATGGTTAGCTGCCGCCACGGAGGTCCTGGGTTCGATTCCCGGCTCTGCCACGAAATTTGGAAAGTGGTACGAGGACTGGAACGGGGTCTACTCAGCCTCGGGTGGCCCAAATGAGTAGAGGGGGTTCGATTCCCCCTCAGCCATCCTCGAAGTGGTTTTCCGTGGTTTCCCACTTCGTCTTCGGGCAAATGCCGGGATGGTACCTTCTTCAAGGCCACGGCCGCCTCCTTCCCTCTTCCTTGTCTATCCATCCCTTACCTTCCCTCATGAGGCCCCTGTTCGCTTTGCAGGTGAGGCCGCCTGGGCGAGGTGCCAATCGCACCTCCCCAGTTGTATCCCTTCCGATTCGATGTTCCCAGCTCTAGGACACTGCCCGTAGAGGCGGTAGTGGTGAGTTCCCTCGCTGAGTCCGTGGGTTCCACCAACCTGGAGGGTAAACGACCAAAAAAAAAAAAAAAACCAAATTCTGTAACCATGGACGGATACCATTCGTGATAACTATTAGAATTTAAATAGTTAAATATTTATCCCATAATAATAATAATAATAATAATAATAATATGACACGTTCTGTATTTACTGGATATAGCTAGCGCTTATCACACAGACGCCATTCTGATGTATTTATTCGTAGGCCTACCCACATAAGAAATCTACTTGTTTATGTTGCCCCTAGGATATCTACCTTAACGAGAAAAGCAATCCGATTGGTTGTTGTACTCAAGCTTCCATGAAAACTGCCAGGAAAAATGGCACCTGTTCAATTTCGTGAGTTGTATGGAAGCTATTATGGAAGGCAGAACCTAGCATGGAAGGGACATATCACACGGTGCTAGACGCGTCTATACCAGCGTGTACACCAGTACTGGTAGAAGCTTCCATACTAACTAGTGTCGTGTGATACGGGCTCCCAAGCTGTTAGTGTTTTACTGGACGAGTACCAGAAATATCAGTGTTTGAGGTTAAAACGCCCATATACCACAATAGAAATGCAAGAAGGGAGGCAGAAATCTCAATCGCCGAATATGTTTCACAAATTCGACCGAACACAAGCCAGGCTGATGTGAAGGCGAAGATAAACGGGTTTCGAACTCACTTGCAGTCTCATTTCAGGAGAAATGCCTTGCCTCATGTTAAGTGTCCTGTCGAATAATTTTGGGACCAACGAGATCTAGGAGTTTTTTAAAACTGCTTTCCTCCATTCTTAGAAAATTCCTATATGAATTCTGATTTCTAACCTCAACTCATTTTCGACCAAGGAGAGTATTCCTCTACTCTTCTCTTCTTTTTATCCATTCCCGAGTCCAGGACTTCCTAGCATTTATTTTCTTCCTTGTTACCACTGTACGACATTTAATTGTAGCTAAAGCAGCAATTTTTGCAATGTTTGCTTTGTTTGTTGGAGCCATACTCTCAAACCAATGTGTGTTGAAAAGCTGATTCTTGGTTCTGAAGTTTATCGGTAGATGGCGATCCTGATACATCCACGTATTTTATAAAATAATTTTACCGTGAACAACACAGCTTGCTTTCGTCAAATTTTTATAAAATTAGTTGTAAAATAAATTTTAAGAAACATTTTACCGTGAGCAACGGGCATTAGTTCAAAAGGAGGGAATATGGATAAAGAGACCGACACGATAACTATACATACAGACGGAGGCGATTACAAACATCGGGATAAGTATGTAATGGACACATACATAGGGTGAACGAAGACAGATTGACCAAGAAGATTTTTAATATAGTTATGAAAAGTACACTAAGAACTAATTGGGTAAAAGAAGCCGTGCAATACCTCAAGAAACTAAACATCTCTACAGAAGACATGGCAAACAGGAAAATATACAGAGAAAATCAGAGAACATAAATTTGATCAAACGCCCAAAGAGAAAATAACAGGAAAGAAGTGGACAGAAAAGAGAAGAGGAAGCATAGTGAGTATATGAGAGGTTTTTGAGAGGAAGGAAGAAAGGGACAGAAAAATAAACATGAAAATTGATTGTGTTTTAACGCTCTCCTGAAGGGGGAATGAACAAAAATAGTAATACTGCGAGCAAAGCAGTATTATTATCTGCGAAAAACTGTACCAAATATAACAAGCACTCAAGGAACGAGTACTTAACCCTTAGCTACACGCATCTCTTTCACTAACATTCGTACACGCTAGCGGCACTCTATGCCGCAATATATTGTTTAATTCTTTTTCGTAATTTAGTGACTTTCTAAACGGCTAAAATTGATTTGTATGGAGAATTATACAGAACCTATGAGAATACATTGAAAAAATCTTATCAGTATGTATGAAATTCGTATTAATAAAATATATCATTGGGAGGGAAGGGATAAGGACATATTTACTATTCATGCTTAATGTAATTAAAAATTCTTATAAACATTTATTGGACAGCGAAGAAAAAATAATAATTTTCACAAACAAAAGAGATATTGAGAAATATTGGATTGAGATTGCCCTTTTTCAGGCTCATATTACAAGACTTTGTACCTGATGCTCAACAAGCTCAAGAAATACACTAGAATAAACGAAAAACTGTTTGTCAGAATCATGTGGGCCTATACACTTAGATTCTTGGCTTGGGAAAGGACACTTTCTGCTAATTTACTGTACGAAATAATACACAGTGCCTAAATACACAAAATAACTCTGCACTAGGACTTAAAAATTGAATAGATCCTCTTCATCCAGTGACCCTTCTTGCTCATCAAGTTCTTGGAGCAACCTTTCAATCTCCTGTTGTTGACAGCCATGTCGAGACCTATGAACAGAAGGCGAGCGTGCAGACTAGACTATGTGCTGACATCGATAATAATGATAGAAGCATAGAAAGAAACAACAAAGGTAAAATAAGTTAAATACTTACATTATTTCACAACGCCGATTCCAGCCAGTTGTTACACGCTAGCGGTACGGAATGCCGCATTCGCGCACCTCGCATTTTGACAACCTGTCTCAGACTAACTGGGAACCAGACAGGCTCCGAACCTACCACCTCCCCTGCAGGACATGTCGAACAAAGGATATAGCGGGCGATCTCACAGAACTCGTAAGTGTTTACCACGTCAAACAAAATTTTGCAAAAAAAAAGCGGCACTGAGTGCCGCTTAGCGTGTATCTATGGGTTAAACTCGAAATAGCCTATCAAATATCGCGCTCAATCTACAACAGAAAATGCCTGTCCAAAAATACTAAACTAGGTACGTCATTATGAAACTGTTCTGAAGCCAGTAGTTATGTATGCAGCCGAAACCCTATCCCTAAATGCTAATAAAGGACCCTCGAAAAACTGGAGAAAAAAGAGCGCAAAATCGTTAGAGGTATAATCTGTTCAAATTACAAGTATGGCATCCATTATAAAAATTCCAACAAAGAAGTCTACAATGAAATACAGAAAATTACAGAAACGATACGTAAGAGGCGGGCACGGTATTACGGTCATCTCAAACGAATGGACGGAAACAGGCTGACTAATCAGATTTTTCATTTTTTTGGACTCCAAACCCAAAACCTTAATGCCTGGTTTATGAATACCAGAGACACCTCAAAATGCTGCATTTAAAAAACTACGACGCCTTCAATGGAGATCTCTTCCGCAAAAAGATACTGACTATTGGGCTAACGCGAGATGAGACGCCGAAACCGAAAAGAAGACAAGGTACCACCTGGACAGCGGAGCGCAAGATGGCCCACTCGCACAGAGAATAAGGGAATTCTGGGCTCAGAGGAAAGCGAAGAAAATTGCAAAGTGTAGCAAGACTTAACGAAGTCCTAGATGGCCTCAACGAACTATTATAACATGCTCGTTGAACGTCTCCTGTTTAAAATTTATAAGTAATGTGGTCAGCTTTATTTTGATTTTTATCCGTGATATTTTACCTAAAATGAAGATACAGTATCACAGTTCGTTAATCTGAAAGAACATCCGTCATCCGCATCTATCTGTACTTCACGGTCCGAGATATTGCGGACCCGTCTCCCAATTTCCAAAGGGAACTTAAGTTGGAGATAGTTCTCGGAACAATCGTTAATTTGTAAAATAAATAAAAGATGCCGTAATGTTATCGTTATGTTGCCGCTTTGTTTTGCCTCTGTATTGAAATTTGTTTTATATTACTCTCATAAATAACACGACGTTGCTTGTGGCGTATAAAGGTACTCTGGACCCTAACGAAGAGCAGGGGCCCCAGATAGACTAGTGTGCCACTTATTGGGATACAGTCCATGGTTAATCATTGGAATGTACTATTTTTAGGTGAGAGTTTGGGAGCTTATTTGAGATGTCGAAGATGCTGTTGGGGGCCGGCCACCATATCGACCCGACTCTCCCTATGAAAAGGAGACGGGAAGGGGGGAGTATTGACCCGTTAAACGGCGGGCGCCTGAACCGCAGGGTGGGGCATACTGCCACGTGTTTGCCTCGTGGGACTCCCTAACCTCCCTCACATTCACAGTGGTCTTCTTTTGATGTAGGCCAGGGGTTCTCCAAGTTCTTCTGTCGCCTCCCTTCTGAAACATGTAATATCTATCGCCCCCACCCCCCTTATTCTTGATCTTCATTAGGACTGAATATTTCCGAAAGAGGGCAAGCACTATCACTTTCACGGGGTCTCTTTTTACCACTGCTAATAAGCCACTTATCCATGGGTAATGGTGTTACTTGTATCAGTTTATTGTAAATCGGGCTTACCACTTCCACTGAACATGCACTAGAATTCACCTGTTCACTCACTGTCTGTGAACTGACTGTAAAGGCCTGGATGAATTCGAGTAAACAATGGCAGAAATAGAAGAGTCTATTATTCTAAAGCCTCGTTCACACCCGCAGATTTGTTTGCAGACTGTATGTACAGTAGATTGTTTGCAGACTGTATGCAGCCTGTTTGAAAACTGTATGAAGATTGTATGTATATTGCTTTGGAGTCTGGAAACAGTCTGCAAACAGTCTGCAGACTGTATAGAAACATTGTATCCAATACAAGTATGTTACTTGGTTTGCGTCCACACTAGAATTAGACCTCTAGTCCGCACAGTCAGTGCTTCTAGCGATGCCGAGTGAAGAAGACGTACTTCTGGCTTGTGCGTGTTTTGCATTGCTTAATTATGTGTCTACTCTACCAAGGACGGGCGTGATTGTCTGTTCCTGATTAAAAGAAGTCATTTTGGGACTATCATCAGGAGCTTAGTTTTCCTATCAAATTTTAAAACTAAAAACCAAATATCTACTTTTGCCACGCACAATTCACGAACAATTAACTCAGCAGTGTGATCCGCTCGAAAGGCAACTGTGGTTTGTATCCGGTCTCCAGTTTCAAAACACATCCTCAAAACACGTCCACGCAGGAAGACTTGAGACAAAATACTTGTTTCTTTGTATGCGTGTTTTCCATTTCGTTGGAAAACAGAAAACACTGCATCTTGTCTCTAGAAGCACGAGATTTGTTTGTCATTTGTATGTCAATTGTATGCAGATTGTTTGCAAACTGTATGCAGACTGTTTCCAAACATCACTTGAGTACAGCCTGCATACAATGTTTCTGGAAACAAATCTGCCGGTGTGGACGAGGCTTAAGAAAGTGGTGGTCACATTGTCAAGCGGCCTATTGTCATTAGTGGTTGTTTGGAAGTGGCAGATGAAAGGGTGCTGTGTTGGAACTGTTATTCTACACCTTTTCTCAGAATTCCTGCTGGCAGGATCTACTGGTCAGTTCTTGTGAAATAAGACAGCAAAAGTACGAGTTTATTAGTCTTGAATGGTCGTGGGAGCTTCCTGTCTATGATTGGTTCATGGATATGGGGATAGTAATATTTGTTTCGAAATATAAAATATAAATATTTCGATCAGAGACAAATATTTAATATTTCACTGCGCCCCCCTGGGTGGGCGCGCCCTCCTCTTGGAGGACTTCTGATGTAGGCTAGTCGGAGTGACTTAACTTGAAAAAATTATTTGAAGACATTTCGTCGGCCAGGATTATGCGTTCAACTCTTGCGATCGTCTTAAATTGACGCTACAGTAACATAACAATAATTATGTAGATGACACACAGTCGTATATAAAATTCAGTAATAATCATCATCTTCATTTCTCCTTTTCCAGTTGACACTGGGTGGGGGCAAATACGGTTCCTCTCCAATTTGTTCTGTCGTTCCTCCATTCCTCTTCTGACATAGTGTTCCAATCCAGGTTCCGTTTTCTAATACTATTCTCCACCGAGTCCATCCAACGCATTCTTGCTCTTCCCTGTCATCCGTCGTTCCAGTGCTCGTCTTGGTAGACTTACTTCATTCATCCGTTTGACATGTCCAAACCACCTCAATCTGTTTTGCTCCAGTTTGTCATTTAGTTTCTGTACTCCCAGTTCTTTCCGTATATCTTCATTTCTCACTCTGTCCCTCCTCGTTTTCTGGACCATACTTCTCAGGAATCTCATCTCTGCCGCTTGTACTCTGCTCTCATCCCTCTTAGTCATTGTCCAAGTTTCTGCTGCATATGTCATTGTAGGAACATAATATGCTTCGTAAATAACTTCTTTAGCCTTAATTGGTATATCCTTGTTCCCTATTAGTCCCCGTACCTGTTGGTAGAAAGCACTCCCGAGTTGTATTCTTCTGCTAATTTCCAAATCTATTCTTCCATCTTCAGTCAGTTCACTTCCCAAGTATTTGAAGTGTTTCACCACTTCCAATTCCTTATCTTCTACTTAGATTACTCCTTTTCCTTCTTTCTTATCTCTACTCGTCACCACTGTTTTACTCTTCTCCACATTTATCTTCAATCCCCATTGCTCTATAATGAATTCCTGCGAAACATGGGTCTACATAGCATCAGCTGGCTTACTTCACTTTTTACTTTCATCCTTCAGACTAACAACCTACCAAAGCAGTTTAAACGGTCAAAGGTGATCGCCCTTCTTAAACCTGGTAAGTCGGAGCAGAGACCTGAAAACTACCTTCCAATAGCACTTCTTAGCTGCATTTATAAACTTTTAGAACGAGTCCTTCTTGCCAGGATAGCACCACTCATTGAAGCTGTAACCCCACCAGAACAAGCTGGATTCAGGAAAAACCGAAGCTGTACTGATCAAGTCTTGACCCTCACCACTCACATTGAAGCAGGGTTTCAAAAGAAGCTAAAATCAACAGCTGTCTTTATCGACCTGACTAGCGCATATGATACTGTCTGGCGACCTGGACTGATCCTCAAAGTGCTGGAAGCTATCCCCTGTTTGGAAATTGCAAATCTTATCTCTAACATGCTTTGTGAAAGAGAGTTCGTAGTATTTCTAGATGATGCTAAAAGTCGCAAAAGGAAACTAAATAATGGTCTACCCCAAGGATCAGTTTTGGCCCCAGTTCTATTCAATCTGTACAGTCATGACTTGCCACCAACAACAGCTACTAAGTTTATTTACGCAGATGACATTGCACTGGTAGCTCAAAGCAGAACTTTTGAAGATGCAGAAGGCACTCTTACAACCGATCTGGAGAAAATGTCAACGTTCTTCAAGTCCTGGCGACTGATCCCAAGTATGTCTAAGACAGAGGTTTCATGCTTCCATCTTGCCAACCGACTAGCAAACTACAAGCCAAATGTTGTATTTCGTGGTGAAAAACTGAAATACAACCCATTCCCGAAATACCTAGGTGTCACGCTGGACCGAACTCTGAGCTACAAAGAACACCTCACCAAGCTCTCTCACAAAATTTCCACCAGAAATAACATCCTGCACAAGCTTTGCGGTAGTTCATGGGGAGCCACGGCGGACTGCTTAAGATTAACGGGTATCAGTCTAGTCTATTCTGCAGCGGAATACTGTGCTCCAGTATGGTTGGAAAGTGCACATGTGCATAAAGTGGATACCAAGCTGAATGACACTATGCGTTGCATAACCGGCACCATAAAATCAACCCCTCGCCACTGGCTACCAGTACTCAGCCACATTCCACCACCTCACCTGAGGAGGAAGGAAGCTCTGATCAGAGAAGCAAAGAAGATCTATGCTTCTCCCTCATTACCAATACACCAGGAATTCTGCCACCCACCACCGAAGCGACTTCATTCGAGGAGACCAACCAGTTTATTGGCCGACCAACTTCTGGCAAATCGATTCAACCTAAACCAATGCTGGCAGGACGAATGGTCAAACTCAACGTCTGGAACTAGTGCCCAGGAGATCAACCCAACGGTGGAAATACAAGGATTTGACCTTCCTAGAAAATTATGGTGTCGCCTCAATAGACTGAGAACCAGGCACGGCCGTTGCAATTACCTATGCCATAAGTGGGGTTGGATAGATTCCCCATTGTGTCAATGCAATGAGGAGGAACAGACCATGGACCATATCATCCACGCTGCCCTCTACACGCCTACTCCGGGAGCCCTAGTGATCTGTTTCATCTTCGAGAATGTACTGTGGAATGGCTCCAAAACTTGAACTTGGATTTGTGATTTGTTTTTATGTAATTCACCATACGATTAAATAAAAATTGCTCAGTAATATGTAGTAAATAGAATATACAGTGTACGTGAAAATGCAGTTGTGCAGTGTGTGTGCCTATGTACTGACCGCAAGGGTGTTAGGGTAAGGACGGTATGTGGTGAGCTTTCAAGGTCACGGTACAATATGAATGGTGGAGCGCTGGAGGAGACACCCCTCACTCAACTGCGCCGGGCTCACAGATTTTCAGCATTAACACGCGATGTCGACAGCCCTGTGGACGACGAATGACCGCTGTCGCCGTTCCCCCACCACTGAAACGTTGCTGGAAATTTGTCTACCCCAGAGTGGTCAGCTTGACCTAGCCTAGAAGCTCCATCATAAACCGAACGTAGTCTCTAGTGTACTTGAAAATATAGAATTACATTTTGAGTCTTAAAATTTTTATCAGTAAAAGCCATGGCATACTGTTGTTCTTTTAGCTTCGCGTAACATCTTAATGAATGAGCCGATCAGCTTATGCCTTCAACTTTCAGACTGGCTGTTTCTATGTCTGCAAACATGGTGACTTTGAAACATAGGTGGCAACACTGAATGTAACCCCGATGTAACACAACAGCAAGGAAACTACGGTACTATAAATTACCACAAATAGTAATAGTTCATTCCATTAAGGTGATGCAGTCTTTATTACACCTTCGTATCTACCGTTGACAGATTTGGCATCCTGGAGTTATATCTAGTATAATTTACAAGTGAATGTAACGCGCAGAAGCCATCTAAGAATTGCAATTCAATCTATGTTAATTAATAACTAACCTACTGAGAAATAATGATGACATTTGACAGCATAGATACGTATTAGGGCCTTGCTCAGCTTAAAGTACACGTCCATGTTCCCCAGGGGCTCACATCTAGTGGGACGTGGGTTGGCGACCATTGCTTCCACTTACTTGTGCCGGGCTCCACTCCGTTTTTCCTGTCGACCTCTCTTGGTCAACTCTTGTTCTCTTCCGACCCCGACGGTATTAGGGAATCCGAGGCCTCGGGTGTCTTTTCCTTGGCCCTTCTCTTATCTTTCCTGATCCCTCATTCTTCGAGGAATCAGCCTTCTTTATCTTTTCATTATAGTTCATTTTCTCTTTAAGATTCCCGCCATGTTTTTATGAATTGGCTCCCGATGTTTCTAAATTACAATTTGTGAGATTTGAATCTCAACCACATTTTGTAAGTATTTTCAATCTAAATTGCATTTTGTAAGTACAGTATTTTGGATAGCGGGCTTCCACATATTGTAAGTATTTTGATTCTACCATACGTTTTGTAAGAATTTTTCAATTTCAATTGCATTTTGTAAGTATTTTGAATTTTAATTGCACTTGGTGAGTATTTTGAATCTGAACGGGCCTTTTTCAATCTAACTTGCATTGTGTATTTTCAATTTCGATTGCATTTTGTAAGTTTTTTGAACCTCAATTGCATTTTGTACCTATTAGCCTACTTTCGATTTTTGCAAAAAATGAAAGTAGACTTATGAGATCACTACAGGGCCAAAAATTGTGTGTCTGTCTGTGTGTGTGTGTGTGTGTGTGTGTATGTGTGTGTGTGTGTGCGAGCGAGTCTCTCTGTCTGTGTGTGTGTGTACTCTGAATGTCTGTCCCCCCCCTATCAATTCGAACACGGTGAAACCGAATTGAACGAAATTTGGTACAGAGGTAGAACAAGCAAAGAGCACCTCAGTGTCATGTTTTATATCGCCGCCATCTTTACCAAAACTGAATGGCGGCCACTCAAACGTTCAAAACGTAAAATCAAATAGCGACTAACCAAATTATCCGATCTCTACCAAATTTGGTAATAACATACCTTCATATAGGACGCGTCTTGTGACCAAACTACAAGGTCATCCGCCGTACCATTTCAGGATGGCGGCCGTGCGAATTATGCAAACTTTATAATCCATATCATGGGACCCACCAGTTCCGATTATCGAGCCGAGAATCGATTTAACTGTTCTAAAGGAAGAGGCACGTTCGAAATTAAAAGTTTATTTTGTAATACTATAGTGCAGAAGTGATTTTAAAAAGCTGAGCCATCTCGGTAAGAAGACAAGATGGCAGCGGATATCTTGTGCCTGACTTATATTACACTAATTTGAGTATTGCATGCAATATAGCGTACTGATACTAAATAAATAAACTTTGTATGAAATGCTTTATAAATAAATAATATACTCCCCTGATGAAAACGTTTAGTCTAAATCATTATTTGCTAACAAGTTATATGTAAGTCATTTTATATAGATCGATGTACGTTGGCACAAATGGCTCCGTGGTAAAGCGTTGGCCTATCACTCATATGCCTATGGTTCAAACCCCATCAGAGTTTTTTTTTTGCTTGAAATTTTATATATTTGTTTTGTAATGATTCAGACGTTTTAAAATTAAGCGTTATATTGTGCATATTACGGTGGAATATATATATTTAATTAAAACACAATTCACCAGCAGATTTGCTCGAGACATCTAGCAGCCAAAAAGGTAACTGCACGCTGGCCTACTTATTAACTTCAAGATTTTATTGAAAAGTTTCTTCTTATGGCCACTAGAATGCACTCGCCCTGTTAGGGTTATATTGTTCGATACTTCTCCACTAGATGTCAAGACTGGTCTACGTGGGACTCCATTGGTTAGTACCGTATACCATTGTCATTCTATGCGCATCGAACTTGAAGAATGGCAAGATGATACTACGATAAATTTTGAATTTTTATTTTAAAGGGTTTGTAACAGCCTATTGTGAGTTATTTGAGAATGTTATTTGAAGTAAAGAACAAAACGATTTCACATAGTAACTGAATTCTAGCCGTTGGTGCTACTTCAGGTTATTAATTAATACTTTTATTTCAGGCAAATAGCAATCGAAAATATCCACATAGTTTGTATACACACGTCTCTGTAGGGTCATGGAAAGATTTGTTAATTCAATTAGGGTTGTGAAAGCCATGCACAACCAGACGTGTAAAGACATGCCTCAACTCAAAGTTGGATGTTGCCCACGGCAGGTCGATTATGTAATAATAACAACAATAATAATAATGTTATTTGTTTTACGTCCCTTTTAACTACTGCTGCTTTTAGATACGCCGGGGTGCCGGAATTTTGGCCCGAAGGGGATCTTTAAAGTGCCAGTAAATCTACTGACACGGCTCCCTCGCATTTGTGCACCCTCAAATGCCAGCTGACTGCGCCAGGATACGAACCTGCAACCTAGGGCCCAGCAAGCGAGAACGTTACCGCTGAGCCACGCAGCCAGTCCGGTCGATTATGTCTCCAGATCCATAACATTCTTGTGATACTTCTTATCTATCTTTCTTCAATGATGGTAGTAGTTTTTCTTTCTAGGTTGTGGCGTTTGGTAGAGGTAAATAGTTTCTAAGGTCTTCAACCAAGAAATGATTCTATTATACTCTTTGATAATAACGAGTTATACCTATACTCATACATTTAGGAGAAAGTAGGCTATATGTTCTTTACTGAACATCTTGTTTTCAATTTCAAATGCATTTTGTAAGTATTTAGAATTTTATCATTTAAAATGATCTTGTCGACTTCGTCGTTACGCTTGGGTCTGGCGTTACTTTACGGTTACGGGACGAAATGTACCCAGATGCACTGAGGTGCGTGACGTCATAGTACCGCTTGGTGCATGTGTTCCCCGACAATCTCTACTTCGTTAGTATAAGACAAAAATCCCCGATTCTTGGATGTCACGGATAATCTCGAGAACCACTGGATGGATTTTGATGCGGTTTTCACCATTCTGTAAAGGATCATCATCATCATCATCATTTCCCCTTATCCAGCTCCTGCCGGGTCGGGGTATTTATGGCACTTCTCCACTTTCCTCTTTCCTTCCACCATTCTTCTTCCACGATCTTGTGCCAGTCCAGATTTCTTTTTCTTATGCTGTTTTTCACTGAATCAATCCACCTTGTTCTAGGTCTTCCTCTTGCTCTCTTACCCTTGCACTTCGCCTCCAGCATCTGTCTTGGTATTCTATTTTCCTCCATCCTCTTTACATGTCCAAACCACCTTAGTTTATTCTTCTCAATTCTCTCATTTAGTTTTTCCATCCCAACTTCCTTCCTAACATCTTCATTCCTCACTCTGTCTTTCCTTGTCTTTCCTATCATACTTCTTAGGAATTTCATTTCACTGGCTTGGATTCTACTCTCTTGCCTGGTTGTCAGGGTCCAAGTCTCAGCTGCATAAGTCAATATGGGAACATAGTACACTTTATACATTACCTCCTTGCTTTTCCTTGGTACTTCCTTATCCCAAAGAAGTTTTCTTACACTTTGTAAAGGATATCTCGAGGAAAGATTCTGTAGAAAATAATTTAGGCTATGTATGATCAAAGAAAGCCATGCAGTATTGATTTCAGTGAAAAAGTCGAAAACTAACTTGGCGTCCGTGCACTTCTTAAGCTTACGCTGGTCAAACCGTTAAAAATATCAATATACTATGAGCGTAAGAATTGGTCAGCATGAAAAGTTTTACAAAAAAGTCCGCGAGAGCATATCTCTATCTTCAATACATCGCCCACTATAAGTGTTTTAGACTGGATGGAAGGGGCAAGTCCCCGCGGGCTCTGGTGAGCGTGACGGCATCCCGCGCGCTTGACCTTGGTTTGCACTTGCCATTCGCGAGTAATTTGAAACAAGATAAGTATTATGCAGATAATTTTCTAACATGTCAAGAGTCTTTCTAGCATTTTTCAAGATTTGTAGCATTTAAAATGATACAAAGTCTAGTCTTTCAGACTGGCTGTCACTTTTAATTGCATTTTATTGAGTATTTCGAATCTACATTGCATTTTGTACGTATTTCGAACCAAAACTACATTTTGTGCATATTTTTCAAACTAAATTCCTTTTGTGAGTATTTTCCTTCTAAATTAGCGGTACCTTTTTTAAGTATACCCATTTTACATTTTGCGAGTCATTTCAGTCTGAGTTCCATGTTGTAAGTATTATCCGTCCAGCTTAATTTTCGTTATGGTTTCTATGTCATTGTCATTTCCGCTATCATCAAGATCATTAAGGGGCCGATAACCTAGATGTTAGGCCCCTTAAAACAACAATTATCATCATCAACATAGCCAGGGCTTATATTTACAAGGTGATGGGCGTGTAGACAGTTCTAATATTAAAATCAATAATATTAAAATCAATAACTCCTGGCATAATAGAGAAGCTGCCACGAAAATTTGTGAGATATGAGCCAACGTATAAGAAGCTGATCTAATATCAAGATTATCAAAGTAATTATTACATACAAACACCCTTTTGACTATAATAAAACATTAATATCGATATAGTTTGAAAAAGTTAAAAAAGTTGAAAAAATCAAATAATTTGAGGAAGGCGGAAGTTAAGTGATTTTTAATACTTGATAACAAATCTGTGCATTTTATTTTAAAAAAGAATGAAGGAAATCGACCGGATAGAATGGCCGGACGGACTCGGTTAAGTTCTCCTTTATATATATGTTGATAAGATAAGCCTAGAGGACTTAAGAATCCTTACGCTATCTTGTTGAATATTACGCGTAGCCGCCATTTTGAATATATATACGATATAGGTCTAGCAGATGTGCGAATATGTGATTCAGGCACTGGCACTGTGTCCTGAAAGCAAAATAATGAAATGTTATGAAACTTGTATGGGATTTATGTAAAGAAAGAAAAGCGGACCTGTTAGTTCTTGCAAAACTACATGTTTTATCATCACCCTCTCATTCGTGGTAGCGGCTAACGTTCTTGGTTGTCACCCCGGAAGTCCGGGTTCGATTCCCGGTTCTGCCAAGATATTTTAATTCTGGTCTGAGGGCTGGAACGAGGTGCAAAACTGAGAAGAGGAGGGTTTCGATTTTCACCTCAGCCATCTTGGAAGTGGTTTTCCGTGGTTTCCCCACTCATAGTCGAGGTAAATGCTGGGGTGGTTCCTAACTTAGGGCCACGGCTGCTTCCTTCCCAATTTACAAATACACTGGTACAGCCATCACAATAACACAGGTTATCACACAAATTCCACACCCAAATACACGATATCGCACTCTAAAATGAGCAACAACCATCTTTGTGGTAATGTATACTACTGAATTAAAATTCTAGTCCAAGAATTTCACTTAAGTGAATCTATAAAGTACAGTATACGGGGAGAATTCTTGATGAAAGGGACTCCAAGTGCAATGAATGTGTTTACCCAAGATTTCTCCCTATGGCCTGGACCCTATCTTTGGGGAGCTTGCCCAAAGTGGAATTTCCCCCTCTACTTTAGTGTCCTTAAGGTCCCACGTGTCTTGAATCGTTATTATATTGGGCTATTTCACCCTCAGGGCAGGAGCTTTACAGGGAAGTGATTCCATCCATGATCGCATATAGATTACAAAACACTGGAGGGTTGATATATTGAGAGTCCTATACACAGGGGTTGTTGGAATGATGAGAACCATGATTCAATGGAGAAGCGTCTAATATCAATTCATGATGCGGCTATAAGAGGATTCCTTAACTTCCTTTCGTCTCTCAATGGGATGATATTTTCCTGTTTTATTTGAAGGGACGCTCTGCGGGTAGGTGATATAAAGCTGGGATCGTGGTATATGAGGGCTCTTTGGAAAAACGGAATCGGTCAATGGTGTACCACTATATCAGAATTTCATAATTAAATCCAAGTGTTGGGCAGAGTTGTAGCGAAATCATTAAATATCAAATTCATTATTTACAGCAACAACGTAATATATTGTAAAGTAAAACTGGAAGTCGCAGGTCTAGTGGTAAAACGGAAACAAAGCAATAACAGAAAATTGCATGCTAATCTCTGCAGTTTTTCTTCTCTTTTCTTTGTGAACTGGCCAAATCTAAAGACCACGCAAATATCACTTCATTTCCTTCTCATCGTTCTTTCTTCCTCCACATTTTCTTCATTCTTTCTGATTGTTGCGCCTTTCTCTCTTCTGTCCATTCTCCTCCCCTGTGCTCTCTCTTTACTTCCACAAGAACCTTTATGTTAGAAAGCGTCCAAGAATATTGTTTTCTGTCTTGACAGTCGTCATCCGTGATTCCTAGCCTCCTGGGTCTTCCTTAGTCTGCTTAGTGTAGTCCCCCTAGGCTCTTCAGATTGTAGTCTATATATTTTATCAAAGATTTGTTTAAAACTCAGCAATTTTTCTAGGTTTGTGCCATGTCTTGTGTGGGGTTTCGCCTAGGACACCAAGCTGGCTCATCAGCGGGCTCTTGGTGTCCGCGCCCGGACCCCCACAGGAGTTTGCTGTTTGCCTGTTGCACCTGATGTGTTTCAATGTTGAAGCAACACGTTCCTAGAGTGCATTGTTGCAGGCGACGAAACTGGTGCCACCACTGAGAACCGGAATCGAAAGCGTCAACGAATCAGCGGTGTGAACCCTCGTCCCAAGAAGTTCAAGAGCGAACCATCCGCTGGAACGGTCATGCTCACCCTGTTCTTTGATTGCAAGGAACCTGTCTCTCCATAACTGGGGAACGGTACTGCGCTGCACCGGAGAAATCATGGCGTGCAATTTTGGCGAAACGTCTGTGAAAATTTCGACAAGGAGTGCTGCGTTTCATGATAACGCACGTCCCCGTATCTCAAAGGTCGTAACATAGTAGGTAAGCCAACTCAAGTGGGAGATACTCGATCAACCGCCTTATAGTCCTGATCTCTCCCCATGCGATTATCATGCCCTTGATACATTAAAAAGGATCGATGATTTCTTTCGGACGGGGATATGTAGCAGGCGGTTACAATTTTTTTACCCAGCAATACACAGTGTTTTACCACACGGGGATCATCAACCTGGTGCGTCACTGGGATGAGTGACTCAATACTCACGGAGATTTTGCTTGATTGGCATAAGCCTACTGATTCTAGACTGTACGGCCGTCAAACGGAAACGTTTTGATCATGCCTTCTACAGGGTCTTACATATAAAGTAAGAACGGCAAGCGGCAGATTTGGTATTCGCTGCTGCGGTGGCCTTGGCCGAGCTTGTGGCGCGCCATGGCCCCCTGCTGTACTATTGAAAGCGCACGCATAGTACATACGAGGGCTGTTTTTATTTTTCAAGTTCCGATGGACCGTATAAAAATAACAGATTGATATAGCCTACCAAACTGATTTCACTACTAAATGTTTGCTTGTTTTATTCTTGTGTCTCAACATAATCGCCAAAACGATTGATCGTTACACCAGCTTTTCCAATGCCCTCGACAAAATATTCTGTCGCCACTGAGGTGGGTACGTCTGGACAGCCTCCTGAACTTTTTCCTTTTTGGTTGGGCGTTGCCGCCAAACCATACCTTCAAATCTCGAAAAAGGTGAAAATCATTCATGATCACACTGTACCAACGTTACGATAGAATTTTACAAAGAATTCTAGTGTGAAGTTTTGGACCATCTGCCGTTTAGTCCAAACCAAGAATAGCAAACTTAGTTATTGGGGGGAAGGGTGGAGGATAAGAACAGGAGGGGCGCTGACCATGGTTAGAATATGTGAAACAAATTGCTTCGGATGTGTGGTGTGGTTATTTATTTATCGTATGATGATACAGAGTTAAAATAAAAGTTATATACACTACATACAAAGTTATATATACAGTTATATGCATAGTCATAAACACACTTCTAAATCCAGGCCATCAATCCACTGAAGTGCCTCAGAAAATGCATGATGAATGTCACCTACTGATCCTTGGAACGCTCGTTGCGGACATTCACCAACAATATGTTCGATAGTTTGGAGGGTAGCTCCACAATCGCAGTTAGCAGAAGTAACCCAACCCCATTAGTGAAGTAGGAATCCACATTTGCCTTGTCCTGTACGAATCCGGTTAATGATTCTCCATTGGCGTCTGGGGAGTTTGAAACCTTCTATCCGTTTGGAAGGGTTTTCAATCAGATGTGCATTGAATACTGATGATTCTTACACATAGTTTTCCATGTTTCTGAGAAGTGGTAGCTATGTAGATATGAAACAATTAGTTCAGAACAGGGAGGCAAGGAGAACTGCATCGTACGATAACGAATGAACGTTTGCAGTTTCGATAGATGTGGCAAGGCATCCATTGAAACAAGGGGGATCAAAGTAACGGAAACAAATAAAATGGGAGAGAGGAAATTAGATTTTAAAACTATAACCATGGTCTTTCCCATGTAAGAATACCTTCCTAGGCATACCCAAGTACTGTACAGCTTTGTGTCCATTTCCACATGCCTTCCTAAATGGCTTTGTTCACAGTAAGAGGTTAGTTGTGTTCATCAGTCGCTCAGGCACCATTTCGCAGATGGTAAATCACTGTCCGGTAACCAGGTCAACTAATGACAATGTGACCTGTCAGTAATTCTTGTTGAGCTTATTGACATGCGCATTGATAATTGGTTGCAGCGTCCAAACTCATTCCCTGTATGTATATGAGCTGTAGAGGCAGGCAATCGCTTGGAAGTGTGTCATACGATGAACAGGATTTAGGACACTATACAGGGCGTTTTCAGGCGGCTTCGGTGGCGTAGTTGGTAGCATGCTGAGCTTCTATGCCCAAGATCGCGGGTTCAAACCCGGCCGAAGTCTTCCCATTTTTAAGAGCGTTAAAAATCCCTCAGTATGCCTTCCTTCGGAGGGGAAGTAAAGGCGGCGGTCCCATGTCATAGATTTATGGCATGAAAAAGAACATTCCATGAACTACACTTGTGTGAAGCCAAAATTTGTAGGTTAGAATTGACAACGCTCTATTAATTGCAAGGTTCGCCGCTAGGTGGTGACTGGAATGCCATCTAGTCCGCATGCTAGGTGTCGTGCGGTAGCATGTGGTAGTAAAAGTAGGTACTACTTGAAATTGATCGTCTGCAGTCCTTACCTGAATTACAGATAACATACACTAATACAGCCATCTCAATTAATACCGGTTATCAGACAGATTCTACACACACCCAAAATACATGGGGCTACATGACGGCGTTGTCGCAGCTCCTAAACTAAGGAACCTACCAACCAGGGTGTTTTCATTGTATGATACATACTTTTCAGATCTTGTAGTGTGGGATCATATTCAAAATCGCACTCTGTTATGGAATCTACAAGACTTTTTAAACAGTATTTCATGAAGGGGGCTTGTGTTCTATGTGACCATTATTCTCACTATCAACGTAGAATCCGAACCACCGAACGTGGTATTTGACCTAGAAAATTCAACATGCTTTAACTGGGAATCGTAGCCTACGCGGTCCCCCTTTATAGGGGTACATGGTACATACGAAATTTGGTTGAAATCGAATTGATAGTGTAGAAGCTATATGCATTTAAAAATTGGACCTATCAGCAGGCTTAGAATCATTTTGGCAACACTGCCATGCATGTCCTCCTGGAAATTAAACTGAAATGTTATTATCTATATGTGTGCCAATTTTGGAATAGCTCCCATACATACCTTCCAAAA
Source organism: Meconema thalassinum (assembly GCA_946902985.2). NCBI lineage: Eukaryota > Metazoa > Arthropoda > Insecta > Orthoptera > Tettigoniidae > Meconema > Meconema thalassinum. The sequence continues at coordinate 39,948 of CAMPQE020000216.1, forward strand.
TATCGAACATGGAGCTCAAATTTCAATTGCGGTTTTTCAGCAGTTGGTAGCACTGACATAATTTTCAAATATGGGCTTGATATATTATTCAGGTAGGTCTATAGATCTTTACTCATACCAAATTTGGATTCGATTGCTGCAGCCGTTTAGGAGTTGATAGGGGGGACGACGACGACGACGACGACGACGACAGACAGACAGACAGACGGACAGACAGACATTTGCCCGGATCGATCTCATAAGTGTACTTTTTCCTCATTTTTGCAAAATGTGAAAAGTAGGCTAAAAATCCAGCATGGCGACCAACTGGAATATTTAGACGGTTCTCAATATCTACGAATTTATTACAGCAATCAATCTGTAATTTTGTATATTCATAGTTGCAATTAACATAAGTAGGCTATATGAAAATAGTTCTTCACGGAACTATTTGTTTTTAAATCAGGATATATGAATAGAAATAGTTTCTTTCAAAAAAGCATGTGTTAAAGTAAAGAGCCGGCCCCGTGGTATTGGGGTTCGATCCCCGGCTCCGTTAGGGATTTTAAAATTGACGTGAGGGTTGGAACGGGGTGCACTCAGCCTCGTGAGGACAATTGAGTAGCTGCCTGACAGTGAGACAGCGCCCCGATCACGAATACCAAGATTAACGGCCGAGGGGATCCGAGGCGCTGATCACGCTTCACAATATATATGCAGGCCAAATGGCTGGGCAGCGGTCGCTTGGTCGGCCTTTGCCCGTCATGGGCTGTATAGTGCCAGGGGTTGTTTTGTTGTTGAAGTAAAGATATAATCTTTGGGAATATCTCTGAATCAGTTCGTAATCACATGCATTCATTTTTACTATCGCCTAAATCATTTGGGGCAGGTGACCTAGATATTTCGCCCCTTAGAACAACAACGACTTGTTTATTTTGTTTTTTGAAGGCGTTAACCTTTTCGGTAAAGCGGCCTTGGTCCATTAACCCTGCCAAATGTTATATCAGTGTGTATAAGTGGCGTGCAATACCGGTAGTGTATAATGTAGAGCCAAGTTACTTGGTAATTATACGGGAAGGTAAAGGCGCTAACGTGCATGCTTGGGGCAGTCACGACTCCGCCTGCCTACAGTTTCTTTAAAATCGTTGTTCTTCTAGTATCATTGTTTTCTCAAGCTAGAGAAGAAATGAATGGCTACAGAAAACGAGTTCCTTAAATGGAAATGGTAGAGCGCGGTCTTGATAGCCATCACTTGTACAGTGCATGGGATGGATGGGTATTACGGTCGCGCCGTATTTACTGCTCTAATGGCTCGTTGAATAATAAAGCATTACAACTCACTGCAGACAGAAATAATCATGTAATGATGAGAAAGCTACAAAACAATCACGATGAACGTTCACTGCGAGGAGTAAAAATACCGAGATTAACTTGCAGCTTGCATAGTACATGAGGCTTCTACACAGAGCAGTGGCGTAAGTATGGCGCGTGATCAGGAGGCTCGATGCCCCCCGAAGCCCAATAATAACAAGTAGTTCCGTGAAGAACTATACAGCCTATTTTCATATATCCTGCTTATGTTTATTGCCGCTATCAACATGCAAATTTATTTATTTATTTATTTATTTATTTATTTATTTATTTATTTATTTATTTATTTATTTATCGTATGGCTTTTAGTGCCGGGAGTGTCCAGGACATGTTCGGCTCGCCAGTGGCTGTAGCTGCTTCAATGCGGACACCCATGGGGTGAGCTACAAGTTCCGTTCAATTTCAAGTAGTTCCATCTTTCGCTACCAGATGTCGCTGATACCTAGTGGTGAACGTTGGAACTTTGATAGAGCGTTCCAATGAAATCTAACCTAGAAATTTAGCTTCACACAACGTTAGTCTGGTCTAGCTGTATGCCTCTCACCAAGGCGGTCGGAGTTCGATTCCCGGTCAATGCATGTGAGATTTTCGAAGTGAAATGCCATGTCCTGTGGTTCGGATTCCACGTAAAAAGGAGGTCCCGTGGCTCATAATCACAAGATTCACGGTCACGTAAAACTACAATCTTCCTTCCTTCCTTCCTTCCTTCCTTCCTTCCTTCCTTCCTTCCTTCGACTTTAGTCTGTGGAACGTTCTTTTACATGCCATAAATCTATGACATAGGACCGCCGGCTTTACTGCCCCTCGGAAGGAAGACATACTGACGGATTTTAACGCTCTTAAAAATCCGACGACTTTGGCCGGGTTTGAACCCGCTATCTTGGGCACAGCAGTTCAGCATGCTACCAAGTACGCCATCGAAGCCGCTCAACATACAAAATTTCCGTTTGCTGTAATAGATTCGTAGGTATTGAGTACCGTCTAAATATTTCGGTTGGTCGCCATGTTGGATTTTTATATAATATTTAGGTCTTAGAGTTATGTACTATTAGATGACGATTATTGTGTATGTTCATTATTCAATCGTTGACAGGACATCGGTACTGTGAAGGCCACACGTGTGGTTGTTGGGTGTCGAAATCGTCAGTGTGTTTGCAGTAAGCGAGCGTTCAGATAGATTATTGGAAGAGTGCGCCAGTATACAGGTAATGTTTACTACTGAAGAGAGAGCTTTTTTGGTGGAATACGTTTTTCGTGAAGGCAATCGGTTTACAGAAAATGTAAAACTAAACTTTCAGGTGCGGTTTCCTAATTCAAAGTGTCCAAACCGGGATAGGACCTTTCAGGATTTAATAAGTAAATTTCGTGTGACCGGCTCAGTTCACGATGTACCGGGTACAGGGCGGCCTACGCTTTTAACAGATGAAAGACTCGATGAAATCTCCGATATAATGCTGCGGATGCCAAGACAATCTACACGCCAATTAACCCATTTGAATTCAGTAGGCAGAGTTCATAATGGCAAAATGAATCTCGGGATTTTCCGCCAACACAAAGTTCCTCATTTCTCTTCTAGAAAGCGGTATAGCGCCAAGGAGCTTAGATAGGCTATCTAACCTCCTTGAAATTCATAGCGCTCCAAGGAGCATTAAATTCGACACGCAAGCTGCCCTCTTGGTGTCAATTAACAAAGCTTGCACCCGGCACCCGAGGCCACACGATATTATTATTATTATTATTATTATTATTATTAGCTCAAAGTCTTCGACAATATTTGTAGACATGTTGAAGTCTGTCTTCGAACACTTCCAACATCTGTTATGAATAGCTGTGGCGAGTATTTTTGTACAACGTTTACTGTTTGTTTGTTTGTTTGTTTGTTTTGATACAAGCGGCAGCTGTGCTGCCAACGTAACTGATGATGCTAGCTCTCGCAGCAGCATGTAGGCACTGCGGAGAACATTTCCTGGCGCCCTGTACTACATACATGGTGGCCACTACTCCTGGAAAACCTGGACATCCTGGTAATCTCCTGGATTTTATTAGGTCTGGAATACTCTTGGAAAAGTCCCGGAAAATGACAAAAAATTGAAAACTCCTGGAAAATATCCTCTGTTAATTAATCACAAAAATTTTCCATCTCAAATCATACTCCCGCTACGGTTTTGGGTGAGCACTCTATCATTAAGGAAATAAATATACTCGGGCTACCTTTTTCTGTGTGGGAGAACACGCGATAGTATTTTTGTTTGTTAAATAGACATCTTCACCGCAATACAATTGCAGGCGGCATTCTTTTCTCTTTTTTTATAGCGGATATTTGAGGCACAAAGGCTTTTTTTAAACTAACAATTAAATCATTTGTGTGTAGGCTTGCGTATCAATCACCACTAATTTTTGTCAACATCTGTTTAAGTAAACCAAACACAACTGTTTTATTTTGGTCTTGAAATAGGCAACCGATAAAGCCCCCCTACCCGGGACTCGCGCTTATTTTTAAATCTGGAAAAATGAGAATTACTCTTGGAAAATTCCTGGAAAACTCCTGGAAAATCGTTGACCGATTTGAGTGGCCACCATGTACATAGCATGGTAGGGAATCTTGTTTATACAGTAACATGTCTTGTAATCTTTCGAACATTTGTACAAAGTTTCAAGATCAGGAAATTAACGTTCGTGAGGGTACACTCATGCTCTCCTCTCACGTCAGGTCACCCACACCAGAAATTCTGTTTGGCCACATCTTTCGAGCTGATGAATCCATCCAAAACCGAGTCCTTCATTCACAACCTGCTGGAAGACGCACAAGGGGACGACCCTGGATGCGATGGAAGGATCAAGTATTGGCAATACTTCAGCAAGTGGAGCCGAATGCGGTGGAAGATGATGCTAGAGACCGGCAGCGTTGGAATGTTGTCTGCAGTAGATACCTCCTCCTTCGTGACTGATTCCTTTGTTAACACTTTTCTCTTCTTTTTCTTTCTTTTGTTCTTCTGTTATAGGCCTTAAAGGCCCATAAGTGCAATAAATGATATCACTTTCTTGTGGACACGATAACTACCATCATTTTGCTCCAATCGCTAGCAAATGTATACACAAAATACAGTATTACAATTATTCAAAATCTCGGTCGATTTCGTTAATGGGCAAAATCGTACCAAGGGGGTGGAAATAAGGGGGGGGGGGGCTTTACAAAAACGTTAAATTACGCTAGAGCTTCCTTAGTATGTGAAAATCGAATCCAATCAAAGTACTTACTATTCTTCGAATAATGGCCAAAAACCTATCTCACTTAAGTCTTTTGATAGCACCAACCATTGACCAAAGGGGTGGGAAAAATCATACCTCCCTTAATAAACACAATAACAACACCTTTTAAATTGGTCGATAGTCATTTAGAAATTAGCTAATACTTTTGTCTGATTTGTTTTATATGACCCTCTCTTAACACTTGTTATTTTGCTTCGTAAGTAGCAGAAGTCTCCTATTTCCTTTAGCTTTTCACTTGATAATTTGACGTCAATAGGTGTTTCTGATTTATTTCGGCTGCATTCCATTCCGGCTTCGCCCGGAATCTTTAACGGTTTACCCAGCGTAAGCTTAAAAGGAGAACGGACGACAGGTCTCAGACGCAATTCAGAAAAGCCGAAGTGAACAGCGAAACTCCAAACACATACCGGTATACTCTTCTCTGAAGTCTAACTCGACACACTCCACAGTTGGATGCCGGCTGAAGCTGGGGTGATAGGCTCGCTCCGAAGCTAGTAATTTGAATTTCCACTGAATGGAGATTTTTGGAAGAAATTAAGACTTAAAACACTTAGGCTATAGTGGGTGATATATTAAAGATAGAGATATGCTGTCCCGAACTCTTTTGTAGAAATTTTCATGCTGAAAAATTCTTACACTCATAGCATGACGAATAGAAATAAACAGTGTCATCACTCCGCTACTTAAGCATTGTAGTTCATGGTCCAGCCAGTGTGTGGCGCGGAAGTCGCGACGTACCATAAGCACGTATGACAGTAACCCACGAGGTTAGTACTGTAATATCCTGTGCGCGAGAAGTCATATTATTCGAGGGAATTTGTTTCTTTGTAATAATTTACGAATGTCTGTGCAGTGCTTTGTGTGTGCAAACAACTAAGTTTTCTGTTGTTTCGGGAAAATGTCGTAAAGTTTTGTTCCTGGAAGTAAATCGGGTTACGAAGAAAATCTGATGGTAGACATTTTTCACACCGCCAAAAGAAACAAATCTGTTTTCGAAATGGGCGAGAGTTTTTCCGTGGAAGGATAAGCAATTGTCGATCAAAAATATAATCTGTGACGAACGTTTTTCGGAAGATTTAATTATTATAAAGGCGGACTCTTTCGTAGTGAACTATGAGAACGTGAAACTTCCTCGCGTGAAGTGGAAATTAAAACCAGGATCAGTACCTCAAATTTTTCAAAATTTACCGAAATATCTATCCACTGATGTAAAATCACGAAAGCCGCCCAGTAGGATACGGAATGAAGGCAGCCTTCCATGGCTACTTGTTCTATTTCGTGCCATCCTTACCTAAAACGAAAAAAAAAATCCGTCTTAATAATAATAGGCCTAAAATAATAATAGTTGTTGATTCTTTAGGGACTTAACGACATCGTGGTCACGTATCCCCGTGTGTTTGGGTTTGTTTAGAATTTGTCTGATAACCTGTGTCATTATGATGTAATAATAATAATGTTATTGGTTTTACGTCCCTTTTAACTACCCTGGCTTTTAGAGACGTTGGGGTGCCGGAATTTTGCCCCGAAGGGGATCTTTAACGTGCCAGTAAATGTACTGACATGGCTCCCTCGCATTTGCGCACCCTCAAATGCCAGCTGACTGCGCCAGGTTTCGAACCTGCAGCCTTGGGCTCAGCAAGCGAGAACGTTACCCCTGAGTCATTATGATGTCTGTAGTAGTGTGTGTATTTGGAATTGAGGTCGGATTTGGGTAGGAAGCGGCCGTGTCCTTCAGTTAGGTACCATCCTGGCATTTGCCTGGAGGAGAAGTGGGAAACCACGGAAATCCACTTCCAGGATAGCTGAGGTAGGAATCGAACGCGCCTCTTAACATTTTTGCCTCACGAGGCTGAGTGAACACCGTTCCAGCCCTCAGACCAGTATTAAATTTATTGGCAGAGCTGGGAATCGAACCCGGACTTCCGTGGTGATAGCCAAGTGACCAAGAATGAGTCGGACATATAATAATGGCCAACCTGCCAATAAAATAAACGGTCATCCAATTCTTCGCTTCCGTTACCGTCCTCTTGATCTTCGGATCTTGTTTCAACTTTGTCTTCAGTATCAGTCACAAATTCCTTTGAAATTACTGAATCATGAACTAGCTATTCGTTATCTTTCAGCAGAAGGTGACACGCTTCATCTGCATCCTTAGTTTTCCGTAAGGCGCAGTCTCATTACTGATATTAACTAAGGCAACATACTAAGCCAAATAATCGTTATAACAGCACACCTGCCACTCACTAACAGAATGTAACATCATTTTGTGAGCGCTGGTACTATCAATATCACGCTGACAAAGTGTTACACGTGATAAAGTTATTTTTAGGCACGCTATTTCACAACTCCAGAAAAATGCTTACTATGGTTTGGTGTAAAATGTCACGAGACGATAAGATCATAACTTGAACTGTTGGCTTGATATTAAAACTAATATAACGAACCACGGAACTGTCAGACCAATGCGCGACTAACGGAGGGTTTTAAACGATAGTTCTACATGGGGACAGAGAATATTAATGCTAACTTTTTGACAGTATTATTCATTTGTTGTAATCAGCGTAACCGCAGCCTTCGTACAGAGGTTTACGTAGCCCAGCGCGTATCCCACTATTGAACAGCTGTCTGTGTAGCGTTGGGGATCAGCGCCGCTAGCGCTAGCAGAGCGGAGCGCGGTTGAACTCGGTGAGTGATAACACTATTTATTTCTATTCGTCATGCTCATAGTATATAGATATTTTTAACGGTTTACCCAGCATTAGCTTAAAAGGCGCACGGACAGCAGGTTTTTCTTCGACTCAATTCACTGAAATCGTTACTGCTCGGCTTCCTTTAGTCATAAATGAATGTTTTCAGCGGCCTACACACATGGGAACCTGGTTCGTCACTCCCTACACACAGTGGAGGGGAATGTGAACAACGGTTCGCCATTTCACCAGTTTCATTCCAGCAGTTGGGATGAGTTCTTGGAAGATTACAGTTGCTATTGTTGTATTAGATGAGTTTGGGGGTTTTACATGAAAGAAGAAGAAAAGATCGCAATGGACCAATCAGTGGCTTCGTGAGAGAGAGAAGTGGTCTCACCTCAATCTCTTATATCACCTTAGGGAGAACAGTGCGAAAAATTACACCAATTATTTAAGAATAACCGAAACAGAATTCAATTATTTATTGGAACTTGTGACACCCTACATATCAAAGCAGGATACTCACATGAGAAAGTCAATATCGGCCGAACATCGCCTCGTTGCTACACTTCGCTACCTAGCTACTTGAAGAAACATGGAGGACTTAAGGTTTCGTGCGGCATATCACCACAAGCACTGGGGAAAATAATTCCCGAAATATGCATAACAATTTACAAGACCCTGCATAAAGACTTCATAATAGTATGTTTATTACGTTACTTCATTTCTATATTTTACTAACAAAGTTCTTTTCATAATTCATAATCTTTATAACTTCAAAGGAAATTGTTGTTGGCCTGCCAGGGCACAATTTTGATTAAACTAATAAGGATGCCTAGCATAACCTTCTTATTGGATATAAATTAATTGGTTGATAAATCACATGAAACATGTTTTCAAATATATTTATTGGAAAAAATCAATACAAATCACACACACACAAGTGTTTTTAGAGCGCCGTAAATCGGCTGCTGTTGCCTCCGTATCTCACGAGAAAGTCTGTAGTGGAATCAGTAGTGGTGTGAGGAGTAGTACTCCTGAACGTATCCGATTCACTAAAAGAGGAGTGAAATTGCGGCATCTGGTTATACATTTGAAATGGATTAATTGCTGAAGAACTGTTGTTTTCGAAAAAAGAATTGTTGGACGATAACTGATTTTGGAGGCCTTTGTACAGGACCTCCGTAATGAGGCTCTCCTACTGCAAGCGCCCAAGCGTCTGCACTGGGTACTGACAAAAATCGAAATGGCGAACAACGGTTCCCCTCCTCCACACACAGACGAACTTGGTGCGCCCTCCCGGCGAACCGAACAAATGTTTTCCAACCCGATGGAAGACCAAGTTCGTGAGAAATTGTGGCGATCTTGGTTCGTTAAACACCACACACAGGGGAACAAGTGACGAACATGGTTCGTGCGAACCAAGTTCGGCGAACCAGGTTCCCATGTGTGTAGGCCGCTTACAAAAACCTTCCTTGAGAAATCATTTACAGAATGGTGTAAACCGCATCAAAATCCATCCAGTGGTTCTCTAGTTTACCCGTGACCCAAGAATAGGGGACTTTGTTTTATACTAAGTAGAGATATCCATTACAGGGGAAACCCTATTCCACCGAAGTATATCAGGGTTGTATTTGAAGAAATTACACTTTACATAATAGTCTATTGAGCCTATAAGGCAATTTGAATTACATTTCTTCGCAAAGGCGGGGAATCGAACATGGGCCTCTGGGGGCGACAACCAAGTACGGATAAACAAAGCTCGTATAGAACATATAAATCTTATAGAATCTACCAGTTGGTTTGGAAGCACGAGTTCTCTCTAAGCTCACACGTGTTAACAATATAGGCGTAGTTTACAAGAATGAACGAAGTAAGATCTTCAGAAGGAAGAAGTGACACTATTTTTTCTTCAGGTTTAAAAGTGGCGTGTTCCAAGGATATTTCTTCTCCAAGTGCTGGTGTTAAAATAGCGTGTCCCAAGGTATTTGCCAGAAAGAGTTTCGTGTAGTACTGTAGTCAATAATTAAAACGTCGATGTCTTCACTAACATATTATGTGAAATTTGTGTAATATGAAGAGGGGCGTGGTAGCGCAGCGGTCAAGCTGTATGCCTCTCACCAAGGCGGACCGGGTTCGATTCCCGGTCAATGCATGTGAGATTTTCGATGTGAAATGCCATGTCCTGTGGTTCGGATTCCACGTAAAACGGAGGTCCCGTGGCTTATGATCGCGAGATTAACGGTCACGTTAAACTACAAGCTTCCTTGTGTAATATGAAATTAAAAATTGTTTCTTAATATATTTTTTTCGTACACATATGTTACCATATTAAGTACGTTGCCAAATGAGCGGGTGTAGTTGTTTTTGCTGCTTCATTTGCGGGCTGACATTAAACGATTTCGTGCGGTATCTTACTTCATATGGCCTAAAAACTTATTTTGTCTGTGCAGCCCGCCAAGACCCCCTCAGTTATTTGTCTATTATGATGCAATAAGTCTAAAGAACTTACTTATTGTGTGTTTCCTGGACTGTTTGTTCTTACATGCTTGTTCTCTCTTGTTCCAGGTAAGTTGGTGTTTGCAGTTGCGTGTGTGGAATGGAATCGTGTAGCTCACTACTAAGGGTATGTTTTTTTTTCTTGCCTATTGTATCATTTCCAATTAGCCATTTAATTCAACATTTGTGTTAATTGTAAGTGGATATTATTGCACGTATTCCACCAGAGAATCTATGGAACTAATCGGTGTTTTCTTTTTTGTGGGGGGGGATATGAATCTGTACGTGTATGGTATTTGATTAGTGCTTATCATTATGTAAAAAGTGTATTGTTCAGTACTTCAATTTCAATTAATCTTCTAACATATTAAGAAGTATGTCGAATTTTCTGGAAGAGAGTTCGTTTTCCAAGACTGTACTAGACGCATTTTGAATCTCGCTGCCATCTATGAGGTCTCCATGGCAACTTTATGAAGAGCCTTCTTCCGTTTATTTCCAGTTCCATTAAACGATTCCCAACCCATTTAGGAACAAAATAGTAAGGGAATTCAAACGAAATAATAATTTCTTCTTCTTTTTTTCTTTAGCGTTTGTCCCGCGTCGTGGCAGGGTCCGCTAAAACTAAATCATCATTTGTTGTTATTTATTCATTTTGTGTGTGTGTCTCACTCTTACTCTCGCTTTAGAGACGCTGGGGTGCCGGAATTTTACCCTGAAAGGGATCTTTATCGTGCCAGTAAATCTACAGTTTACATCACAGTGTTTGGCCGGTGAGCCCCGGTTGCGGCGCACCACCACCGGCTGAACCGTGTATGCGCACCCGCGATCAGCGCCAGTCAACGCCGGCTTAGCTTGCCGTGTTTACCGAGGCGCACCCTGTATAACTATGTCCAATGTAAAGGAAATATAGTCTTCAAATAAAACATGAACTAAAATTATATTTGAGGTTAGTGGAGATGGTTGATGATGGTTTCAAGCAGTGTATCTGGGTTAGTTGGTTCCTCAGTTTAGGGGCTGCGACAACGCGGTCATGTAGCCCCGTGTACTTTGGGTGTGTGTGTAGAATCTGTGTAATGACCGGTGTTAATTGTGATTGCTGTATTAGTGTGTGTTATCTGTTTTAAATTCATGTAAGGACTGCAGACATTTGATTTCAAGTAGGTACAACTTTTGCTACCAAACGCCAACTTTGTTACTAGATGCCACCGCAGTCGGCTCCTGGCTACGAACGTTGGAACCTAAGAGTGTTAGTCAAGTATGACCTATAATTTAGCTTCACACACAAGTGTAATTAGTGGAAGGTTCTTTATCATGCAACAAATCTATAACATGGGACCGCCGGCTTTACTCCCCTCCCTGATGGAAGGCATACTGAGGGATTTTAACGCTCTTAAAAATCCGACGACTCCGGCCGGGTTTGACCCCGCGACCTTGGTAGTGTAGCTAAAAGTGAAATTAAGAGGCTATTCTTATACAAATTACCAGTTGCAACTGTACAAATGCGTTCCAACGTTGTTAAACGGAACGTTACGTTTGGGTGCCACAAGTTAGGGCGATGCGAACTCGCTTATTTCATAATATCCTAGCATTATCTCAAAATACTAATTATTTTGTTTGGTTCAAATTTAGCTTCTGTGTTCAGGATTTATTTTCTCCGCTTTCAGTTTCTTGCCGAACTCTTAAATCATCTTATATTGAACTTGCTAAAGCGAAGGGAAGTGCACTCCGCAAGACCGTCGGAAAGTCTGGCAATATATTACGCTTCACAAGGCTTCTCCACAACGCAACTAATTTCTTCTTCAGAGCTTAATGAATAAAGTGCCCATATTTCACTTCATTGAAAACACTTAGGGATTTGTATAAGAGAGCTTAAATTTGAGAGAGTTGGGTGTGGGTATTAAATACAGAGCGTCCGCAAAGTTTCTCCGCAGCGGGAGCTGCGTGGGTCTCGCCTTGCGGGACGTGTTAGGTTGGCAGCACTTTCATGTCGCTGTATACGCAGTCTCACCGCAGCGGTTGGCATAAGCATGTACTCGTCCCGTTGACCTTCAACTGGAGAGATAGGGTGGGGAATACAGTTTCAGTATTACTCACAGTGAGTGCCTGTGAATGAGGGTGTAGACGCTGTAAATTGTGTTCTTGTAAAGTTCTTGTGTAAGCTAAGTCTTGTGGGAATGCTTACTACTGAAGAGTGTGTGATTTTAGTGGAAGGGGTGGAAACTTAACGGAGCATAGTGGGATAGTGGTGAGTGTAATATAACCCCTGGCACTACAGCCCGTGAAGGACCTAGGCCTACCAAGAGACCAGCCATTTGGCCTGCAGATATTGGGGTCACGCGTGATCAACGCATCGGGTCCCCTCGGCCGTTAATCTTGGTTTTCGTGATCGAGGCGCTGCCTCACTGTCAGAGAGCTATTCAATTTATTATCCTCGCGAGGCTGAGTGCACCCCGTTCCAGCCCTCACGTCAGTTTCTAAAATCCGTGACTGAACCGGGAATCGAACCCGGGGCTTCCGGGTGAGAGGCAGGCGCGCTACCCAAACACAATTGTATTAGTTAATTTAATTGAATTGCTTTCCTTGTAACAACATAACATGAATCTTCTGCCAACCGAACACGTCCCGCAAGACGTGACACGCGATACGGAGAGACTTGCGGACACACAGTACTATGGTATATTGGCTTTCACGGCCGGTGAATTAAAACTCAGCAATTCTTCTAGGTTTGTGCCGTGTCCTAGGTGAAACCCCACACAAGACACGGCACAAACCTAGAAGTTAGTTAGTTAGTTATTGTTGTTTTAAGGGGCGGAACTACGAGGTCATCTGCCCCTAAAAAACCTAGAAGAATTGCTGAGTTTTAACACAGTACTATGTTTACCATTTCAGTGAAAGTTTCCGAAAGTGGGAACAGACTTATATTATACTCCCTTTCGTGAAACGTTTCTTTACATAATATCGGAACTCTTAATTCTCATGCACAATCAGTGGTATGACGAGTTGGAGCTAACACCTTCAGTTTTCAATCACTAGGTAATAAAGAAATAAGGCAAGTAAGATGAGGAAATATTGCAGTGACGTCCTTCCATATAGAACGAAACCTCACCGGGGCCGCGTGGCGGTTGAATCGCGATGAGTTATGGCCAGATAACTAACTTGTACCGATTAAAAAATGGCGGGTTGGAAGTCCCGGATTCCGTCATAGCATTGATTATAATTTATAGGCAGATTTGATGGCGTAGTTGGTAGCATTGCTGAACTTCTAGGCCTATGGCCAAGATCGCGGGTTCAAACCCGGCCAAAGTCGTCGGATTTAAAATGTGTTAAAAATCCCTCAGTATGCCTTCCTTCGGAGGGGAGGTAAAGCCGGCGGCCCATGTCGTAGATTTATAGCATGTAAAAGAACCTTCCACTAGCTACAATATTGTGTGATGTTAAATTTGTAGCTTAGATTTGATTAGCGCTCTATTAAGTTCCAACGATCGCTGCCAGGTACGGGTTGCGGTGACATCTAGTACCCAAGTTCGCAGATAGGTGTCGTAGGTGGTAACATTTGGTAGAAAAAGTTGGAACTACTTGAAATTGATCTTCTGCAGTCCTTACCTGAATTACACATAACACACACTAATACAGCGGTTGGTGACCGGGTGAGTTAGCTGTGGTCGTTACGGCATGACTGCTGGCAGTCGCTCACATCCGGGAGGCGAGGAGGTTCGAATCCCCCCGCCGGCAACCTTGAAGATGGTCTTCTGTGGTTTCCCATCTTCCTTCCAGGCAAATGCCGGGGTTGGTCCCTAACTATAGGCCACAGCCGCTACCTTCCAACTCCTCGTCCTTCCCTTCCAACTTCCCTCCCCAACGGTACTTGTAGCTCACCCATCGGGTGTCCGTCTCGAAGCAGCTACAAAACTGGCGAGCCGAGCATGTCCTCGGACACTCCCGGCACTAAAAGCCATACGCTAAAAAAAACAGCGGTTGGTTGGTTCCTCAGTTTAGGGGCTGCGACAACGCGGTCATGTAGCCCCGTATACTTTGGGTGTGTGTAGAATCTGTCTGTTAACCGGTGTTAATTGTGATTAGTGTGTGTTATCTGTTTTTTAATTCAAGTAAGGACTGCAACTTTGAATTTTTCAAATAGTTCCTACTTTTGCCGCCAAACGCCACCGTCAACGACTACTAGGCCTAGTTCAGAACTTAGCTACTAGACGCCACCGCAGTCGGCTCTTGGCAACGAAAGTAGGAACCTAAGAGTGCTGTTTACATTCTTAACCTATACAATTTAGCTTCACACAGGTGTAATTAGTGGAAGGTTCTTTAACATGCCATAAATCTATCACATGGGACCGCCGGCTTTACTTCCCCTCCGAAGGAAGGCAAACTGAGGGATTTTAACGCTCTTAAAAAATCCGACGACTTCGGCCGGATTTGAACCCGCGATCTTGGGCATAGAAGCTCAACAAATACAGCCATCACAATTAACACCGGTTATTAGACAGATTCTACACATACACAATGTACACTGGGCTACATGACCGCGTTGTCGCAGTCCCTAAACTGAGGAACCAACCAACCAGCATTGATTACAGACGCAGCTAGCAAGATACCTCAGTTGAGATAATTAAGACATAAGGTGAAGTACTGTAGCCTACCTCGTATCCGTGGTGATAGCCAAGATTGCTAGCCACTACACCACGAAGTGGTCAATGGGTATGTAGTGGGGACCTGAAACCGCCTAGCTAGATAAGACAATGTTGTGGTTAGCATGCCTTCCTTCATTTCCCTTTATACTATTTGGCATGGATAAAATGATGTATGTAGGTACTTCCAAAAGAAAGGCATAAGAAATGTCTAAATGTAGGCTTACGGAACAGTTCACATTAGGACTTCGTTTCTTTGTTTGGTTAGCCGATGGGATAGACCAGGCGTTTTCAACCGTTTTGAGGCTGTGAGCACCACTCTCGTGCCATACAAAGTACCCGAGCACCATTAAATCGATATTATTAATAATGATAATAATAATAATAAAGTGAATCTCAGAGGAGAGATGTCTGATGCCTTTGAAAATAGGACAGGAGTGAGGCAAGGAGACTGTTTTAGAAAAGGTCATCCGAGAATGGCGGAAGGAAATGAAAAATTCAAGGGTAGAAAATGGGGTAAGGCTAGGGTACAAATATATGGATCTTACAATTGACTGTCTAGCCTTTGCAGATGATCTAGTGATCTTTTCAGATTCCATTGATATGGCAGAAAAGCTTAACCAACTGAAAAATCAAGCACTGAAGGCTGGGCTTCAAATCTCCTTTGAGAAGACACAATTCATGACTAACATAAAATCAGCGCCCAGGGAACTGGAGCTTGGACTAGGAAAAGTTCAGAAGGCAGAAAAGTTCAAGTACCTCGGTGAATGGATGGAGCCTAACCTGTCAGAGAAAGAAGCCTTCGTGGCACGCATTAATAAAATGGAAATGGCATACAACCTGACTAAAGACATCTACAATAAGAGATGGATATCCTTAAACGCCAAAATTAGACATTTCTGTACTGTTATTCGATCAGAGGGTCTGTAAGCGGCAGAGGCTCTAATTATGAACAAGAAAGGTCTAATGGAAAAACTAGAGACTAAAGAAAGGAAGATTTTGAGGAAAATCCTGGGTCCCGTCAAAGAAAACAGCGAGTACAGAAGGCGTCACAACCACGAATTATACAAGCACGTGGAGAAGATCAGTGACACGATTCGAAAAAGGATTGCCTTTTGTAGCCACGTGACATGAATGAGCCCAGGCAGGATATCAAAACTGATATTTTCTTACTTTCAAGATAAGAAAACCAAAGGGGCTTGGTTAACGGAAGTTGAGAAAGATCTACGTGAAATGGAAATTTCCCCTAAAGATATCCAGGAGCGTGTTCCAATTCAAGAAAAACTACGTACGCACAAACGTTTCCAGGAAAAGCCGAAGCTGAAGACAGGGAAGGCGTGGTCCCAAGAGAGAAAAGAACAACACCGGAGACGAATGCGGGAACACTGGGCGGTAGTTAGAGCTCGGAAGAAGAGACAGTTGAACTGACGTGGTCCCTAGTTGGCCGAATCGAAGAAAGAGGAAGAAGAAGAAGAAGAATGATAATAGTGCAGCAACAAGAATTTGCCTCTCTTTCCTTTTCCTATCTCTGAAATAGCTGAGGATTCACCGTTCACCAGGCATGCTGCAACTGCTTGCTTGACTCTTGCAGATAAGATACATTTACGATTCGACAGTCTAGTTAAATCAGCATCTTTGGTGTTACTCTTAAAACAGGGATGTCCAGCAATTTTTACTGTAGAATACTATTTGATAAAAATATGAAGTTTCTGACTGTCGTAACTTGTAGTGGAAATATTATTCTGGTTTGTGCTACATAATTTAAATTGAAGAATTGATCTCAGGGAAGCAATGGTCGTGAGCACATTTTTGGCTCATATGACGGGTCACCAAATAGAGCACTACGATGAGAACACCTGGCATAGACGATGCCTCGATATCATTACGTATCTTCATGAGAAGAGACGTTGAAGTTGACTGAAATACTCCAGTTTTAAGTGGCCATTGCATGAAGTGGAAACATCGTCAAGATGTTAATGAAGTGTGCTGATCTGCCACAGATGTTTAATAATTGCTCACACTAGCAGTCTGTTCTCCAAGTACAGAGCAGGGCTTTCTCCTCTGTGCGCTGTCGACACCACAAGTAAGACATGTACAGCCGTTGTCATAATATTAACATAATGTAGTACATTAATTTTCCAAACAGATAAATCAGTTACGTAGCAGTCTGGTAACGATTCATTTTTATGCCTGTATAGGTTAACTTAAAGAAAATGAATTCTCTCAATTTTTATTTAAATATTTGAGGTGCGTTCAATTAATCAAAAGGCGGCTTCGGTGGCGTAATTGGTAGCATGCTGAGCTTCTATGCCCGAGGTCGCGGGTTCAAACCCGGTCGTAGTAGTCGGATTTTTAAGAGCGCTAAAATCCCTCAGTATGCCTTCCATGGGAGGGGAAGTGAAGCCTGCGGGCCCATGTCATAGATTTATGGCATGTAAAAGAACCTTCCACTAACTAAACTTGTGTGAAGCAAAATTGTTAAGTTAGGTTTGATTAATGCTCTTAAGTTCCAACGTTCGTCACCAGGCGCTGGTTGCAATGGCATCTAGTAAGTTAGTAGCCAAGTTCACAGCTAGGGGTCGTGGATGGTAGCATTTGGTAGCGAAAGTAGGAACTACTTGAAATAAGTGTCTGCAGTCCTTACTTGAATTAGAAACAGGTAACACACACTAATACAGTCATCACAATTAACACCGGTTATCAGACAGATTCTACACACAGCCAAAGTACACGGGGCTACATGACCGCGATGTCGCAGCCCCTAAACTAAGGAACCAACCAATAAATCAAAACAATTGAATTGGAAGTGAGGCGGCCCTGCTATTTAATAGCTCTTGAAATTTTAGAGCTATGTGAAATTCTTTCGTCAGCCTCGTTGCGTAGTGGCTAGCATCTTGTCTGTCACTACGGAGACCGGAATTCGATTCCCGCCTCTGTCAAGAAATTTAATTCTGATCTGTTCGGTCGCCACTGTTTCGTATGTATTCTTCTGCTGCTCGAAATCTGTTAACAGGATACACTCAGCCTCTTGGGGGCAAAACTGAGAAAAGGCGGGTTCGTTTCTACGTTAGCCATCCTGGAATTGGTTTTCCGTGGTGGGTAGTCTTATGTATGCACGTATGCGATGTTTGTTCTAATAATATGCAGTTCCTGTGTTGTGCTCGTTCACACAATTAGATGTGGTTTATGGCTCCCAGTGAGAGGAAACTCAATGAAAGTCATTGCCCATGGTTGACGGTGGGGTGTGAGGACTGGTTCTGGGTTCGCTTCTGGTGCCCGCGGGCTTCATTTCTACAGAGATCACTTGTAAATCTTAGATTGCTTTGTCAGGATACTTAAATATCCCCGTCAAGCTTTCGCTTTATTTGCTCATAAATATGAGTGTATGATAAACGTTTTAATTTATTTTCTCTCGACTCGAAGAGAAATGTTCAGAAGTGATAGTTTAATGTATGTGTTCCGCATGTAAATTAATACAGGGGTTAACCAGATCGCTATCTAAATAAGTTGCATACGTTGCCCCATGGCATCGACAACTGGGAATTTGCACGCCCTGAGATTCGAACCATGTTGTTCACAACGACCGTCTAAGTTTGCTCTTCACCAGTCACACGTGAATTTAGAAGAGAGAAGGTAATACATTTCGTATTTGCTAACAATCACTATCTTTCTTGGTGGATCCCGAGATCGTGAGTTCATTTCCGTATGAGAAAGTGTAATTTTTGAAGGAAGGTTGATATCGAGGTGTTTATTGTTGACAGAATAGGGGTAGTGTTTGAATATGGGAAGGATGTTATTGTAGTCTTTAGGGGCAGTGTTTGAATGTGGGAAGGTGTTCATTGTTGACAAAATAGGAGTAATGTTAGAATAAGAGAAGGATGTTATTGAAGTGTTAGAATGTGGGAATGTTGATATCGAGGTGTTTATTGAAGATAGAATAGGGGTAGTGTTTGAATGTGGGAAGGTGTTTATTGTTGTTAGAACAGGAGTAGTGTTTGAATGTAGGAAGGTGTTTATTGTTGATAGATTAGGGTTAGTGTTTGAATGTGGGAAGGTGGTTTTTGTTGACAGAATAGGGGGAGTGTTTGAATATGGAAGGATTGTTATTGTAGTCTCTATTATTGACAAGTTGTTGGTATTGTTGGAATGTGGGAGGGATGTTATTGTAGTCTATTATTGACATATTGAGGGTAGTGTTAGGATGTGGGAAGGTTGATATCGAGGTGTTTATTGTTGACAGAATAGGGGTAGTGTTAGAATGTGGGAAGGGTGTTATTGAAGTCCCTGTTATTGACAGATTGGGGCTAGTGTTTGAATGTGGCAGAGATGATATCGATGTCTCTCTTGTGGACAGAATGAAGAGAAGAGATGGATTGTGGGAGAGAGTGGCTCATCCCCGATACAGAAGTGATCGTGAATGTATCACAGTAACATGATCCGCTTCACAATGGTCCCTGCTAGTATTGTCCTTGCGATGTAAACCATTAAAGCTCTGCGACACGTGACGCTATAAAGCTGGGAATGGTACGCAAGGTGATGTGAACTGCATTTACAGGAACGGAGTAGCCATTCCAGATGAGTCAAGTTGCCAGTGGTTTCAATATTCAGTACTACTGTCTTCATCAGTGCCTGACTGGGGGAGGGTAGATTTGCATTTATTGTGTCTATTTCACGAATATATGTTTGTCCCCATTCTTAACATTCTTGTAGGTTCATTATATTTCATCTATGATCACCAATGCCTTAAGTAAATATGAAATTAACAATTCTAAATGAATCTGTATTGATTATAAAAGCCAACGGCCTGACCATGTTGAAACACCGGATCCCATGAGAACTCCGCAGTTAAGTAGCATTTTGCGTGGTTGAACCTTGATGGAATGCCGGTTCAGTAGCACCACACGCCGATGGCGGGGAAAGGAGGAGCGGAAAGGCCCTGGCCACCCTACCACACGTAAACTCCGGCTGAGGATAGCCTCTTCGGAGGCGCGGACCTGCCTTCGGGCAGAATACCAATAATAATAATAATAATAATGATAATTGATTATAACCAACCAGTAGGGCTGATACTTTTAACCGATTATTTTCAGTTATCGAAAAAGCTATTAATCGATAAATTGATAAATTGCTACAAATAACGATTAATCATTTGTGTGCTTAATCGTTTAATCGGTGGGTCGAATAATTGGTTAATTGTTTTGTCGATTAATCCATTTACTTCGCTCCTATCACTACGCTCTCACAGAGGCAAAAAATACATTTATTTAATTAAAATATTGTTACGTGCCACCCCCCTAGTGGCACTTTTGTTAACTGGATTACGGTGGGTTGAAAGCACAACACCAATTACTGCTTAAAGAAATAATTAATTTCATTGTGGCCAGAAAGATACACTACTGAACAGCAAATACAAGCAATTATTACCTTACTCCAGTTTCCTCACGTCGAGAATACTTCCCCTTTCACTTGTCAACAGACCACAGTTAATCCTCTCGCTAATGAGTCCGGTCCCGTACGCTGGCTAGAAATAGCTGCACTAGGTCTGTCACTCACTGTTTTGCAACTCACCACAATGACCTCTCTCGCACTAAGTAAGCACACTCGCTCAAAACACAGGCAGTCCCTTGTAAGCTCCTCACTCCCTTCGCTGTCAAGAGAATCGGCTTCACTAGGGGTTTCGCAAGTCTCCACACTTCTGTCGCCCTGGATAAGCGCTCGCACTCGCTCGTAAAACACAACAACAACCACTGCTTGACAGGTCGCACTTATATAGCAGGCCGGTGACTCAATACATGCTTATAGATCCATCCAGGGTTCACGGCTTCTCGAGGTTTCCATCGCTGGCTCAGTCACGAATATTCTGGACCATCCCTTTGTCCTAGTAGCCCTGTTGCACAAGGCGCACGCAATACACGAGGCAGGGCACAGCCCAGCCCTGGGGCAGTTGTGACTCATGCGGCGAGCGATGACACAAACTCACAGCCGTAACAATATATTGTATCATATACAGGGTGAACAAAAAATGCCGCACTTCGAGGTCGGCATGCGATTCCTCATCCAATTGCAAGACAAACGTTTCAATAGCAAAATCGGATCCGGTACTGTTTAAAAACACAAGTATGAATACGAGAAGCTGGCAACACTGTCACATCCTGCAGTGCATCGGAATGTACAGAGAAAGCTCCGGCAGAGCGCCGAGTTCCTGCGACCTGCTTGTGTCCACGCTGCATGCAGTTACATCGTTGCCAGAGCCTCGTTTCTTAACACGCATTTCTGTTAAACCTATTAGCGGGACTAGGTTTTGCAACATAAACTTTTGTCGTGAATTTCGACGAGGAACCGCATGATAGTCCCGAAGAAAAGTCTTTCCACACTCTTTACACATTTAGCTAGGAATGGCTTCTTCCATTATGATTGTTGATTTCTGCAAACAGCTGCTTACTGCGTATCACAGGGCTAGAGGTTGGTCAGTGAGACGGTCTTTCACGATGTGAACACCGTGAGAGGTAGTAGTCAACTGGTGATATTCTTGTTAAGGGTCCACTAATATACCCCTAGTCTAGACCAACAGCTCTTTACAGCGTATGACAAGGCTGTAGACTGGACAGTGAGACGGTCTTTCACGATGTGAACACTGTAACAAGTAGTAGTCAACTGATTATATACTTGCTAAGGGTTCTCTAATATACAATAGTCAAGACCAACAGCTACTTACTGTTTAGTACAAGGCAGTACAATAGTTGTTTTGACAGTCTTTCACGATGTGGTCACTGTGAATGGTGGTAGTCAACTGATGATATTCTTGATAAGGGTCCTCTAATATGCCCCTGGTTAAGGGTAACAGCTGTTCACTGCTTATGACAAGGCTAAAGACTGGTTGCTTCAACGGTCTTTCACAATGTAAACACTGTGACAGGTAGTAGTCAACTGAAAATATTCTTATGGCCTACTCAAAGGTTATCAGATACTTACTGCATATCAAAAGGCTGTACACTCATGTGTGTTAGGCACTCATTCTGGCTAAGGACCCCAATATTCCCTACACAAGGCTATACATGTTAGTTCTAAACACTTAGTGGTTAATTGTATATTCAATTTTTGTACAAAGCATATACGAGCACATTTTTATGAGGTAAAACTTTACCAAATAGTCAAATGCGACACGCAAAGTATCTTGCCGCTATCTAGCGGTGACTATGAGAACTACTTGACCGACCAGCATGCTACCTAGCGCTCCATTTCAATACTCGCTCACTGAACGAACAGCATGCTATCTAGCGGTCGATAGCAATACTCACTCAATTACCAGCCTGCTACCTATCGGTCAATATAACAACTCACTCAACTACCAGCATGCTACATGGCTTTTTGGTCAGTTTTTTGTTGGCTTTTTGTTGGCTTTTGTTGGCTTTTTGTTGGCTTTTGTTGGCTTTTGTTGGCTTTTTGTTGGCTTTTTGTTGGCTTTTGTATTAGCTCTTTTATATTTGCTCTTGTTTGTTGGGGCTTATTTGGTCTTGGAAAGTATGTCAGTCCTTTTTTATGGCTGCATATTGCTTACAGCCATGATTGTAAGCAGCAACAACAACAACAACAACAACACACAAAATTTATAAAAAAAAAACAAAGTACTCGAAGGTTTATCAATGACTCTCAACTCTTACACTTACCTCTATCCCATGCCTAGTCAAAAGAAATAGTGTATTTTTCAAATTTTTCAAAAAATATTTGGAAAGTAGGCTATGTCATTAATCTAAAAATCCTAAAAAGACATATGTTAACTCCAACACCTACCTCTATACCACTCTCAGTCCAAAAATAGTGTATTTTTCAAATTTTCCAAAACATATTTCCAAAATGGGTTATATTTCCAAAATTAAAAAGTGTACAAAAACGTTTGTTTGACATAAATGAATGGCCTTTGTCTCCTCTACCACTGTACCAAGTCCCAGGTCTCCAGGACAAAAAAATAAAATTTTTAAAAAGGGTTTTATTTCCAAAATTAGGAATTTTACAAACACATTTTTCTGACGTAAATCAATGGTCATTACCCCCTTTACCCCCCACTAAGTCACATGTCTCTAGGACAACAAAAATAAAATTTTGAAAATGGGCTTATATTTCCAAAATTAGGAATTTTACAAAAACGTTTGTCTGACGTAAATCAATGGTCCCTACCCCCTCTATTCCAACACCAAGTCTCAGGTCTCTAGGTCAACAAAAATAAAATTTGGAAAAAATGGTCACTATTTTGGAAACTAGGAATTCTACAAAAAAGTTTGTTTAACATAAATGAAAGGTCTCTATCCCTTCTACCTGTAAACCAAGTTCCAGGTCCGTATGACAAAAATGAAAAAGTTCAACTGGGAAAGTAGGCGATTTTTCATATATCCAAACATTCTAAAATGTGTTCTATGGGCTTAAAAGAATGGCCTCTATGTCCTTTATTTTTTTTAAATAAAACATTTTTATTTTTTACACTTTTTTGAAAAAAGTTCAATTTTTAAAATTCTATATTTTGGAAACTAGGAATTCTACAAAAAACCTTCTTTGACATAATTTAATGGCCCTGACCCCATCTACCACCAAAATAAATTTCAAGTCTCTAGAATGAAAAATAACAGTAGTGGAGTAGTGGTGCTTCTAACCAGTGTCATGGCCGTCGCGTGGACTCACCGGCGGCCATGACACTCGTTGGAAGCACCACTACTCCACTCCGCATGCCGACCTCCAAGTGTGGCATTTTTTGTTCACCCTGTATTTTTAAATATTGCACCTTATTTGCGAAAACTAGGTTAAAACAAAGAAAAACAAAAGTGTGTCTATTCTAAATTGTAAACATTGAACAAGAATTCAAAATATTTGCTTAAAACTCTTCGTTTTCTCTTTTCGAAACACTTCCCAATTTGAAAGATGATTGTCCTTTCACTGTCACTGACTTTTATTTGGTTATTGTTAACATAAACAAGAAAGAAAACGTAACTTTTATTGATTTCTATACATCATTCCAGAAATAGGCGTAATTCAACTTAAGCGATGACTTCTTTTCTTACAGTATCTCGTGTTAACTAATCAATTAAAAGATACTTCGGTTAGTCGATTAAATCGATACAACGATCAGTCGATTAATCTTTTAACTCAACATCGCTTATTACCAGCTCTAATAACAACTAGTGGGCCCGTGCGAGCTTTCGCAACGTGAATGTAGGTTTATGGGGTAGTAGGGAAGAATGTGGGAGAATGAAGTTTTAAATATTGAAGAAATGTATTTATTGTTGTTATGTACGTGAGAAGAACACAAAGAATTATGTAGAACAGTGTTTTTTACTTGTCACAGCACCTCTTTGTAGACAATATTCGATGTTACAACGAATTCATCGGTTATTGTTTGCTCGGGAGTTTCTTCTACAGCAATTTTTATATTTGCAAAGGATTGAACCATAGAGAAAGTCTTGGCAATCCACACCGGAGCCATCTGCTGAGAGACTCATCAGCTAGCAGTACGCCGCGCTCCCGCCAGATGGCTGCTGCCCTGCGCTCTAGCGGCAGGCTCGCCAGGTTACGGTGCTCCCATTGTAAATGTAGATTTTTTAAGGTATTTATTTAATTGTGAGGCATTAAAGAGGATGTGAGTGCGTTTCGGGCACACATGGGGTTATGCGGAACCTGTAGGTACACAATATGTGTAGGTTGGTGTTAACAGTGCCTTGTTTTCGGTACAAAACCGGAATGGAACCTTAGCAGAATAATATAGGGATGATTAACAATAAAAGCGCTGTGTTTCACCTTGTCAATTGATAACCTGTGTTTATGTGATGGCTGTATAAGTGTGTGTAGTTGTAATTCATATGCGGATTGGGAAGGAGGCGGCCGTGGTCTATACGGTAACTATACGGAAAACAACTTCCAAGATGTCTGAGATGGGAATCGAACCTGCCTCTTCTCAGTTTTGCCTCACAAGACTGTGTATACTCCGTTGGAGGATTCAGCGGAAATGTTTAACACATTATAAACGGAAAAAACTACTATACAAATTTTCTATGTAAAAACTTCTGATAACCTTCTGAAAAATAATTTTAAATACAGTCAAACTTCGATATATCGAACCTCTATTACTCCAATTTTCGATAACTTGCAGTAATTATTATTTCCCCAAACAAACTTCCTATAATTTACATATGTTTTTTCCCCTTTAATTTGATTTTCTATAACTTGAATTTCTATAACTTGAATTCTTCGATATCTCTAAGCTTAAATTATATCCATCACAAAATGTGGTTGATGTATGATACAAGTTGCACTGTAAAAGTACGTAAATGTTCGAGATGAAGAACAAGCTTAAATGCCATGGACATAATTTAAAGTTCGAGCTATTTTAAAAAATCGAGTTATAGAAATTCAGCGTTTTTTTTACCAATGTGTTTGATAACTTTGTGGGACGGATTTCTTCAAGCCATGAAAAAGTAGTCTATTGTTAAATTTAGCTTACTTAGATAATGCAATAAAGTCGTCATCATTACAAAAATTTAGACAACTATGGTGTCAACAAACAAAAAAACAAAAGACAACCCCTGGCACTATACAGCCCATTAAGGCCTAGGCCGAACAAGCGACCGCTGCCCGGCCATTTGGCCTGCAGATTTTAGGATGACGCGTGATCAGCGCATCGGGTCCCCTCGGCCGTTAATGTTAGTTTTCGTGATCGGGACGCTGCCTCACTGTCAGACAGCTACTCAATTGTCCTCACGAGGCTGAGTGCACCCCGTTCCAACCCTCACGTCAGTTTTAAAATCCCTGATGAAGCCGGGAATCGAACACGGGGACTCCGGGTGAGAGGCAGGTGCGCTACCCCAACACTACGGGGCCGGCAGACAACTATGGTGTTAGCCTACAAACAGTATTTGGCGACCAGTAAACTTTTATCACAAATTTATCATTTTTGCTACGTATCTCTATATAAATTGAATTATCGATAAGTCGAATTTATTTTGACATCCCCTAACGATTTGAGATATTAGGTTCGACTGTACAGTTAAGTATACTGTATATATATTACATAATAGTAGGCTACATTATGCAACGAACCTATAATGGCAATAATTAAGACACGAGTATGTTTATAAAACGAGCGTATGCGAGTTTTATAATTTTCATTTGAGTGTCTTAATTACCATTACAGGCCAATTGCATACGACTGTTTATATTCGACGATAATTATAACTATGTTATGTTCGAACATAAATATTCATAAATATCTGTCGAGATTTCACCAGTTTTATGTACTGAACAGAGCGCACGGGACGCAGAGAATACCTTGTATTTGACCATGGCCTCCTGGAATACCTCACTATGACACTTGCCACGCAGTGAAATTTAAAATAGGGGGCCATGGAAGTGAGCGCAGGTCCGATGCTATCCTCACCTAATTGGTCACACAACTATTTCTTGAGCTCTGATTGGTGGGAGAAACTGTATCATAATGAAACCTTGTACTATAAGAAGCCTCATTATAGTAGGCTACAGTTTTCTGGCGTATAATATTTACATTTTGCCAGGGTCGAACATAAACATGAGTAGAAAACAGCCAACAAAAGTAATCTTAAAAATGTTAGACAGTAGCAGAGTTGTTCTATAACAGAGGAAACTTTCACTTTCTCTTTCTTGAGAAAAAATAATTATTTCAAATATTAACGAAGACAGTGTGGAAGACAATAAGAGTCATTCAGATGCAAAAGGGACATTATCCACTTTTTTACAGGAAGAAGGAAAAACTTCTAGTCACTCATATAGTTGTGCAATTCTTGATTTCTGTTCACTAACTCATTAACATATGATGACATAGGTTAAGCCGGCAAAAATACAAAAAATGTATTATAAAATGGATAATATCCCTTAAGATTGGGAATGAGGCAAAAAGGACATTATCCACTTTTTTTTTTAAATTACAGGAACAGAAAATAACGTAAAATTACTCATATAGTTATGCAATTATTGATTTCTGTTCACTAACTCATTAACATTTGATGACAAAGTTTAAGTCTGCAATTTCCAGTTACAAAAATCATAAGAAGTTAACAAAAAAGTATTATAAAATGGACTAGGGTGCCCGTGCTGCTCTGCAGCATTATCATTCAGTATTGGAATTAAAACATTACGACATTATGTAATAGTTTATAACCTTTAATTCACAATACTTTCTTCCAGACAATGTTCGCTGTGCGTCGACACTTAGGTTTAATTTCTACTTTTACATCTTTAAATGATTTTCCTCTGGATAAGCCAACATAGGCTACAACATTCCATGGCCTAAAACTGGATCAGGCAAGTAGATTCTAACTCGTTAAAGCGTTTGACCCTGCGCGTTGTTGATTGTAATACAAAACGCTAGTGTAATAGGAAATTGCCGTCATTCTAGTGTCAGATGGTGAAAATCTACGCGAGGTAGCAGTATTCGCTCCCCACTGTTCACACCAGTTAAAACTTAGAAATCTATGATAGTGTCTTACATTTTTGTAATTATTGGCCTCGTCCCGTTCAGTAATATCTTAGTTGCATTGAAACTCCTAAGGAACATTGCAATAGCACCTTCTTTCAAAGTCAGCACTTGCAGAAGTAGACCACTCATCTCAAGCCTGTACAAAAATTGTGGGAAAATGCAAAACTTAAATTTTCTTCTTCGGTTACCAATTTCAACATTATGAATAATGTATTCAACCTTGTGTAAATTCTAGAAGTTCCTGGAAGTAGATCTGACACTACCCTATTATTTTCATGGCAATGTTCATTTTTCGGTGCAAGAAAATGAAAAATTAGAAGTAATATTAAATGTCCACTCATAACATTCCTCAGAATCAGCCGATTTGAATAGTTAAGAGCTCGAATGAAAGAGCGTGATCCACCGAGTGTTCTTAGACTAAAACGAACTGTGTAACTCAATTAGAATCAAAGATATGATTGCTACAATGAGAAACAATGTTGAAAAAATGATATGTAATATCGAATGTCCACTCATAACATACATCAGAACCAGCCGAATTGAATAGTTAAGAACTCAAATGAAAGCGCTTGATTCCTCAGAATCAACCACTTTAAATATTTAATAACTCAAAAGATAGAACATGATCCACTGAGTGCTCTTGGACCAAAATGAACTGTGTAACTCTATTAGAACCAAAGATATGATTGCTACAATGAGAAAAAATGTTGAAAAAATGAGATGTAATATCGAATGTTCACTCATACCTTTCCCCACAATCACCCGATTTGAAACGTTAAATGCTCAAATGAAAGCGCTTTTTTTTTTCGTGTAGCCTCCAGAGAGGCCGAGTGCAGGTCTTTCAAGTCGACGCCCGTGGGCGACCTGCGCGTCAGAATGAGAGATGGAATGGATGAAGATGAATGAAATTGGGCAAGGATGTGGAAGGAAGTGGCCGTGGCCTGTCAGTAGGTACCGTCCCAGCATTTTCCTGGTGTTGAAAATGGGGAAACCAGGGAAAACCATTTCAAGGACAACCGACGGTGGGGCTCGAACCCACGCGTCTACCGAGTCAGCAGAGAGCTTGGCTCCATGACCTAATGCTGCGCGCTAGCCAGCTTGAATCACTGAGTGTTCTTAGAGCAAACCGACCTGCGTACCTCAATTAGAACCAAAGATATGATTGCTTCAACGTTGGAAAAAGTTGAAAAAATCAAATAATTTGAGGAAGGTGGAAGTTATGTGATTTGTAATACTTTATAACAAATCTGTGCATAAATACCTTTCATTTAAAAAAAGAATGAAGGAAATAGGCCGGATTGAATGGCCGGACGGACGGGATTAAGATTTCATAAATATTTTTAATACCGGTATATAAGATGATGATTGCTTCAGTGAGAGAAAAAAGAGTTGGAAAAAGTTCAAGAATTCAAATAATTTGAGGAAGGCGGAAGTTAAGTGATTTGTAATACTTGATAACAAATCCGTGCATGAATACCTTTAAATTAAAAAAAGGAACAAAGGAAATCGACTGGATAGAATGGCCGGACGGACTCGGTTAAGTTTTTATAAATATTTCTAATATTCGCTTCGGCACTCATAACATTCCTCAGAATCAACCAATTTAAATATTTAATAACTCAAAACATATAGCATGATCCACTGAGTGCTCTTAGACCAAAATGAACTGAGTAACACAATTAGAACCAAAGATATGATTGCTACAATGAGAAGAAATGTTGAAAATATGAGATGTAATATAGAATGTTCACTCATAACTTTTCTCAGAATCATCCGATTTGAATAGTTAACGGCTCCAATGAAAGCGCTTGCGTCACTGAGTGTTCTTAGACCAAAACGACTTGCGTACCTCAATTAGAACCAAAGATATGAGTGCTTCAAAGAGATAAAAAGTTGGAAAAAGTAGAAAAAAAATAAAAAAATGAATACCATTCATTTTTAAAAAATGAAGGAAATCGACCGGATAGAATGGCCGGACGACTGGCTTAAGATTTCATAAATATTTTTAATATATAAGACTAGGGTGCCCGTGCTGCTCCGCAACATTATTTTTCAGTATTGGAATTAAAAAATAACTACAATATGTAAGAGTTTATAATATTTATTTCACACTACTTCCTTCCAGACAATGTTCGCTGTGCGTCGACCCTTAGGTTTAATTTCTACTATTACATCATTAAATGTTTTTCCTCAGGATAAGGCAACATACAATTGTCCTTGACTAAAAACAGGATGAGGCAAGTAGATTCCAACTCGATGAAGCGTTTGGCCCTGCACATTGTTGATCGTAATACAAAACGATAGTGTAATAGGAAATGCCGTCTTTTAAAAGAGAGCGGCATTGTAGTGTCTGATGGTGACAAATCTACGCGAGGTAGCAGTACTCGCTCCCCACTATTCACACCAGTTTGAATTTATAATTCTATGATATTGTCGTACATTTATCTAACTATTGGCCTCGTCCCGTTCAGCAATCCCTTAGTTGCATTGAAATTCCTAAAGAGCATTACAATAGCACCTTCTTTAAAAGTCAACTCATGGGGAGGTAGACCACTTGACTCAAGCCTGTTAAATATTCAGTGGGAAACTGCAAAACTTCACTTTCTTCTTCAGTTACCAATGTATTCATACTCGTGTAAAATCTAGAAGTTCCTAGAAGTAGATCAGAAACTACCCTATTAATTTCATGGCAATGTTCAATTTTCGGTGCAAGAAAATGAAAACTGAGAAGAAATATTGAATGTCCACTCATATCTTTCCTCAGAATCAGGCGATTTGAATAGTTAAGAGCTTGAATGAAAGACCCTGATCCACTGAGTTTTCTTAGACAAAACGACTTGCGTACCTCAATTAAAGCCAAGGATACGAATGCTTCAATAAGAAAAAAAAGTTGGAAAAAGTTCAAGAAATCAATTAATTTGAGGAAGGTGGAATTAAATGATTTGTAATACTTGATAACAAATCCGTGCATGAATACCTTTCATTTAAAAAAGGAATGAAGGAAATCGAACGGATAGAACGGCCGTACGGACTCGGTTAAGCTTTCATAAATAATTCTAATATTGCCTTCGGCACTCATAACATTCCTCAAAATCAACCAATTTAAATATTTAATACCTCAAAACGTCGACCTTGATACACTGAGTGCTCTTAGACCAAAACGAACTGTGTAACTCAATTAGACCCAAAAATATGATTGCTACAATGAGACAAAATGTTGAAAAAATGAGATGTAATATCGAATGTTCACTCATAACTTTCCTCAGAATCCGCCGATTTGACTAGTTAAGAGCTCAAATGAACGCGCTTGATTCACTGAGTGTTCTTAGACCAAAACGACCTGCGTACCTCAATTAGAACCAAAGATATGATTGCGTAAATGTGATAAAAATTTGGAAAAAGTTGAAAAAATCAATTAATTTGAGGAAGGTGGAATTAAATGATTTATAATACTTGATAACAAATCTGTGCATAAAAACCTTCCATTTAAAAAAATAAATGAATGAAGGAAATCGACCGGATAGAATGGCCGGTCGGACTGGCTTACGTTTTTATAAATATTTTTAATATATAGATAAGATGATTGCTTCAATGAGAAAAAAAAGTTGGAAAAAGTTCAAGAAATCAAATAATTTGAGGAAGGCGGAAGTTCAGTGATTTGTAATACTTGATAACAAATCCGTGCATGAATACATTTCAATTAAAAAAGGAATGAAGGAAGTCGACTGGATAGAATGGCCGGACGGACTCTGTTAAGTTTTCATAATTATTTCTAATATTCGCTTCGGCACTCATAACATTCCTCAGAATCAACCAATTTAAATGTTTTATAACACAAAAGATAGAACATGATCCACTGAGTGCTCTTATACCAAACCGAACTGTGTAACTCAATTAGAACGAAGGATATGATTGATACAATGAGAAAAACAAGTTGAAAAAATGAGATGTAATATCGAATGTTCACTCATAACATTCCTCAGAATCATCCGATTTGAATAGTTAACAGCTCAAAAGAAAGCGCTTGAGGCACTGAGTGTTCTTAGACCAAAACAACCTACGTACCTCAATTAGAACCAAATATATGACTGCTTCAAAGTGATAAAAAGTTGGAAAAAGATGAAAAAATCAAATAATTTGAGAAAGACGGAACGTAAGTGATTTGTAATACTTGATAACAAATATGTGCATGAATACCTTTCATTTAAAAAAGGAATGAAGGAAATCGACCGGATAGAAAGGCCGGACTGACTGGCTTAAGATTTCATAAATATTTTTAATATATAAGATAATGTACCTTTTGTTTGGAAATGATGGATTGGATAATATGCATTTCAAAAATAAGTTTTATTATAACAATTACAACATTTGCATTTGAAAACTGAATCTAACAGAAACTTTCAAATATTTAGAAGAGGAGCATCATGTGACTCCGTATTCATGTCTCTTATTGGTGCATAATGTTCCTTATGCAGAAAGACGCAATATTCAATGTGTAACTTATCCAGGATAATGTCCGTTTTGACGTTAAATGCTACTACTAAAATATGAATATTCAATTCCTCAAGATAGCAGTATCAATAACTCTAATTTCACAAAAAGTGGATAATGTCCCTTTTGCATCTGAACGCCTCGGGATGTTGCACTGCAAACGATAGGTTATGCTAAGTTGTTAACTTCACCTTCTGGTTACAATCACTATGCCGCTTGTAAACTGCAATGCAAAGATCAAAATAGTTATATGGTGAACAAATTCTTACAGAAGAAGCGATTATGATAAAACCATCCCCAACTATAAATTACATATAGTATGTAGCAAGATTCAATTAGATTTCCGCTTCGTTAATCACCATTGCCTTGTTTTAATGTAATGTATTTAGAAACATGAGATTTGTATTATCATTTACTAGCAACCCGCCCCGGCTTCGCCCGGTATCATTAACGGTTAACCCAGCGTAAGCGTAAAAGGCGCACGGACGGCCGGTCCCAGACGCAATTCAGAAAAGCCGATGTTAACAGCAAAACTCCAAATACATATAGGTAATCTTCTCTGAAGTCTTAACTCGACACGACAGTTGATGCTGGCCAAAGCTGGGGTGATAGGCTCGCTCGCTAGCTCGTACACTTGCTCCGAAGCTAGTAATTTAAATTTCCACTGAATGGAGATTGTTGGAAGAAATGAAAACGTAAAGACACTTACAGTGGGTGATGTATTACAGATAGAGGATAGAGATATGCTGTCGCGGACTTTTTTGTAGAATTTTTAATGCTGAACAATTCTTACACTAATAGTATATCGATATTTTTAATGGTTTACGTAGAGAAAGCTTAAAAGGCACGCGGACGGTAGGTTTTTCTTCAACTCGATTCACTGAAATCGTCACTGCTCGGTTTCCTTTGGTCATAAATGAATGTTTTTCTACAGAAACCTTCCAGAGAAATCCTTTACAAAATGGTGAAACCAGCATTAAAATCCATACTGTGGTTCTCGAGATTACCCCTTACATCCACGAATCGGCGACTTCATTTTATACTATGTAGAGATTGTCTACGTTGAACGACGAAATGTGTTCCCAGCTGGGGTTTGAAATCAACAAAACAGAGCATAAAGACAATAGGAAATATATATTCAGATTCGGGTAGTTTTGCTGTTCTTTTTATTGTTAATCAGCATTAGTTTGTTTTATTGTATTGTATTCAGAAACTTGCGATTTGTATTTTTGTCTGTAATGGAACAACGAAATGTGTTCTCGTGTAATTTTATAGGAAGGAATCAATTAAACCGAGTATTAAACCACTACTGTCGACCAAAGTATTATGTGCACTCGAGCTTGAAGGTTGTTTGTGATGCAACCAATAGACCTACATAAAATCCCAAAACATCATCATTTTCGTCGTTCTATTTTACGTTAGTTCATGTACTGTAGGTTTGGAATTTTTAAAATTTATATTTTAATATTTTTTATCGCAGTTGTAACACAAAAAGTGCACGTTTTTAAGCGTGTTTCAACCATGCGTCACATTTAAGAATTATTATCACAAAAACCCATCATCAGATCGAATCCAAATTTTAACACAATATACATTGGAATGTTGTATAACTGGTTTATTCATTTAAAAATTTGGTGTGTCCAAGAAACAAAGTTATAATTTTTGTAAAGTAACTTTTTCGCGGCTCGGGGTGGTTGGAAAATGTATTTCTTGGTCGCTTTGTAATACTTATACATCGAAAAGTTATGCTGTATGACTGTGAAATACGTAAATTAATT
Source organism: Meconema thalassinum (assembly GCA_946902985.2). NCBI lineage: Eukaryota > Metazoa > Arthropoda > Insecta > Orthoptera > Tettigoniidae > Meconema > Meconema thalassinum. The sequence goes on from CAMPQE020000216.1 coordinate 73,153, forward strand.
CACTTATTTTATATCAGTTTGTATTTGTAGGGGGAAATAAGACATGGTTCACCAGCTAGACGCTCCGGGAAAAGCTGTACAGTGTTGCTGAAATGGAGCCCATCACGCATCACGGCGCGCCTCGCTCGGATGTGATGGGCTCCATCTCAGCAACGCTGTACAGCTTTCCCCGGAGCGGCTAGCAGGTGAACTATGTGTTATTTCCCCGTACAAACACAAACCGATATAAAATAAGTGAATTAATTTACGTATTTCACAGTCATACAGCATAACGTTTTGATGTATAAGGATTACAACGCGACCAAGAACATTTTCCAACCACCCGGAGCCGAGAAAAAGTTACCTTACGAAAATAACAACTTTGTTTCTTGGACACACACAATTTTGAAATTAATAAACCAGTTATACAACATTCCAATGTATAGTGTGTTAAAATTTGGATTCGATCTGATGACAGGTTTATGAGATAATAAATCTTAAATGTGACGCATGGTTGAAACACGCTTAAAAACGTGCACTTGTGTTCCAACTGCGATAAAAAATATTAAAATATAAATTAAAATTTCCAAACCCACATGAACTAACGTAAAATAGAACGACGAAAATGATGATGTTATTGGATTTTATGTAGGTCTATTGGTTACTTCTCAAACAACCTTCAAACTCGAGTGCACATAATACTTTGGTCGACAGTAGTCCTTTGTTGATGTATTTTCTAAAGAAATTAACTCTGTGATCACTGATTAGTAAAGTTTTGGCAGATGAAACATGGGTGTCTCATGCGACACCGGAGACGAGGCGAGCACTCAAGACATGGAAACAGCGCTCATGCGCACGTCGCAAGAACATTGAACAGTGAAATTTACGGTGACTGTATTTTGGCACCGCAAGGTTGATTTCTTCACTAGGAAAGCAGGGGACTTGTAACAATTTCTTGCATGCGAAGGAGGAACAAGTGCTTCGACAAGAATAGTGACTGTGTTGAATAGCAATACGTATGTGTCCTACTACTTTGTATTCTTGTATCTCCCTGTAAAACGAATGTTTCTCCGTGTATGCTTTTCAAGTTATAGCTTTATCACCATGGACCGACAGAAAATTACATCAGACTGTTAGGAAAGTCAGACTGGTTTTCGATATCGAAATGTTTTCTCAGACTGTGTGTTAATATTGAAGTGTTTACCTTGACCTGACACGCAGGTGTGGAATGTAGAGCCTGTTAATTGGAATCTTTGTAAACAGCGTTACGGAAGAGTGTGTGTGTGCTCTGAGAACCCTCTCGCTTTGATGTTGTGATGCTGCAGTAAAGACAGTTCAACAACTTCATACTTTTCTTGGTAATAAATAAATAGAAAAGTTGAATCTACTGTCTAAAATTTGGCTTGTTTCTTTTTGGACCGATTTAAGATGTTGCACAATGGTAAATAATAATAATAATAATAATAATAATAATAATTATAAAAATCATTGAACAGACGCTTACAGGACCAAAGTGAAATTCATGGGAAATATCGGAGCCCTTTGTCATCAAAACTGGAATTCGACAGGAGGACGCATTACCCCCAATGCTATTTAATATTGTTCTAGAAAAGATCATTAGGGAACCTCATGTGAAAGGCATTCAAATTGGTTTCAAAAAGGAGAACCGTCTTACAGTCAAGTGCCTCGCTTTTGCGGATGATATTGCCATTGTCACTAACACCAGACATGAAGCTATACAATCAGTGGAAAAATTACATTAAATGCGCAACGATTCGGACTACACATTTTTTATGAAAATACTCACTATATGGAAAGACGGCCAGAAAATAACTCACCTTTAATCACACAATACGGTAAAATAACACAAGTCCTCCATTTTAAATACCTTGGTGAAATCACACAGTCCTCGGGACTAAACGGAATCGCCAATGGAAAAAAGAATCATCAAACTACAGAAGGCCTACATGCTAGCGTGGGCTCACTACAACTAGAAGTACATCTCGCTAGACGCAAAATTAAGGCACTATAAAACTATGCAACTTACGCAGTCCAAACAATGGTGATCGACGGTCAATTCAAAATTAAGGATATAGAAAAACAGGAAAGAAAAATTCTCCAAGATTTACGGGGCAGTTAATAATAACGGTATTTGGAGTCTGCAAGCCTCTGTTTGCGAACAAGTTGCCTCCACGATGCCCTATTAGCAGTTAGCACTCCGGCCTCCTCTGCTTCTACACCTCTCACTTCGAAACCATTCAGCACTGAATCTAACCTTCGCTTCTTGGCCTCTTAGGTCTACTTCTGCTTCTCTTACCCTCTACTCATTAACTTCTAGGTAATCTCTCCTCCACCATTCTCTTCACATGACCCCACCATCTGAGTCAGCTCATACGAACAGCTTCATCTTGCGTGTTTATTTTTAACACAGCCTTTATATCTTCATTACGAGTACCTTCTTGCCATTGCTCCCATCTTTTTTGTCCCAGCATTCGTTCGTGCTACCCTCATATCAGTTACTGTACCTCTAGCTTTTTGGAAATGAAACTTGGACTATTGGTGTAGCAGAAAAGAGGTGAATTGAAGCGTTTGAAATGTGGTGTTACAGGAGAATGATGATCAGATGGGTAGACAGTTACAAACGAAAAGTTATTAAGACGAGTGAGAGAGGAGAGAAGAGATAGGTTGGTAGGACACATACTAAGACACCCAGGAATAGCAAGCTTAGTTACGGAAGGAAGGGTCGAGAATATGAACTGTAAGGGTTGACCAAGGTTAGAATATGTTAAACAGATGCCTCGGATGTAGGGTGTGGTAGCTATGTAGAGATGAAACTGCATCAAACCAGTCAAAAGACTTAAGACTCAAACAACAACATCAACAACAACCTCTAGCTTATGTATCAGATATCCTGTGTCTACCCAGCTCTCACATTCATGCAGTTAAGTCTATCTAAATACTGTACGATGTAGGGGGTGTATCATCAATACACTAACTTCTTTCTTCCAGAATACTTCAGATCGCAACTGAGAACTCACTGCATTGGCCTTTCTCTACCTCGACACCATTTCTTCCCCCATACTACCATCCTGAGAGAATGCACAGACTAAGTACTTAGAATGTTCCACCTGCTCCATTTTATTTCCTCGTACCTGGCACACTATTTTCTTTCGTTTTTTCCCTACCAACATAACCTTCGTATTTGAAATTTGTAGGTTGAGTCAGGCAAGGAAAGCATTTCTACAAAAAAAAAAAAAAAAAAAGGTTTCTGTTGACATCGAATATAAATTTAGGTATTAGGAAGTAATTTTTGAAAGCCTTTGTCTGGAGCGTGGCACTCCATGGAAGTGTAACTTGGACTATTGGTGCAGCAGAAAAGATAAGAATTGAAGCGTTTGAAATGTGGTGTTACAGGAGAATGATGAAGATCAGATGGGTAGATAGGGTTACTAACGAAGAGGTATTAAGACTAGTGGGAGAGGAGAGATGTTTCTGGCGACTGCTAATGAAGAGAAGAGATAGGTTAGTAGGACACAACTAAGACACCCAGGAATATCAAGCTTAGTTATGGAAGGAAGGGTCGAGGACAGGAAGACAAGAAGTAGACCAAGGTTAGAATACGTTCAACAGATTGTCTCGCATGTAGGGTGTGGTAGCTATGTGGAGATGAAACGATTAGCTCATGACAGGGAGGCATGGAGAGCTGTAACTTAACACGTAGGGTAGTTTTCACCATTAAAGGTTATTTACCTTTGTACGAGCATTTAATCAAACAGAGACGCTCGTTAACTCACCTCTAACAAGCAATTACGTTCATTTCATCAAACAGAGACGCTCGTTAACTCACCTCTAACAAGCAATTACGTTCATTTCATCAAAGAGAGACGCTCGTTAACTCACCTCTAACAAGCAATTACGTTCATTTCACCAAGGCGGGACCGATTCCGATTCCTGGTTGATTTATGTAATTCGGTTTTTGAAGTGAAAAATCTCGTCCAGCTCGGATTCCACGAAAAAGAAAAAAAAGGATAACTGAGGTCTCGTTGTTTATGATCGGAAGGTAAAAGTCAAGCTTGCTCGCTGAACTGTGATCGTAACTCTTTGAAATGAATGCAGATAGCGTGACCTTAAACAAAGCGCAAGGTTATCTGCTGTACACGATCTCTTACCGCTGCACTGCTGAATGGTTAGTGGGCTAGTTCTTTCCGCCTGACTAATATTCACAGTTCCCTTGGCCTTGACGCCAGTTGAATGGACCGCGTGGTTCATGGTCCATTGTAAATCCCCTCAGGGGCTCACATCTAGTGGGACGTGGGTTGGTGACCATGGGACCCCAGCTGAGTCCGGCATTGCTTCCACTTACTTGTGCCGTGCTCCTCTCAGTCTTCTTTCCTGTCGACCTCTATTGATCAACTCGTCCGACCCCGACGGTATTAGGGTATCAGAGGTCTAGGGATTCTTTCATTTTCCCGCCTTAATTGGCCCTTGTCTCATCTTTCCTGGTACACTCGATCTTCCAGGGGTTAGTCTTCTTTTTTCTTTTCATGTTATCTCCTGCCTTCTGCACGAGGCCCTAAAGAAGGCAGGGTGTGTAGCCCCACCACTTCTGGTGCACCCTGGATAGTGCTACACACACAAGGGCTCACAGCTGGTGAGTTCGGGAGTTGGCAACCCCGACGGATTCCTGAGCTGGGTCCGGTTTTTCCTCTTTCGCCTTTGGGGCGGGCCCTCTCCTCTTTCCCTTTCCTATCTGCCTTTCATGGCTCTCCTTCCTTCCAAGTCCCGCAATCCTCATTCTTCGAGGGTTGAGGGCATTTCTTTCATTCCTGTCCTTTATTTGCCTTATCCTTTATTTGTTTACCATTTCTTCTTCTAGTATGTAAAACTGTAGTTAGTATTAGTTATAGTTTTCATTCTCATCTCATCTTTCACTAACACCCAAACCATTAGGAGCCGATAACTTAGATGTTAGGCCCCTTAAAACAATAATTTATCATCATCATCATCATCATCATCAACCATTCTAAATGCCGTCATATACGTGAACCCAATTGAATTACAGTAATAAAACACTTCCTTATTTTTCATTAATATGAAAATAGTTTAAGGTCGTTGTTCACCTCCTGATAATGAACAGTTCATAACAAAGAACAAGATTAAGCCCACAGATTATTCTTGACGAATGCAGTCGAATCACGTTGCTCTTACCGTGTGTGTTTAGTCATATATTATCAGGGTGCTTTTGTACATTCACATTTTGCTCAGTTCAACGTTTTTTCATTTATAATCGACATGGGTAGCTACGCGCATTAATGTCCAAGGTCATGGGACAAGGCTGTTTCCTGATTCGGGCACTTAGATTTGAATCCCACCGTTGCGTCGGCCATTTTTGAATGGTCAGTAGTTATTTGATATCAACGCAATATAATCACAATTACGTTTATATGTGAAAGTACGCTGCTGGAAAAAAGAAGCGTAACACTTAGATATTTTCAAAGAATGAACACACAATTATTTTTAATTGCATTATTTCGACACTTAAATGCAAGGAAGATAAACAGCAACTTCTTTTTAAGGGATATATCTTTTTTCACTTAAAAGTTTACTCTCAGATGGGTATAAATTAAGTTCTTTGATTTTTTGCAAATGTTCATGAACAGACGTCGCTACTTTATTTCCAATATTTTGTGCTTACACCAAAATCAGTGCTACTAAAACGTCATACACTACCTTGCACATTCAATCTACACTCATCTTTACTTCAGCCAATGCTCTGAATAACGAGTCATTAGATGAGAGCCCAAAGAGTTAATGCAGATACCGCCACCAAATTTCAAATCCAACCCTAGGCGACAGAATTCCTTTATAAATCGTACATTTTCATATTCTTGTTCCCAAATGTACAAAACATGATCCGCGCGGTTAGCGGTTGCTTGGTAGGTCAATGCCCTTTAAGGGCCGAGGTGCTGCGGGGATTAGTCAATTTAGTTTGGTTTATTTTTACTCACTACTCAATAAAAAATAAATAAACCCGTGGCATTACAGCCAATGAAGGGCCTGGGCCTACCAAGTGACCGCTGCCCAGCCATTTGGCCTGCAGAGTGTGGTGTAAGCACGTCGGGTCCCCTCTGCCGTTAATCTTGTGTTTTTTTTTCTATATTTTTAGCCTATTTTCAATTTTGAAAAAAAAAAAAATAGGCTTATGAGATCACCTTTTGTGCGTGTGTGTGTGTGTGATTCGTGTGTGTGCCCCCCCCCCCTAATAAAATCTAAACGGCTGGAGCGATTTAAATGAAACTCGGAAATTTCATAGCACTACTTCCGGCGACCTCGACCGTGCCCTTCAAATTTTGTTACGACTCACCAATCCAACATGGCGGCTGTGCGAAATATTTCACCAGCATTCAATATCTCCGAAACTATTACCGATATTACCCTGACATTTTATATGGTGATAGAGGGAACTACTATAAGTTCACTTATGTGACTTTTGAAAACCTGGTAACTACAAAACCAACATGGCGGCCAAGCGAATTTGCGACTTTTAAATAGACGTTTCTCGCGATTTGACCAACCAAACGCAATGAAACTTGGTACAGTATATGTTTATATACATTGTAATGCACCGACATCTAACTTCGTTCAAATGTTTACATAATCACAAGATGGCGGATGTGCGAAATATTTCACCGGCATTCTATATCTCTGAAACTATTAGCGGTAAAACCCTGAAATTTTGTACGGAGATAAAGGGCACTACTGGAAGTCCATCTATAAGACTTTCAAAAACCTGTTAACTACAAAACGAACATGGCGGCCAAGCGAATTAGAAAATTTTAAATAGGCCTTTCTCGCGATTTAATGTTCCAAGCGCACTGAAACCTGGCACAGGAAATATTTATACACATTGTAATCCACTGGTATCTAATTTAGTTCAATTGTCTACATAACCTCAAGATGGCGGCAGTGCGAATTTTAAAATTAAGATTTTATTTATTGTGATGTAGTCATGCGATTGAAGTGAAAGTTTGAATAATGAACCTACGCAATAATTTTCCTTCAATGGTACATGACTCTATGGCCTATACATTTAACAATCCAACATGGCGACCATCCGAAATACTTAGACGATACTGAATATCTACGAATCTATTTTAGCAATCAAACTGCATTTTTTAATGTTCATAGGGGCTATGAACTTAAGTTCACCTATAGGACTTTAAATAACCTGGTGATCACGAATCCAACATGGCGGTGACGCGAATTATAAATATTCACATGGACGTTTCTCGCAATTTAACCATCCGCGTGCAGTGAAACTTGGTACAGTAAATCCTTATACGAATGTTAATCCACTGGCATCTAATTTATTTCAATTGTTTAGATAACCTCAAGATGGCAGCTGTGAAAAATTTTAAAATCTCCTTGTTTTTTCTTGTGTCCTAACTATGCGATTGAAGTTTGAATACTACACGTTCACAATAATCTGCATGTAACAGTACATAACTCTAGGACCTACATATATAAAATCCAACATGGCGACCATCCGAAATATTTAGTCGGTTCTCAATATCTACGAATCTATTACAGCAATCAAACTGAAATTGTGTATGTTGATAGTGGCAATTAACATAAGTAGGATATATGAAAATAGGCTGTATAGTTCTTCGCGGAACTACTTGTTTTTGTGTGTGACCGAGGCGCTGTCTCTGACAGATACTCAATTGTCGTCACCAGGCTGAGGCACTTCCTATATTATCATTAAGGAAAAGTCTCATTGATCCCCCTTACTGTAGAAATTCAAAAAATAAGGGGTTGAAATTCATAGTCTTTTAAATTTACAATGGATGTTTCTCATACTTTTTTATACCATATCCTGTAAAAATCATGATTTTATTATGTGTATAGCTTGGAACGACTACTTCATAATGTTTCCCGGAAAATGCATGTGAGATTATCGAAGTGAAATATCACGTCCTGTGGTTCGGATTCCACGTCAAGATGGAAGTCCCGTGGCTCATGTTCGTGAGATAACTGGTCACGTACAGCTACAAGCTTCCTTCCTTCTTCATAATTCATTAATAGTTATTTAGTTAGAGTTACCCTCGTGATGTAGCGATAGCATACTTAGCTGTCACCTCGGATGTCATGGTTCCCGGCTCTGCAAAGAAATTTAATTCCTAGTCTGAGAACTGGCACGGGCTACATTCAGCCTCATGAGGAAAATTTGAGAAGAGTGGATTCGACTCCCACCTCACTTGTCAGTCATCCTAGAAATAGTTTTCCGCTGTTCTCCCAACTTCTACTCCAGGCGAATGCCGGGATTGCTCCTAACTTAAGGACACTGCCACTTGCTTGCTTATTACCCATTTAAGATTTGATTGCCGCTGAGTATGGCTGCGCCACCATTTGTTGATTATTGTAGCAGGAGCCCCAAAGGGCGAATCTGCAATAAGATTAAAACTATATTCGCCCGTTCATCCGGGAGGAGGAAGGGCGCATCTGCAATAGCCTAAGTTACATACACTATTCGCCATTTCAGCTGGGAGGAGAAGGGGCGAATCTGCAATAGCCTAAGTTTACATACACTATTCGCCCTTTCAGCTGGGAGGAGAAAGGGCGAATCTGCAATAGCCTAAGTTACATACACTATTCGCCATTTCAGCTGGGAGGAGAAGGGGCGAATCTGCAATAGCCTAAGTTTACATACACTATTCGCCCTTTCAGCTGGGAGGAGAAAGGGCGAATCTGCAATAGCCTAAGTTTACATACACTATTCGCCCTTTCACCTGGGTGGAGAAGGGGCGAATCTGCAATAGCCTAAGTTTACATACACTATTCGCCCTTTCAGCTGGGAGGAGAAAGGGATATATACAATATTCGCCATTTCAACTGGGAGTAGAAAGGGCGTATCTGCAATAAGATGACATAATAGTCGTCCTTTCAGCTGGGAGGAGAAAGGGTGAATCTGCAATAAGATGCCATATTATAATAGTCGTTCTTTCAGCAGGGAGGAGACAGGGCGAATCAGCAATAAGATTAGGCCTACATACACGATTCGCTCTTTCTCCTCCCAGCTTCTGAAATATTCCACACATATCCAAGTACACGGGGATAATAAGCAACCATGTCCATGCCCCTCAAATAAAATGAAACAATAACAGTGTTTACGAAGCAACTTGCGTGGTCATCTGCAAATCCGATAAAGAATAAGTCGTTGACAAGACCGACTGTTAATAAAAATCCGAAAACACAAAGCAAAATTCAAAAGAAATGGCAGAAAACAATATTCAAAGGCAAGAGCAGAAAACAAAAACATTAAGCAAAAGCAAAAACAAAAACCAAACAAAAAAAACGCAAACCTAAAAGAAAAAGCAGAAAACAAAACACAAAGCAAAAAGAAAAATCAAAAGCAGAAAACAAAACGTAAAGCCAAAAACAAAAAACTTAAAAGCAAAAAGCAAAATTAAAGAAGCGAAAGCAGAACACAAACACAAAACCGAAAACGCAAAGCAAAATACAGAAAAAAATCACAAAGCAAAATTCAAAAGCAGATAACAAACACAAAACCAAAAATGCAATTAGTTCAGATTTGCCTCCTCTCATCCCCCTCCGGAAGCAGATCCTAGTTACGCCACTGCACTGGACTGATACTATCTTAAGCCCCTCAAATGAATTATCATCAACAACAATAACAGTTATATTTGACTCATTTAGAGTCTTGGCGACATCGTGGCCATGTAATAATAATGTTTATGTCAGAAAACTGTATCATACTGATGGTCATTATAACATTATTTTTCATTATGAAACAGTTTCTCCCACCAATCACAGCTCAAGAAACAGTTGTTTGACCAATTAGGTGAGGATAGCAACGCATCTGCGCCAAGTTCCAAGGCCTTCTAATTTAAATTTTACTGCCTGGTCTAGTGTCATAGTGGGGCAATCGAGGAGGCCATGGTCAAATACAAGGTATTCTGTGCGTACCATGCGCTCTATTCAGTACATAAAACTGCCGAAATCTCGACAGATATTTATGAATATTTATGTTCGAACATAAAATAGTTATAATAATTATCGACGAACATAAACAGTCGTATGCAACTCGCCTATAATGGTAATAAGACACTCTTATGGAAATTATAAAACTCGCATACGCTCATTTTATAAACATAATCGTGTGTTAATTATTGCCATTATAGGCTCGTTGCATAATGTACTATATTGGTTTTACTGTACCTTCTGTTAACGACTGCGGCTTTTAGAGACGCCGGAATTTTGCGCTGAAGGGGATCTTTAACGTGCCAGTGAATCTACTGACACGGCTCCCTCGAATTTGTGACGCTAAATTGCCAACTGACTGCGCCAGGATTCGATCCTGCAACCTTGGAACCAGCAGGTGAGAAAATTACCACTGCGCCACGCAGCCAGTTGTGGGCGTCCATGTAGCACAAGGGGCTTAGGTACGTGTGGAATAACCTGTGTCATTGTGATGTCTGTATTAGTGTGTGTGTGTGTGTTAGTATTTGGTGCTATTATTTGGGTGGGAGGCGACCGTGGCCCTTAGTTAGGGAACCTATGGAAAACCACTTCGAGGTTATCTGATTACAAGTGAGATGGGAATCGAGTCCTCCTATTCTCAGTTCTGCCTAACGAGGCTGAATGTGCCCCGTGTCAGCCTTCACACCAGAATAAGATGTGTTGGCAGAACCGGGAATCGAACCCGGTGATCTCCTAAATGCTAGCCACTACGCTACGAGGTCTGCTATAGTATGTCGGCTTGTTGGGAGTGGTATCACAGTTTATCATACTGAGTTATTATCTTCACAAAGGGCTTACGTCACCTTGTGTAACAATGAACGTGTCATGTGTAGTTTGAGGAAAGTTATGCATGTTACGCTGTCGTGGCCTTACGTCTGAATAGAATTAGGATAGCGCTCGTACGTGATGTAATTTAGATTGCGACAGCAGAGCGCAGCGTAGCGGTGGGAATGATATATGCCAGGGTAGCCAACTTATTTCGTGAGGTAGTCTACTTTTTCTCGCTAAAACTACAGCCATTTGCCACTAGTGTTTCTTCCCGATAGATTAAAGCCACTAGTGCTGTCCCAAGATAGCGGGTTCAAACCCGGCCTACGTCGTCGGATTTTTTAAAAGCGTTAAAATCCTTCAGTATGCCTTCCTTCGGAGGGGAAGTAAAGCTGGCGGTCCCATGTCACAGATTTATGGCATGTAAACGATCCTTCCACAGACTAAACGTGTATGAAGCTAAATTTCTAGATTAGATTTCGTTGGAACGCTCTATCAAAGTTCCAACGTTTACCACTAGGTATCAGTGATATCTGGTAGCGAAAGTTGGAACTACTTGAAATTCAACGGAATTTGTAGCTCACCCTAAGGGTGTCCGCTTGAAGCCTCTGGCGAGCCGAACATGTCCTCGGACACTCCCGGCACTAAAAGCCATACGATAAATAAATAAACAATCACTGGTGGTTCTTCTCGATACGGCCATTAATGTTTCTTCTCGATACATTACAGCCAATCCTCCTCTATGCCACTCGTCTGTTTGCTGCAAGAAGACTTGACTTAAGACGAAGGAGGGCGGGGACGACCAGAATACGTACCGGGTGAACTTTCTGCGCGCTCATTACCAAGCATTCGAACGCCTCGCTGGGGTTTTTGTCTGACGGATCACATGGTACGTTTAGAAGTTTTAGAGAAAATTTGGGTAGGCTGCCGTAAGCCATTTATTTTGTTGTGCAGACGGACCAGATGTTGAATATTTTACCAAATTTAATGGGGGTTCACTGCGCCATTGGACGAAAGCAAGAACAGATTTCCACCAGATACATCTTCATATAAGTGCTTGGCTCGTTGAGGAACTATCGGTGGCTGAGGAAATCTACTACCTAATGATGCGAGAGGCGTGTTCCCTAAATCATAACTCATTAGCCTCGTGGTATTAATCTCCGCTCCTTTCCTCAAGCTCTGACTAGTCTATCCTTCCGACCGCCTTTTGCGCACTTCATCGTTCGCAGGAATACCCTTGAGGGTGGGAATAAGCTATTTTCATTCGACTGGGAAATGCTCGTCAGAGAGGGAGTGTTAATGGATTTCATGACGCTTTGACATTAGTTTTGCATATTCAAGGCCGTATTGTAAATACTGTACAATACTATCCAGTGGAGTATCCTGACCTCGCAATAACATGAAATCAATACTGATTGCTAGGACTCGGAAGTTAAAGACTTAAGAACGTAGCCTACACGCAAATACGCCCTAAAATCTGACTCAAAATGTCGTGTTTTAAAACTTTTTGTTGAACGTGGTTTCGCGGATTTTCTGTTGCTTTGGCTTTTTACTGGTTGGTCATGTGGAAAGTGGGCTTGTATGCAATTCCCTTATTTTCGTCCATTTTTTATTTTAGTAGTAATGCCAGTGTTTTCATTTCACATTCATTTTCATTATCATCCGTATCATTAGAGGTAGATGACCTAGATGTTTCGCCCCTTAAAACATAAATCACCACCACCATCATATATATTATTTCAGTAATCTAGATCCCTCCTGCGGCGCTCACAAGCGACCGATCGTGACAAATGAGCATTCAAATGAAATAGAATAGATATTAGCAGTGACGAAATTGCACTCTGATTTCATAAATATGTACAATTTCTTTAAAAAATTACTTTAAAAAAATATACGAAGTGTGCGATTAGCAGATACTGTTGCTGTAGGAAAATACGCTCCATAATTGCTGTCCACTTCACATTTTGGCCGCTGTGTCTCCTGTTTCATGTCATTTTAACATTCTGAGGTCTTTCCTTTATCATTTTGCATGGATTTCATAAACACTAGATCAAAGGAATGAGTACTCAAATCGTATAACTTAATTTCATAAGTATCGAATAACCGGTGAGTGTTATAATGATCAAATCTTCAGTGGATTGCCTTGGTAAGTTAGGGAACGTAGAACTTGGAATTCTAACTGAAATGTAAATAGTGTTCTATAATCATTTGGTTGAACTAAATACATAACAATCTTTCTCCTTGAGTATCTCATTAGAAACCTATTGGGGAAAGTGTGGTTTATGAGCATTCGAGATTTCTCGCTCGGGTCCGCGAGTCATCTATAATTGGGGCATGGTGGCTCACCGGTCTAGCTGTATGCCTCTCACCAAGGCGGTCCGGGTTAGATTGCCGGTCAGTGCATGTGAGATTTTCGAAGTGAAATGCCATGTCCTGTGGTTCGGATTCCACGTAAAAAAGGAGGTCCCGTGGCTCATGATCTCGGGATTAACGGTCACGTTAAACTACAAGCTTCCGCTTTTTTCATCTGTAATTATGATATTGATTACGTTCGCTTTTAACTTCTGCGGTTTTTAGAGACACCGGGGTGCTGGAATTTTGCCTCGAAGGGGATCTTAAACGTGCCAGTAAATAACTGCATTTGTGCACCCTCAAATGCGAACGGACTGCGCCTGGATTCGATGCTGCAATTTTGGGCACAGCAGGCGAGAATGTTACCGCAGCCAGTCCCCACCACCATCTCATTACACTGTCGTGTTAGTTGTAAATCACTTCACGTAAGTTAGTCCCTCGCCGTACTGCCCTTCTCTCAACCCAGTTATCTCATGGGGACACTTGTTCTATATGCAAACCAGCACTTTGTAATGGAATGAAACTCACGCTTGTTTTACAGAGAGCCTGTGGACTAGATGTAAGCAAGTCATTTTAACTTTTAATCCGTCGGTGCGGGCAGAATCACAAATTTGAATCATATATTCGCAACAAGACAAGTTGTAATTTCCTATGGGACGTAAATCACATTCACGTTGTGTGAGCTTTAGCTGGCTTACCTCAATTGTTTAAGGAGGCTGCTCCCAGGTTAATTTATCATTAAGATTTGGCGCATGCGCATACTGAGTCTTCTGTCCACGGACACCTCCGCTCCCTCCGGAAGGAATGATAATAAGAACCATGTATCCTCCTTGATAAGAACCCTCCAGAGTAAAACGCTGCCCAGTGCTCACTTGTGCGGGTGACAATGATTAGTAATAATAATAATAATAATAATATCGTATGGCCTCGGTGCCGGGTGCAAGCTTACCACGGCCAGGAGCGAACCTGCAAGCTTGGGGTTAGTAGACCGACACGTTAAGCACTCGCCCACCGTGGCAAGCTACAATGATTAGTGTAACTGGTATATTGGCTTTCATGGCCGGTGAATTAAAACTCAGCAATTTTTCTAGGTTTGTGCCGTGTTTTGTGTGGGGTTTCACCTAGGACACCAAGCTGGCTCATCAGCGGGCCCTCGGTGACCCCGCCTACAGTACTTAAAAATGTTTTCTCTCCTGTGGACTTACAACGTTTCTCATAAAAAATTGCATTTGGAAAATTTCAAAATTGGAGATTCTGAAGGTCACCTGAGCTGTTTTTTTTATTTTTTTATTGACTTTGGAATGTATCCTCTAAATCAGGTGATTTCAATCCATTGTTCACGAATCTTTGAATAGGTCAAGAGTGGACAATCAGTATTAAAATATTTCCAATATCTCTGCACTAAATTCACACGAAAACTAGAACAAAGCAAGAATAAATAAAAATTACAGTCAGTATGAAAGACTAGACTTTATATCATTTCAAATGACGCGTGCTACAAATGCTACACATGTTAGAAAGTCTCCATTACCCATTAACTTAGGCTTCCCGCGCGGGCACCTCTTTAAGGGTCACCCTGTATTTGAGTCTGACATCTTTTACAACTCTTTAAGGGTCACCCATTATTTGAATCTGATATCTTGCAAACCTCTTGAAGGGTCACCCTGCATTTGAATTGAATCTAACATACTGTACACCTCGTTAAGTGTCACCCTGTATTTTGCTCTGACATCCTTAGAAGTCATCCTGTATTCTTCTCTGCCATCTTGTACACCTCTTTAAGAGTCACCTTGTATTCTTATCTGGCATCTTGTATATCTCTTTAGAAGTCACCCTGTATTCTTCTCTGCCATCTTGTACACCTCTTTATGAGTCACCCTGTATTCTTATCTGGCATCTTGTATATCTCTTTAGGAGTCACCCTGTATTATTATCTGACATCGTGTACATCTCTTTAGGAGTCGCCCTGTTTTCCTGTCTGACGTCACGTACTCGCCGTCTCCCAGGAGTAAACTCAGACTCGGTGCATATGCACTGAACAACATGACGTCATACACGCCGTAACTGTAACCGTAACGCATAACGACGAAGTCGACAAGATCGTTTGAAATGATAAAACAAAACGTGTGGCATTCAGCCTTCCAAGGCTCCTCTTTTAGTGGAAACTGTAAAAATATAGTTTATCGTCAGATTCATTTACAAATGTTATTAAGACTATTGATTAAACATATGAAATAATTTCAGCGGCTTGCAAAACATTTTTACAGTATTTAGTCAAAACGTACAAAGTAAATTGTGGAAACGTGCCATCGAGTCTAATAATTTGCACACTTCTTAAACATCTTAAATCTACAAGATTTGGTGGTGTTATTAATTGGACGCGAAGGCTAATGTTCAATAACGAGTAGTTAGTGAACATAATCGACATTGGTGGTTTATTTCGGTGGGGTTTTTGCTCTTCTATTGCGATATACGACACTTTGGAAAGGAGCACTCTGCTCTGTTTAGTTTAGTGAAGTGACGGGACACCCTGGAGCTCACGGGTCCGGGGTTGTTGACCTTAAAGTGCTCTAGCAGTGACTCAGCTAATGCGATCTGTATCTGGGAGGCTGTTATAAAAGGGCGAGCCAAGCCCTTAATGACGTCATGTTCGACCTGACCCTAGCACACCTCTCTCCTACAGCTTCATCCATCATGTGGGGGTTCTCCTTGGCCTGAGGGCTTAATTACTGCACTCATAAATCAATCTTAATTCATGCCGACAAGTTCATCCAGATCATCGTGATGCACGCGGGGATAGTGATTGTCTCTGGGTGCGAATCCTGATCAGCAGCCTTTATTGTTGCTTCATTTACGACTGCATGGTTTTTGGACTCTCTCCCTCACGGCAGATAACCTCGCTGAACCGCCCCTTATAAACAATCAGCTTTCTCTCATAATCGCTAGTTCAGGATTAGATTTCTTGTTGAGACAAATATTTTCTATCGAATTTCAGCGTCATCAATTGTATTGTATAGGCGAAAAACGGGTCCTGACAATATCTTCTGTGAGATAGTTTACCCACTTCAATGCGAATGACTCTGGTTATCACAGAATGTATTTGGTTGAGTTTATTCTCAACTTATCCGTACATTACATTTTGGCTTGGCAGTATCCAAGTAGTTCATACAACTTATACATATAAAATACTTGGTCAGTTGGGTTAAGATATGTACTGTTCTGCATTTGGATAGCTAATTCAACAGAACGATCTGGTTTATTCCAAGGTTAGATATTTTTTGCCATCAATAATTTTACGACTTTCACCAATCTGTAAACACCATCGTATAAATGACAAGTATGTTTCAACTGGAATATTTTCAAGATTAGATAACTATTTCCATCAAATTATTACGTATTTACCACATCACTCTAGCTGGAAGCGACGTCCGATTCACTATATTTGAGCCATTTTGTAGGTTTGTGATACAAATTATCCATTGAGGTAGATTTATAGTCACATTACGTCCGATTAACTATAATATTAAACTATATTGAAGGATTGTGATACAGACAATCCATTAACTTAAGGTACATTTTTATTCACTCTATTGTTATTTATATTACAGTAAAACCCCTGTAATCCGTCAACTTTGGAACTGAGGGTATGGTCGGAACGCAAAAAAGGTCGGATTATCCGAAAGTACAGAAAAATACGGATTTACATTAAAATAAACAATTTCTGAACTCAAGATATCGGGGATCCTTTTCTTCTTTCTTGGTAGAACCACATCCACAATGCGTTGTCAAGCAGTTCAAGTTTAGGCTTTTTAAAGTTTTGTGATTTATAAGAGCGTTTACGCCATCTATCGTCACTGTACATGATTCAATGTCTTTCCGATTTCTTCTCCAATCTTTAATTGTCTTAACGCCTACATTGAGTTCCTTGGCAATTTATTTTTGGAGTGATTCCCCTTTGTACAATCTCAGTAGCACTGCTAATTTTTCATTTAATGAAAGAATAACGTGTTTACGTTTCACTCGTGACATGTTGAAAAAAGACACACACAACTGTACAGTACACACAATGTATATAAAACAAATTACTGTCCAGTACTGTAACGAACATAGAAAGACAATGTCGTAAAACCAACGAACTAAAACTTCACCGTACTGTACAAAACACAGTCAACAACAGAAACGATAGGAGAGAATGACGGAGCACTAAAACGGACTGCCGATAACAAGTACCTGTAAACAACAATTGCGCGACGGGTAGTGCGTCACCGCCACGAGTCGGGGCAAGTTCGGCTCAAGCAAGGTCGGATCAACCGAAGCGACGGACTAGCCGAGGGTGGACAAGAGGGGTTCTACTGTATGAAAATGAAAATCCACAGCCTGCTTCCAGTCTCCGACCGGGTCAGGAATGGAATGAATGAAGCCCCCATCTAGCGGCGAGGATATGGACTGTGCCGGCTGCCGAGGCCTGACGCACTCCTCTGGGGCAATGATTAAATGAATGACAGTTGGAATGAAATGATAGTGGAGAGTGTTGCTGGAATGAAATTTTGACAGGGAAAACCGGAGTACCCGGAGAAAAACCTGTCTGCCTCCGTTTTGTCCAGCACAGATCTCACATGGAGTGACCGGGATTCGAACCACGGACCCAGCGGTGAGAGGCCGGCGTGCTGCCGCCTAAGCCACGGAGGCTTCAGGGGTTCTACTGTATATGTTTTTTAATTCTTATTTTTTGCGAGCTTTCTTTTTATTAAATTTCTAATGTCTTTGTAAAAATAGTACTCAATCCACGCTGACGAGGGTGTCATTGTACACCGAAATATGTACGTGTAATCATTATTTGAACTACATTCTATAGTGTTTGAAAAGGTGGTTTTCCATTTCATAGTAAAATTAGTATGTAAATACATATTTAAATAAATCACTAATCTCTATATTTATAAAAATGAAAGTTTGTCTGTTTTTTCGGAATTTCGACGGAATTTTGAGTTATTAACTCGTTTCAGACTGGTTTATGACGGTTGCGCGCAAAAACAAAATTTTTGTCTGTCTGTCTGTCTGTTTGTCTGTGTACAACTTTGCACGCGCATCACTCGAGAACGGCTGAGTGGATCAACGTAAAATTTGGTACAGAAGTCCATCAGAGGCACGAAAGTAATCATTGATGTAACTCTTCTCCGTACCTCTCATAAAAGAGGGCCTAACTCCTTAAAATGCATGCTGAAATGGGCGTAGAAAAACGTGACAATGCTCATTTTCAGCGTCTCAATGTGAGGAACAAAACTCGGGAGCCCTACGGACCCCGAAAACCACATTTTAAGGTCCTAAAACCAATAGTTTTTGAGATATACCCAGAAAACTAATTTCATTTATTAAGCCTACTATCCGGAATATTGACTTCTTAATAGACGGTGTGCCCTACACGGCCGAAGTGGCCGTCCTGTCACTTAGGCCGGGCCACTTCGGCCGTGGCACTCCCCTGTCCACCCCGCGCAGCAGCCCCATCACCATCGAGGAGGAGGAGCAGGAGGGGGAGCAGGAGGATGAGGACCCAGAGTTTGAAGCCTGGCTAGCCGAGATCGGCGGGCTGCGGTCCTCCTCTCCGGGCCCCGACCAGGAGTCTGAAGAAAGGTTAGTTTGAATTGTCTACAATCATATATATTATTTCAGTAGGATAGATCCCTCCAGCGGCACTCACAAGCGTCATTTTAACATTCAGAGGTCTTTCCGTATTCATTTTGCATGGATTTCAGAAACAGTAATTTTCAGGAATGAGTATTCAAATCTGTAGAAGCGCACACAATAAAAACACAGTGTTTTGTTTTCAATCTTACACGCAGTTCATTTCGTGTCGGGTCATAAGTGCCATGTATTTTAGAGTAGATGGTCGTATTTGTATTACTGTTGTTGACAAACCGCTCCTTAACACTGTGCTCAGCCTCATCTGATTTATTGTATATGAGAATGATTTGGCGTAGCTTACTGTAGTGGTATAATTAAGGTCTAAAATTAATTATTCCGTGCTTTTCTTGTGTTCTAATTTCCTGAACACAATGGAGGAACAACTATTTATTAAAAGTGAGCCAGACTGGTTGACTCATATAGTTGAATTACCTAACATTGTGAGTCGCATTTTGATTCGTATATGTTGTAACATTGCGTTCTTGGTGATGTGCATGACAAGTAAGGTTTAGTGACTTAATACACTACTTAATGGTTAATGGCACGCTAACGTTTAGTAACGTAACTTAGTAGGCTACTCATATCTTGTCTGCATATTTTTGATTGGGTCATACTTGTGTTACTTCGCAGGAGATATATGTCCTGTTGCCCTCAGATAACTTGAATGACGAGGCTGCTGATATTTTTGACGATGAAAGGATAGCAGTTAATGAGGAAAATGGAATACAGGTGTAATTATAGGTTCTGCGTTATTTCTCTTGTAATAATATGAATGATTTTTATAATGAATATTGTTTGGAAGATTGGAAAACTTAGACACATGTTTTGGTCCAACACGGGCAGGATTCCCGCTATGAAAACAAGAAGCTCCGCCAATTCGACGCATCAATGTTGTGGGCGAACGCGTCAGTGGCCGCTGAGAAACAACGCAAACACAGGCAGATTCAGGTCACGCGCCATTGTTTAAATCTCTGTAGCTCGGCAACTATTAATTGCAAATCAATTATGAATACATCAAATGAAAGCTTATTTTGTTGCCAACAACTTTTATAGATGACTTGTCTGTGATATTCATGATAGTTTGCCAACAAACGTCATAAAAAGAAAAACGTGGCACTTTTCTTTTAAATTTCGCGGCATTTTATAAATTTGCTGCTCGCCTCGCCAGTATACGAAGTGGTGACAAAATAATAGAACTAAGATATATTTAATTAGTTTTGTTTTGTGAACGATCTAGTATCAGACGCAGATTCTCTTATGAATACACTCGTATAAAACACTGTTGCAAACGTCAAAAACCAATTCCCGACTACACAATCCTCCTTATTTACTTTAATACAGCCGAAATGAAACCATTTCTCACTTAGTGCAATTTTGCATACGTCCCCCTTAAATTGCATTTTGTGACAATTTTGAATCTAAATTACATTTTGTAAGTATTTTCTATCTAAATTGCATTTTGTAAATATTGTCAATTCAAATAAAAGTACAGTAAGTATGTAGTTAGTTTTAGTTGTAAGTAGGTAGTTAGTTTGTCTATTAGATGTATGTCATTGTTCTATTATGCTGTGGTGTGTGAGTGTGTCTGGTAGCACTTGCATTGTTTATTAGTTATAGTTCATTGTTTCAGTAGACTGTGTTGTGTGAGGGTGCATGTGAGTGTGCCTGTTGACAGAATGTTTTAGTGGTAGTATTTGTTGTTGGTGGAACTTATGTTTTTTGTTAGTAGAGTTTTGGTATTTAATTGTTAGTACGGTAGAAGGTTAGTATTTTTGTTAGTAGAATTGCTCTTTACTTATTCTGAAAGGGAGTAGCAGCCTTTCAGAATAAATCAATTCTTTACTAGTCTTATAGACGGTTAAGATATTGATAATATAAGCCAATAATGGCTACACTGCGTCCTGCTGCACGGCTGAAAGCAACGGGAAACTACAGCCGTATGCTATTCCCGAGGATATGCACCTCTCTATGCATAATTACATGTGATGATGGCCTCCTCCCTTGTAAAATTTCAATCCGGAGGTAAACTAGTCCCCCGTTCGGATCTCCGGGTGGGGACTACTCGAGAGGGGGTTAACATCACAGAAGTGACAAAGAGGAAATCTGACATTCTACGGATCGGAGCGTGGAATGTTAGAAGTCTGCTAGGAAGTGGAAGGTTAGAAAACTTAGAAAGGGAGATGGATAGGTTGAGGTTGGATTTGGTTGGGATTAGTGAAATGCGCTGGCAGGAAGAACAGGACTTTTGGTCAGGAGACTATAGGGTCATTAGCACTAAATCAAACAATGGCCAAGCAGGGGTTGGCCTCATATTGAGTAGGAAACTTGGACAGGGGGTGGAATATTATGAGCAATATAGTGAACGGATTATTGTAGTAAAAATCAATACAAAACCTACCTGCACTACAGTGGTACAAGTCTATATGCCCACCAGTCAAGCTGATGATGAGGATGTTGAAAAGGTCTACGAAGAAATAGACGAAATTCTGAGGTATATCAAGGGTGATGAAAATGTTATAGTAATGGGAGATTGGAATGCTGTGGTAGGAAAAGGGAGAGAAGGGAAGATAGTAGGAGATTTCGGATTAGGTGAAAGGAATGATCGAGGAAGCAGGCTGGTAGAATTCTGCACCGAGCATGAATTGGTCATAGCTAACACCTTATTCAATAACCACAATAGAAGAATATACACATGGATGAGACCAGGAGATACAGGGCGTTACCAAATCGACTTCATTATGGTCAAGCAGAGGTTTCGAAACCAGATTTTGGATTGTAAAACATATCCTGGTGCTGACATAAACTCTGACCACAATCTGGTTGTAATGAAATGCAGATTAAAGTTGACGAAACTGAAGAAAAGTTAAAAGCCAAAAAGGTGGGCAATAGACAGACTGAAAGAGAAGGATGTAAACGAAAGATTCAAGAAGAGTATAAAGGAAGGACTAATGAAAAACCCTAAACAAACTTCAATTGCAGACGAATGGGCACTTTTGAAGAATGAAATAACAAAATCCGCAGAAGAAAACATTGGTAGGAAAGAAAGAATAGGTAGAAAACCGTGGATCACTCAGGATATACTAGAATTGATGGATGAAAGGCGGAAACACAAGAATCTAAGAGATGAAAAGGGGAAAGCAGAATACAGACGTCTGAGAAATGAGGTTAACAAGAAGTGCAAGGAAGCGAAAGAAGAATGGTTGAAAGAGAAATGTGCAGGTATAGAAAATTGTCTGAAATTAGGAAAAGTAGACACAGCTTATCGAAGGATTAAGAATACTTTTGGGGAAAAGTAGACTAAGTGCTGTAATATTAAGGACACAAATGGAAAGCCTCTAACAGATAGGGAAGAAAAGGTTGAGAGATGGAAAGCTTACATAGAGAGTTTGTATAAGGGAAAGGAGATTGAGAATCATGTAATGGAAAGGGAGGAGGAAATTGATGAGGATGCGAAAGGAGATTTAATATTGAGATCAGAATTTGATAGAGCTTTGGAAGACTTAAGCAGGAACAAAGCACCAGGCATAGATGATATACCGATTGAGTTGCTATGCTGCATAGGAGATGAAGGTCTGATCAGGTTATTTCACTTGGTGTGTAGGATTTATGAGACAGGTGAGGTACCCCCTGATTTCAAGAAGAATGTAATCATCCCTATACCAAAGAAAGTGGGAGCTGACAGATGTGAAGATTACCGTACAATCAGCTTGATTACTCATGCTTCAAAGATCCTGTCTAGAATAATTTACAAGAGGATTGAAAGCCAGATAGAAACGGAGTTGGGTGAAGACCAGTTTGGTTTCAGGATAAATGTAGGAACAAGGGAAGCTGTACTAAGTCTTAGGCTGATTTTAGAAGGTAGAATAAGGAAAGATAAGAGAACGTTCATGGCTTTTGTAGACTTAGAAAAGGCTTTTGATAACGTTGATTGGACTAAATTGTTTGACATTTTGAAATCAATTGGAATAAAGTACAGGGATAGGAGGGTGATATACAATCTGTACAGAAACCAGACAGCAGTCATTCGAGTTGAAGGACATGAGAGAGAAGCTGGTATTCAGAAAGGTGTAAGGCAAGGCTGCAACTTATCACCCATACTTTTCAATCTTTACATTGAACAAGCAATGAAGGAAATTAGGGAAAAATTTAAAGTGGGGGTGAAGATTCAAGGAGAAATAATTTCAACTCTGAGATTTGCTGATGACATAGTCATCTTGGCCGACAAGCCTGAGGATTTGAATGAGTTTTTGAATGGTATGGACTCCGTCTTACAGAAAGAATTCATGATGAAAATTAATAAATGTAAAACAAAAATACTGGAATGCAGCCGAAATAAATCAGAAACCTCCATGGAGATCAAATTGGCTGGTGAAAAGCTGAAGGAAGTAGGAGACTTCTGTTACTTAGGAAGCAGAATAACCAGTGATGGACGAAGCAAAGAGGATATTAAAAGTAGGTTGGCTCAGGCAAAGAAAGCATTTCTACAAAAAAGGAATCTGCTGACATCGAATATAGATTTAGGTATTAGGAAGTCATTTTTGAAAGCCTTTGTCTGGAGCGTGGCTCTCTATGGAAGTGAAACTTGGACTATTGGTGCAGCAGAAAAGAGGAGAATTGAAGCATTTGAAATGTGGTGTTACAGGAGAATGATCCGATGGGTAGATAGGGTTACAAACAAAGAGGTATTAAGACGAGTGGGAGAGGAGAGATGTTTCTGGCGACTGCTAATGAAGAGAAGAGATAGGTTGGTAGGACACATACTAAGACACCCAGGAATAGCAAGCTTAGTTATGGAAGGAAGGGTCGAGGACAAAAACTGTAGGGGTAGACCAAGGTTAGAATATGTTAAACAGATTGCCTCCGATGTAGGGTGTCGGAGCTATGTAGAGATGAAACGATTAGCTCAGGACAGGGAGGCATGGAGAGCTGCATCAAACCAGTCAAAAGACTGAAGACTCAAACAAACAACAAGCTATTAAAAGAATGCAGGCCGGTAACCATGGCAACACGATCTCAGAAGTCCTCGTGGCGCAGTGGCTAGCATTGTTGGCTGTCGCCCCCGAGGTACCGGGTTCGATCCCCAGCTTTGCCAAGAATTTAAATGTCTTGGTATGGTCTGGTACGGGGTCTCCCAGCCTCGTGATGCAAAATGGGAACTTGCCGGATGCTATGGTAGGAGGAGGAGTTGAAAGGAACTGGCCAGCCTACCACACGCAAACTCCGGCTCGGGATGCCTGGTTAGTAATCCCTTGACTTAGTCAAGGGCTCTTATTCAGGTCGCCTACGTCGCTGGAGGGGATATGGCACTCTTTTATTTTATAAACTAATAAATAGATCACAGATGTGGCCAGGAAGAGACGTCTGGCTTTCTATGGACATGTCTCATGGGAGAACCAAACAAGACTAACAATCCGGCTTCTCAACTACTGGGGGAAGAGAAAGAGTGTGACACCGTCGCTAACAGTAGTTAAAAAGGATATCCAAGAACTTAAGATAATGAAAAGTGATATTAGAAACTGATCGCATCTCAGAAAGATACTTAAACAGAAGAGTTTTCAGGACAGACCACCCTGTAAGAAAACCGGCATCATCTGGAAAAAGGAGAGGAGAATGCGCGAATATTGGGCAAACATCAAGTCCCTCGCCAAGCTGAAAAGTTGAACGTCGTGGTCCTTATCTGGCCCACCCGGAAGAAGAAAAAGAAGAAACTAATGAAGTAATGCAAGCCGGTAACCATGACAACAGTATCACAAGAGGTGACATCCAACTTTCCATCTATTTCTGTAAGAAGCAATGCCACTCAATTTATTAAATTTTTGTTAAAGTTTGCAAATGGCTATAAGGTTATCGTCGAATCAAACATAGACTGTAAAATTCAACAATGCGATGAAGGGGGTTAAGGGGTCCCCTAGAATTTTTAGCCTATTTTCAATTTTGAAAAAATAGGCTTATGAGATCACCTTTTGTCCGTGTGTGTGTGTGCGTGTGTGTGCGTGTGTGT
This sequence comes from Meconema thalassinum, assembly GCA_946902985.2. Classification (NCBI taxonomy): domain Eukaryota; kingdom Metazoa; phylum Arthropoda; class Insecta; order Orthoptera; family Tettigoniidae; genus Meconema; species Meconema thalassinum. Next base: position 97,973 of record CAMPQE020000216.1, read on the forward strand.
GTGATTCGTGTGTGTGTCCCCCCCCTAATAAAATCTAAACGGCAGGAGCGATTTCAATGAAACACGGAAAGTTCATAGCACTATTCCCGGCGACCTCGACCGTGCCCTTCAAATTTTGTTACTACTCACCAATCCAACATGGCGGCTGTGCGAAATATTTCACCAGCATTCAATATCTCCGAAACTATTACCGATATTACCCTGACATTTTCTATGGTGATAGAGGGAACTACTATAAGTTCACTTATGTGACTTTTGAAAACCTGGTAACTACAAAACCAACATGGCGGCCAAGCGAATTTGCGACTTTTAAATAGACGTTTCTCGCGATTTGACCAACCAAACGCAATGAAACTTGGTACAGTATATGTTTATATACATTGTAATGCACCGACATCTAACTTCGTTCAATTGTTTACATAATCACAAGATGGCGGATGTGCGAAATATTTCACCGGCATTCTATATCTCTGAAACTATTAGCGGTATCTCCCTAAAATTTTGTACGGAGATAAAGGGCACTACTGGAATTCCATCTATAAGATTTTCAAAAACCGGTTAACTACAAAACGAACATGGCGGCCAAGCGAATTTGAACATTTTAAATAGACCTTTCTCGCGATTTAATGTTCCAAGCGCACTGAAACCTGGTACAGGAAATATTTATACACATTGTAATCCACTGGTATCTAATTTAGTTCAATTGTTTACATAACCTCAAGATGGCGGCAGTGCGAATTTTAAAATTAAGTTTTTATTTCTTGTGATGTAGTCATGCGATCGAAGTGAAAGTTTGAATAATGAACCTACGCAATAATTTTCCTTTAATGGTGCATGACTCTATGGCCTATACATTTAACAATCCAACATGGGAACCATCCGAAATATTTAGACGATACTGAATATCTTCGAATCTATTTTAGCAATCAAACTGCATTTTTTAATGTTCATAGGGGCTATGAACTTAAGTTCAGCTATAGGACTTTAAATAACCTGGTGATCACAAATCCAACATGGCGGTGACGCGAATTATAAATATTCACATGGACGTTTCTCGCAATGTAACCATCCGCGTGCAGTGAAACTTGGTACAGTAAATCCTTATCCGAATGTTAATCCACTGGCATCTAATTTATTTCATTTGTTTCCATAACCTCAAGATGGCAGCTGTGAATTTTTTTAAAATCTCCTTGTTTTTTCTTGTGTCCTAATTATGCGATTGAAGTTTGAATACTACACGTTCACAATAATCTGCATGTAACAGTAAACTCTAGGACCTACATATATAAAATACAACATGGCGACCATCCGAAATATTTAGTCGGTTCTCAATATCTACGAATCTATTACAGCAATCAAACTGAAATTGTGTATGTTGATAGGGGCAATTAACATGAGTAGGATATATGAAAATAGGCTGTAGAGTTCTTCACGGAACTACTTGTTACACGTGACTTACACGTGCGATATGTTGCACAGAAGGTCTATTATATCTCCAAACTGCAACATTATTTTCAAAAATTCCTGAATTGGAATAGTGTTTTTTGCAGCTTTTGGGAATTTGGGCCATTGGAGGCTAAAAATCCCGTATTTAATGCACCACGAGCCTTTATAATATATTAAAGGGGTCTTCCTGGGGATGTGGACTTTCCACAACGGTGAGGGCCAGTTTTAATTTGACATATATTGCGTTTCGTCTACGATGTTTTCAATATTATTTTCACGTCAGGAAGTACACGTTAGGTGAATTTAGTTTGAGAGCACATTTTAAGTTATCATATTTTTGTCGACAAACGGGTTCATCGTAAAGATGATTTTGTTTGATACTGTGTGGTTGATATATATTTATGTTTTGTACGCCTATAATTCATGTTCGGGTGCTTTGAGCATTGTAAAATTAGGTATTGTAACCATGAGTCAATACACCAATCATTTAGAAAAGTCTTCAACGTACTTCTCATAGAAGGATGGGTGTAAGGAACAACTTTTCAAAATACAGTACATGCTAAAATAGGCGAAAAATAAAAATTCTCCTAGAAGGACGACAAAAGCATATGTTGCGCTTCTCAATGTGTGATACAAAACTAGGGAGTCTATAAAGGGTCTCCGTAATCCACATTTTACGGCCCTTAAATTAACAGTGTCTGCGATATACCCAGAAAACTAACTTCGTTCTGATAAACTTATGAAGGAATGACAATCCCCTAACCATTGGAACAGTATCTCAATTGATAACGTCTGGTTATTAATACCGAAGACCGTTCGAAGAGCGGGTACTTCTGCTAGTAAACACATAGACTAAATCGGCAATGTGTTTTACTCAATGAAATTTATAATGCTTCTGTAAATGAAGCTAACGTCATGTTACCAAATGTGATGTGTCTATTTTTAGACTCCCCTCCGAAAGATCAAATACTTCCTGGTCAGCGAAACGCAGTCACGGAGAGATAAGTTGACGGAGACTACCCTAGATATAAATAGTAAATTGCTCACAGGAAAACTGACAAGATGTGAGTTCGATTCCTACTTCAGCCATCCTGAAAGTGGTTTTCCGTAATTTCCCATTTCTACTCCAGGTAAATGCCGGAATTGTACCTAAGTTAAGGCCACGGCTTCCTCCTACCCAACCCTCACCTGAATTACAAATACACACACTACTACAGGCACCACAATAAAACAGGTTATCAGACAAATTCTACACTCATCCAAGTTTCTCAAGCCTAGATGAAGAATACTTGTTGCCTCTGTAACCACATAAGAGGCCTAGATGACGAATCTGGTTGGTTGCTTCCTTAGTTCAGGGGCTGCGACAACGCGGTCATGTAGCCCCGTGTACTTTGGGTGTGTGCAGAATCTGTCTGATAAACAGTATTAATTGTGATGGCTGTATTAGTGTGTGTTGTCTGTGATTCAGGCAAGGACTGCACACGATCAATATTTCAAGTAGTTCCTACTTTTGCTACTAAATGCTACCGTACACGACACCTAGCTGCGGACTTGGCTACTAGATGTCATCGCAGCCAGCACCTAGCGTCGAACGTTGGAACTAATACAGTATACTGTTATCGAATTAACCTACGCATTTTAGCTTCCACAAGTGTAACTAGTGGAAGGTTCTTTTTCATGCCATAAATCAATGACATGGGACCGCCGGCTTTACTTCCCCTCCGAAGGAAGGCATACGGAGGGATTTTTAACGCTCTTAAAAATCCCACGACTTTGGCCGGTTTTGAACCCGCGATCTTGGGCATAGAAGCTCAGCATGCTACCAACTACGCCACCGAAGCCGCCATATGTCAACTTGCTTGTTGCCATGGTAACTAACTGTCACAATTCACGACATACGCTCAGTGACCAACAGTCATGGAACGTTGGTTGGTTGGTTGGTTGGTTGGTTGGTTGGTTGGTTGGTTGGTTCTTAAGTTTAGGGGCTGCGACAACGCGGTCATGTAGCCCCGTGTACTTTGTGTGTGTGTAGAATCTGTCTGATAACCGGTGTTAATTGTGATGACTGTATTAGTGTGTGTTATCTGTTTTTTAATTTAAGTACTGCAACTTGGAATTTTTCAAATAGATCCTACTTTTGCCGCCAAGCGCCACCGTCAACGACTACTAGGCCAAGTTCAGAACTCAGCTACTAGACGCCACCGCAGTCGGCTCTTGGCAACGAACGTAGAAACCTGAGAGCGTTGTTTACATTCTTAACCTATCCAATTTAGTTTCACACAGGTGCAATTAGTGGAAGGTTCTTTAACATGCCATAAATCTATGACATGGGACCGCCGGCTTTACTTCCCCTCCGAAGGAAGGCATACTGAGGGATTTTTAACGCTCTTAAAAAATCTGACGGCTTCGGCCGGGTTTGAACCCGCTATCTTGGGCTTAGAAGCTCAGCATGCTACCGACTACGCCACCGAAGCCGCCTCATGGGACGTTAATAATGAGTTAATACAATAATAACTATGTTAATGTTAATAACGAGTTGCTACTCAGCGAGCCCTCAAAACGGCAGCAATACGGCGAGGCACCGACTCGACAAAGAAATTGGTTCCTAACTCCCAACATTCAACTGGGCGGTGATCTGACTCACAGCAGCCCTTCGATCGCCCCGTATGGTTCTGCTGAGGTGACGTGATGTCCGTTCGTTAAACACCTGTGGCTGTTACTTGCGGCGGTTTACGCTGTTGGCAACATTATCTCTACCATATTCAAGATCCACCCTCGACACTGTTGACCTCAGAAACCCAAATTCGCGTGTAATCTCCGAAATGCTATGACCCATGCGCCGTGCGCCGATGATAATCCCATCTTCAAAGTCGGTTAGGCTAACTCGCGAATGTTGCCATGTTCACTACACTCGTGTCTGTGACAGTCTGCTCTGCTCCACCGCAGCTAGCCGCAACGCTCAGGAGTCATACGCGGCACTTTTTCTCATGGGACTACCCTTCCCGTGACTTTTGGTCGCTCACAAGGAGAGGTCGCCAAGTGGTTTTCTAGACAAGTGTTCAAATTTGGAGGGTTTGCTCTTCATAAGAAAATATTTTGGCCGTGTTCGAGCGTTTTTGCCAATGGGCTTTAGTGTGTTCAAAATTGAACGTTTAAAATCAATCCTCACACTTGTGTAGTCCTATTCTCGTACACGTTCCCGGCTCGTTTCCGTGGCGTAGTCGCTAGCGCATTGGCGTGGGGAATTTAAGGTTTCGAGTTCGAGTCAGACCTAGGTTATTGTCTTTTGTGTTTTCTAACGTATTTGCTGTGGTCTCTTCGGTTTTGGAGCTATGTACAATATTTTAACATCATTATTATTCGTCCTTGAAGCTTGAACAAGTCGTAAGTTTATTCGTTAAAATTTAAATGCAGCGTGGCTGGCGACGCTACGTTCATGTGCACTGCGCCGAGTCTAATCCAGGAACGTAAGAGCCCTTCCCGCTGTCCCACTCTGCTCTACCATCAAGCTAAACTGTCTGTATCCAAAACTCGATACCGAACTCGTGTGAGTAACATCGCGGGACACTCTTCGTCACGCAAGTGCCGGATAAGCGGGTTCGATAAGTCGGAGGTCTTGATTGACGCTTATGCGTATTAAATATTACGTGTGTGCTGTTGTCTACAATCAACAGTATCTAGAACGCAAAAGACAATAATAACAGTAAAAACAAGTAGTTCCGTGAAGAACTATAGAGCCTATTTTCATATATATCCTATTCATGTTAATTGCCTCTATCAACATACAAAATTTCAGTTTGAAGGTTGTTATAGATTCGTAGATATTGCGAACCGTCTAAATATTTCAGATGGTCGCCAGGATGGATTTTTTTTATGTACTGTTACATGAAGATTGTTGTGTACATGTGGTATTCAAACTTCAATCGCATGATTAGAACACAAGAAATAAAAACGAGATTTAAAATATTCACACAGCTGCCATCTTGTGGTTATGGAAACAATTGATACAAAATAGATGTCAGTGGATTAACATTTGTATAAGCATTTAACGTGCAAAGTTTCACTGCACTCGGATGGTTAAATCGCGAGAAACGTCCATTTAATTATTTATACATCGCGTCGCCGCCATGTTGGATTTGTGCTCACCAGGTTACTGAAAGTCCTATAGGTGAACGTATGTTCATAGCTTCTATGAACAAAAAAAAATTCAGCTTGATTGCTGTAAAAGTTTCGTAGATATTGAGAACCGTCTAAATATTTCCGATGCTCGCCATTTTGGATTGTTATATGTATAGGTCATAGAGTTATGTACCATTCTAGGACAATTATTGCCTAGCTTCATTACTCAAACTTTCACTTCGATCGCATGATTATGACTCAAGAAATAAAAACTTAATTTTAAAATTTCGCACAGCCGCCATCTTGAGGTTATGAAAACAATTGAACTAAATTAGACGCAGTACATTACAATATGTATAATTATTTACTGTACCACATTTCACTGCGCTCAAAGAGTTAAATCACGAGAAAAGTCTATTAAAATGTTTCAAATTCGCTTGGCCGCCATGTTCGTTTTTTACTTTACAGGTTTATGAAAGTTACATAGATAAACTTGTACCAGTGCCCTTTATTAATGTACAAAATTTCAGGGTAGTATCTGTAATAGTTTCGGAGATGTGGAATACCAGTGAAATATTTCGCACAGCCGCCATTTTTAGGTTATGTAAACAATTGAACTAAATTAGACTCCAGTGGATTACAGTGTGTATAAACATTTGCTGTACCAAGTTTCATTACGTTTGGATGCTTAAATTACGAGAAAAGTCTATTTAAATGTCTCAATTTGGCTTGGACGCCATGTTGGTTTTGTAGTTACCAGATTTTTGAAAGTCTCATAGGCAAACTTCTAGTAGCGCCCTTTATCACCGTACACAATTTCAGGGTGATATCGGTAATAGTTTCGGAGATACTGAATGCTGGTGAGAAAATTCGCACAGCCGCCATGTTGGATTGGTGAGACACAATAACATTTTAAGGGCACGGTCGAGGTCGCCCAGAATGGTGCTTTGATCTTACCGAGTTTCATTGAAATCGCTCCAGTCGTTTAGAAGTTATTAGGGGGATACACTCACACACACGCACACACGGACAAAAGGTGATGTCATAAGCCTTTTTTTTTTTTTTTTTTTTTTTCAAAAATGAAAATAGGCTAAAAATGTCCTGACCAAGATCTGACTCGAACTCGAAACCTTTAATTCGCCATACCAATGCGCTAGCGACTACGCCACGGGAACGAGCTGGGAACGAGTGCGAGAATAGGACTACACAAGTTGGAGGATTGATTGATTTTAAACGATCAATTTTGAGCACACTACGGTCCATTGGCAAAAACACTCGAACACGGCAAACATATTTTCTTATGAAGAGCAAACCCTCCAAATTTGAACACTTTTCTAGAAAACCACTTGGCGACCTCTCCTTGTCAGTGTAGTCCGACAAAATATATATTTTACATAGAATCCTATAAACTAATTGATAATGGTTAGTGTAAGATGAGACTAGAGTTCTTCCTTTGCCTGATCAACATTCTTGTCGAATTATTTTTTATGTGCACGATCCAGTTTCACGACTGTGGCATATGGACTGTAAATTGTAACCCCCTCATCATCTATTGCGTAATATCTCAATACAGGAATTGGTAATTATTGATTCGTGAGCTTGTGGTGACAGAAGTGAGGCTCATGTCGTGATAGTTTAGTTCTTTATTCGACATGAATTCCTTGTGTATAATTATATCTATTTTATCAATCTGCAGCGTGATTGTCGTGACGAATTTATCATTTTAACGACCTCATACTTTTTGTAAAATACAGTCGGCTGATGAAGGTAGTTAAATTTACATTTGTTGTTAGTTCGTATTAGGGGTTTGGGGCATCTTTAGTCTTCAGCCCCATGTACTTGAATGTGTGTTCAATTGGTGTGATAACCTGTGTTTCTGTAGTCACAGTAGTTGTGTGTGTGTGTGTGTGTGTGTGCGTAGCTCTAATTAGGGTTGGGGTAGATACTCCAGAACTTAAAATATGGTACGATCCCAGCATTTGCGTGGAGGGACTAGGGAAAAATCGGTGAAATATTTTCTATCGAATGTCAGCGTCATCAATTGTATTGTTTAGTATTGTATAGGTGAAACACAGGGCCTGAAAATATCTTCTGTGAGATTGTTTACCCACTTCAAAAGGTCAGCGTCGAGATTCGAATCTTCGAGCAGGCCCGACGAAAGGGTGGGGCAAACGGGGCCCGGGCGTGTTGAAGGGCTCGGGTGAGATAAAATCACCTTTAAAATATTTTGTACCCAGAATTCAGTATTCGCAATTTTTGCAAATACCGAAATAATTTGTGCAAACAATTAACAGAATAAATTCTGCTTGTTTTCGGAAATGAACAGTGCACTTGAGAACTTTTGTTATACGAAATACAGCAACTACTCTGAAATTCATGTAAGTAATGATGATAATTAAATACCGGTACGTTGAGAAGTGTAAGCGTGATGAACTAGTTGGGCGCTACGCTGTTGCTATCCCCAGTGCCCTCATCGACAGGCGGCCGTCACGCGGTGCATCTGAGGCACCGTTCTATAGGGAGAGCTCTCACTGTTAATGACTGACTAGTCCCAATTCTGCACTTTTTTCGATGTGCATTGTTAAAATGATGGCTTTCTCTCCGTAAAGTTTTGGAAAACAAAACTGTTCTTAGGTACCGTTATACGGATCATTCTCAAAGACGAATGGCCTTTATTGCGTGCGTCGACAGTGGACAAAACTGGTGAGCATTAGTGTGGAATGGCCTCGCAACTCTCCACATCTCTACCCAATTGAGAACCTTTGGGATCTAATGACGGGGGGAGCTTCCCTTGAGATTGTCTCTGATAAAATCCGATTCAGGAACACAATAATCAGTATGTAGAGTCATGATTATGAAATTAAAAGTATGCCTCAGGTGAATTTGCAGTATGCCAGAGTCCAAACAGTAATTGCAGCAAAAGAATGTTTTAGAGCATATTAGCTTTTTCTATTTCTTTCCCCCTAGATTTTCATTGTTTCAAATGGAAAATATTGTTATAACATTTTCACAATAATTGTAGATGATGAAAAAGCACATCAGTGAATCTTTTATACAGTATCATCACTTAAGTGTCCCGTTATGGTCTTTAATTTTCTCTTGACAAGACTTGAAAGCAATCGAAATGTCCCCTCGACGCGACGATTTGCTAGCCTGAAGGAAGTAAGCCCATTGATGGGGCTGCCATCTCTCAGCCCATAGACTGGCTGCAGTACAGCATTTCCTCTGTACTCGATGAACTGTTATTATTCCGTCGTGTCTGTCGACAGAGCCTCGTCTGTGGAATCGAGTTAGTTCGCCACGTGAAGGAAAGGTTGGCATTAGGTAGGAACAGTTATAGATTGCACCTCACTACCCCTTTATACAGTATGTCTTTATGTAATATTTTAAGATATTTGGCTACTTTTATCAAGGTACCCTAAATAAATACGTAATTATTCTTAATCCCGGCATCTTAATTATTGGAAGATGTTTAGTTAGTTATTGTTGTTTTAAGGGGCGGAACTACGAGGTCATCTGCCCCATATTGGAAGATGTTAAGCTCTTTATGCCGGACGGTGAATCAAAAAAAAAGTATATTTATGTTTGGCACCGCTGCTCTGCAAGCTAAGACTGAGTTCCTGGAACAAGGCCCATTTGATTATTCTCATTATTGATAAAACACAGTAGCCTACTTAGTATGCATGGAATAAATTGGAAGTAATTTTCATGTTGTTAGACCAGTAATTCTGTGCCATTTACTGGATGGTAATCTCTAATATCATTTGATTATAAGGCTTCGTCATCCATTCCTTTGTTTTTTGTACGTTGTAAAAGTTGAATGACGATAGTAGGCCTAGTGTTAGTATAGGGCTTCCAGCATTATCTTTGGAGCGCTCACAGTGATACAAACTGTTGCTACAGTAAGGGCCTCCCTATAGAACGGAGCCTCGCAGAGGCCGTGTAGTGGCGAGGCACTGCGTATTGCAGTGTGTCGAGCAAGGCACTGGCGCTAGCAGCAGCGTAGCGCCCAACTAGTTCAACACCTTTATACTTTTAACGTATTTAATAATCATATTTAATACATGATTTCAGGATAGTTGCTGGTAATGCGGTCCTTCATTCTCAACACACGTTGCACCAACGTAGGAAGTTTTCGTACACTTCCTGTAATTCATCCTCACTGATATTTCGTATCAGTGCAGTTATTTCGTTCTCGAGAGCCTCCAGAGTACGCGGCTAGTTTATGTGTACCTTTTGTTTATGGTTCCTTCGCAAGTAAAAATCGCATGGTGCTGAAAATTACGCACAAATTTACTGCAATTTTCTTCTTCTTGTATGTCTACCCCATATTATTCCTGTTTTTACAACGGGGTCGGGGATGGGATGCGATGGAAGTCTTTGTGGCGGATGATTTTTACACGGTCGGATGCCCTTACTGACTCCAACCTCATAATATGAGTTAATGAGAGATAAAATGAATGATGGTGAATGAAACTGGGCACGGATGGGGTAGGAAGCGGCCGTGGCCTGTCAGAAGGTACCGTCCCAGCATTTGCCTGGAGTTGAAAATGGGGAAACCACGGAAAACCATTTCAAGGACGGCCGACGGTGGGGCTCGAACCCACGTCTGCAGAGAGCTTAATCCCATGGCCTAGAGCTGCGCGTTAGTGAGCGTAGCTACCGCTGTTGGTTCTTCTTGAGATGATAAATTTCCACTAGAAAAATTCGTTGTTTTATTCTTTACCTAATGTGATACGAGGTAGGCTACAGTACTTCACAGCTAGTCTCAATTATCACAACTAAGAAATCTTGCCAGCTGCGTATGTAAAAAATGCTATGACAGCATCCAGGGCTTCCCGACCCGTTGTTGTTACTGGTACGTGCTATAAATCTGGCGGTGACTCATTGCGACCTGTCCGTGGCACAGCCCTGAAAAGCCCCGTTCTATAAGGAGAGCCACCACAGTATTAGTCAGCCGGCTATCTCTCATTTAAGGTCGTTTACAGGATACGGTGCTATCTAATAGCTTCATTGCCCTTACGTATCGAACTAGCTGCAACATCATGGTTGCGTGGGTCAATGCTCGTCACTGTAGGAGATGCACTTCAGCCTGCTCACTTTCTGTGACCGCGATTGTTCATAATATATCGATGTGCTTTGTTGAAACCCTTTCCAATCAAAATTCAACGATTTTAAACCGGTACTAAACGAAGTATTTCCATGTTTCTATGTAGTGAAATTGAATGTGTCTGTATTTACTGGGATAAATCATGCCTTATCCTGCATTACTCAACACGTTTTTGAGATTTATCATAATTAACTAAAATGGTAGTTACTGCACATCTAGGACAGGCGTTCTCATCCTGGTGCTCTCGTCACACGAGCAAAAATGTGCTCGTGAACAGTGAACACAAGCACCCCCGAGATCCATTCTTCAATTCAAATTTTGTTGCACGAACTTTACTAGTTTTGTTAGTCAGAATTTCTTATTATTTTGTGAAATAGTATTTTTTAATGTATAGTAAAAATAATTGAACATCCCTGTTTTATGAGCAACATGAAATATGCTGATTTGACTCGACTGTTCATACGTAGCCTAAATGTATCTTATCTGCATGAGTCATGCAAGCAGATGCAACATGCCTGGTGAGTGATGAATCCCTATTTTTATAGCTATTTCAGCACCAGGGAGAGAGATAAGTTACAGGAAAAGAAAAGAGAGGCGCATGCTTGTTGCATTCTTCTTCTGCTTCTATTCGACTTAATGGTGCTCGGGTACTTGGCACGAAGGTGATGCTCAAAATCTCTGAAAGGTTGAGAAAGCCTGACCTAGGGAATAGCTACTCATACAGAACAAATCTGGCCATCCTCTCTTGGAGTCTATACTGTTGCTGGTTGGTTCCTCAGTTTAGGGGCTGTAACTGCGCGGTCATTTAGCCCCGTGTACTTTGGGTGTGTGTAGAATCTGTCTGATAACCTGTATTAATTGCGATGGCTGTGTTAGTGTGTGTTATCTGTAATTCAGGTAAGGACTGCAGACGATCAATTTCAAGTAGTTCCTACTTTTGGTACCGTCAACGACACCTACCTGAGAACTTAGCTACTAGATGCCTTCGCACCTGGTGAATGTTGGAACTTAATAGAGAGTTAATCAAATCTAACCTACAAATTTAGCTTCACACAATAGCAGTAAGTGGAAGGTTCTTTTACATGCCATAAATCTATGGCTTGGGCCTCCGAAGGAATGCATACTGAGGGATTTGTAACGCTCTTAAAAGATCTGATGATTTCGGCCGGGTTTGAACCCGCGATCTTGGGCATGCTACCAACTACGCCACCGAAGCCGCCTAAACTGTTGCTCTATACTCTGATTTACCAATAATGAACGGTGACAGCTGTCAAAGCTAGCATATGGGGAAATGCTGCGTTGCCACTGAGGCAGATCATGACTCAGTCATAACAGTCCAAGAGGCTTGCAGGAAGACACAAATAATGAGAAGTTAGCCCCCCTGCCTGGCGGTCAAATAACCGTGACGAGTCAAGGAACAGTAGAACACTGAGTCAAACCGCGTGCTCACTGCTGTGTCTGCATACATTGCAACACTGCTCGCTGTTGCCATGGAGACTGTTACCCCTCTCGTCTCCACTCCTCACCTCACCCTTGAAGAGGATGACAGTTTTCACCGATCATTTTTTGTAAATCAGAGTACGGTATAGTGTTATATATGTTTTACCACACGTAATGGGGGGGGGTAATATACCTCCCGGACTGTGTATTGTGCAACGCTTCCTGTTGGTGTAAGGAACTCCTGCCCTCCAGGATACATGTCGTAATGACAGGGAAAGTGTAGGTATTGCCGATACAATAATTACCGATTATGTCGTACGACAGGTTTACCTTTCCCCGTGGCTATTAGCATATTGAGTGCTAGATACAGGAGATGGTATCTCCGGCTTTCCGAGGAGCCATGTAAAGGAACTTATACCAGCCAGTTGGTTTCCTATTTTCCGTAATCATGAAATTGATGATAAATTCTACAAAATGAATGTGTATTAAAAGTTTTTACTACATTTGTCTCCCCAATATTATAGTAAGATATCTAAACTGTTTATATTAATTTCATAGCTATTGCAGCAACTTCAGAAACATCAGGTTAAATTAGGTCACTCCCAAGTAAATGGGACTAATGACCATGATATCTCAAGCCCCTGAAGGAGATGTCAACGGCAATAACAAAATAATTTAATGCAATATTTCACAACTATTGTTTGATATACCGCTATCACACTTATTCACAAACTAAGTCTGATAGCAGTATGAATGGTGAATTCAAACAAATATTGGCCTTAAACGTATAACGCATGTCTAAATGTACATTAATAATAATAACAAATTGATGGCCAGCGGAGGCTTTTGCCTAATCAGTAGGCTACTTTACAAGGAAAGTGAATCGATCATTGATACCATGGGAAAACGAATTTCATTTTTTGGTCACATTTCCCGTTTACCACATACTAGACTCCTGAAACTACTTCTTGATTTGTTTTGTAACAGTAAAACAAAAATTACATGGTTTAAAGAAATACAAATGCTTTTAGATGAATTGAAAATTACTAAGCATCAAATTGAACATCAAGAAGAGAAACGAATTCTGAATAACAAATTCACAAGACTAAAACTCAAAATTTCACAGCGTAAGAATTTCCCACAATTTCCCAGTTTGGTATTATTTTTATTAATTTTTCTGTTATTGGCTACCTAACAGACAGGTATTTTGAATGTGATTTATTTGTTGTAGATCATATTATTATCTCCACACTTAAAAACGTGCTATATTCTATTGGGATTGGATTGTGATTTTCGGAACATTGAAGTGGACAGAGCATTTAGGATGAGAATATTATTGCCATTACTGTCTATGGACTTAAATCATGTTGAGAAAAAGGCCACGGCAAGCAAATCGGCAATTTAATCTTGCACACACCTCACTAGCAACACATCAACCACCAAAGTCACACTACCACACAGGCAGTGGAGGACGGAATGCAAAGGGCCTGCACCGCCTAACACACATCCAGCAATAAACATAAACAAAAAAGATACAGTCAGTCTGAGAGACTAGACTTTATATCATTTCAAATGACGCATGCTACAAATGCTACACATGTTAGAAAGGCTCTTTCAACAGACTCCATCACCCATTAACTTAGGCTTCCCGCGCGGGCACCTCTTTAAGGGTCACCCTGTATTTGAGTCTGACATCTTTTACAACTCTTTAAGGGTCGCCCGTTATTTGAATCTGATGTTTTGGAAACCTCTTTAAGGGTCACCCTGTATTTGAATTGAATCTAACATACTGTACACCTCGTTAAGTGTCACCCTGCACACCTCTTTAGGAGACACCCTGTATTCTTATCTGGCATCTTGTATATCTCTTTAGGACTCACCCTGTATTCTTGTCTGACATCTTGTACACCTTCTTAAGGGTCACCCTGTATTCTTATCTGACATCTTGTACACCTCTTTATGAGTCACCCTGTATTCTTCTCTGCCATCTTGTACACCTCTTTAAGAGTCACCTTGTATTCTTATCTGGGATCTTGTATATCTCTTTAGGAGTCACCCTGTATTATTATCTGGCATCTTGTACACCTCGCTAAGGGTCACCCTGTATTCTTATCTGACATCGTGTACATCTCTTTAGGAGTCACCCTGTTTTCCTGTCTGACATCTTGCACACCTCTTTGGGAGTCACTCTGTTTTCCTGTCTGACGTCACGCACTCGCTGTCTCCCAGGAGTAAACTCAGACTCGGTGCATATGCACTGAACAACATGATGACGTCATACACGCCGTAACCGTAACGCATAACGTTAGACCCAAGCATAACGACGAAGTCGACAAGATCATTTGAAATGATAATACACGTCTAAAAACGGGGTAAATGGAGCATTGTGAGGAGCACCAGACCCTACACACACACACACACACACACACACACACACACACACACACACACACACAGGTCTATCGTAAGGATGACCTCCAGCCCGTGATTAGTAGCGCAACGGGTTGCTGGGCTAGTGTTTACAAGCTCTGGTCATAGATGGCGCTGTGGGTCTGCGTGTTGCTAATACTGCGTGCCAGACGCCAGACAGCGCTGAAGTCTTACGTGCCAAGAATTAGCATGGCTTAGCCATAGCCATCTGCAGTAGGGTAATCTGTGGATGAGCCCTACTTGTTAGTTATTGTTGTTTAAAGGGGCGGAACTACGAGGTCATCTGCCCCTGAGCCCGACTTGATACGGGTCCCCAAACCGCTGAGCCGCATTCCAAGATCCTAATTATTTTGCGGTGGAACATTTCACGCTAGATTCATGTTCCTGTGTATAAGCTTAAAAGAAAATGAACCTTAAATACACTGTACTGTAGGAGTGCATAACTGCACGGAAATATACTATTCTGCAGTACTGTTCAATGAATGTAAAGTTCTTTACGCCCCTCCACAGGAATATAAGCCGAACGAGAATTGCTTTGTGGAACGACACAACCACATACGGTGGGAGGAGTGGCCAATCACAAGGAACATGAAGGAAACAAAGAGCATTGTCAGATAAGAGGTATTGCATTGACACCGTCGATATGCTTTTCCCGTGTCAAATAGGCATCAGACAATAACTGTGTGGCTTCTCGACCGTAACCGTCGACTGCTTCGCTTTCTGATTTTGAGTTGTCTTGTCTCATTCAGAGATGTTGCTCGAAACTTGCTATACTTGACTGCTTTCCTATAGCAAGAGACTCAGAATACAGTTTCCGTATAAAATATATATATATATATATATATATATATATATTTTACGTCTTGTAACTCGAGTTCAGTGTGTCGGCGGAGGTTGCGATTTAAAAAATCAAGTAGTTTCGTGAAGAACTATATATTTTCATATATCCTCCTTACGGTATGTTAATTGCCTCTATCAACATACAAAATTTCAGTTTGATTGCTGTAATAGATTCGTAGATACGAGTATTGAGAACCGTCCGGATATTTCGGATGGTCGCCATGTTGGATTTTTATATATGCAGGTCTTAGAGTTATGTACTATTATATGAAAATTAGTGTAGGTGTAGTATTCAAATTTCAATCGCATGATTAGGACACAAGAAATAAAAACGAGATATGAAAATTTTGCACAGCTGACATCGTGTCGTTAAGAAAACAATTGAAATAAATTAGATGCAGTGGATTCAAGTTTGTATAAGCATTTACCGTACCAAGTTTCTCTGCACTCAGATGGTTAAATCGCGAGACACGTCCATTTAGATATTTATATTTCGCGTCGTCGCCATGTTAGATTTGTGCTCACCAGGTAATGAAAGTCCTATAGGTGAACTCATGTTCATAGCCTCTATGAACATAAAAAAATATCAGTTTGATTGCTGTAGATTCGTAGATTGAGCACGTCTAAATATTTTGGATGGTGGCCATTTTGATTTTTATTATTCTAGGCCATAGAGTTATGTACTATTAGATGACGATTATTGCGTAGGTTCATTATTCAAACGTTCACTTCGATCGCATGATTAATACACAAGAAATAAAAACTTAATTTTAAAATTGCGAACAGCCGCCATCTTGAGGCTATATGAACAATTGAACTAAATTAGATGCCAGTGCATTACAATGTGTAAATCATATACCGTACCATATTTCACTGCGCTCAGATGGTTAAATCGCGAGAAAATTCTATTTAAAAGTTTCAACTTCACTTGGCCGCCATGTTCGTTTTGTAGTTAACAGGTTTTTGAAAGTCGTATAAGTGAACTTCTAGTAGTGCCCTTTATCACCGTAAAAGATTTCAGGGTGATATCGGTAATAGTTTCGGCAATATAGAATGCCGGTGAAATATTGCGCACAGCTGCCATCGTGAGGTTATGTAAACAATTGAACTAAATTAGATGCCAGTGCATTACAATGTGTATAAACATTTGCTGTACTACGTTTCATTGCGCTCGGATGGTTAAATCGCGAGAAAATTCTATTTAAAAGTTTCAAATTCGCTTGGCCGCCATGTTGGTTTTGTAGTTAACAGGTTTTTGAAAGTCTCATAGGTGAACTTCTAGTAGTGCCTTTTATAAAAAAAAAAAAAAAAGGTCAACCCCTGGCACTATCCAGCCCATGACGAGCTAAGGCCGACCAAGCGACCGCTGCCCAGCCATTCGGCCTGCAGATATTGGGGTGACGCGTGATCAGCGCGTCGGGTCCCCTCGGCCGTTAATCTTGGTTTTCATGATCGGGGCGCTGTCTCACTGTCAGACAGCTACTCAATTGTCCTCACGAGGCTGAGTGCACCCCGTTCCAACCCTCACGTCAGTTTTAAAATCCCTGACGGAGCCGGGGATCGAACCCGGGGCCTCCGGGTGAGAGGCAGGCGCGCTACCCCTACACCACGGGGCCGGCAGTGCCTTTTATCACAGTACAAAATTTCAGGGTGATATTGACAATAGTTTCGGAGATATAGAACGCCGGTGATAAATTTCGCACAGCCGCGAAGTTATAAAGGTTGAGGGGCACGGTAGAGGTCGGCCGAAATTGTACTAGGACATTACCGAGTTTCATTGAAATCGCTCCAGCCACAGCCACACACACACACACTTGGACAAAAGGTGATCTCATAAGCCTATTTTTTCATAAATGAAAATAGGCTCAACAAAATTACTAATGTTCCTACACTACGACTTGAAAAGGATATATCACAAATTTGAAACAGCCTGCACAGAGCCTGTACAGTAGATGCGTTCTGTTGATCTTCCTAAAGCTCAGTTGTGAAGGAAGGAAATATCCAGAGGCAAATCTCAGAAAGGCATCTTTTAATTAAATCTTAATTGAAAATGCTTTTATTTTGTTGTGAGTTGCGCCTCAGATAGTTACAGAATGTAGTGTTAACGAGCTAGGTCAGGGCACCGCAATGCTGCAACATTCTCTGCAACATCCGTGTAAATTGGCGGTTATATATAGAACAGCGAGATGTTTGTGGCGAATGTTTGGTTTACGCCAGTGTTTAGAATACCATTGGTTGAAAGCTGCATGGCGTGTAAGGCGTGGCACATTTTTTACTTTAGCTGCAGTGGAATGTTAATCATGTTTTCATTGCTTTGATTATAGTAATGTTTAAAACATTTGTGTTGTTATGCTGCATTGTCTTCTTCTGTTCCTTTTGTCTAGACCAGGGGTCTCTAAACTTGGTAGCCTAAGGTCTACTAAGTCCCAAGGGCCAATACCTAGCTAGCTCATCATACCAACATGCTGTAGTTTTGAAGGAAGGTAGTTTGTAGTTTTACGTGACCGTTAATCTCGCGATCAAGAGCCACGGGACCACATGATGTGATTCGCTTCGAAAATCTCACATGCATTAACCGGGAATCGAACCCGGTTCGCCACTGCACCACCGCACCCTCACTGTCGTGTTTCGAATTACGCTTAAAGTTTCGTTTGGGGACCTGCCGGTGAGTGATCTATAGTGGACTTATGAGATCTACACAGGGCCAAAAATTGTGTGTGTGAGTGTGTATCTGCCCCCCCCCCCCCTCGCCCCCTCCCCCCACCCCACCCCCACCTTCCCCCCACCCCACCCCCTCCCTTATCATTTCGAACACGACGAAACCGAATTGAACGAAATTTGCTACAGAGGTAGCACTAGCAATGAGCACCTCAGTGTTATGTTTTATATGGCCGCCATCTTTACCAAAGCTGAATGGTGGCCACCCAAACATTCAAAACGTAAAATCAAATTACGACTAAACTAATCATTCGATCTCTACCAAATTTGGTAACAACATACCTTCATGTGAGACGCGTCTTGCGCCCAAACTACAGGGCCATCAGCCGTACTATTTCAGAATGGCGGTCGTGTGAATTATCCAAGCATTATAATAAATAGCTTTGAACCCACCAGTTCCGATTATCAATCTGGGATTGGTTTAAACTGTCCTAAAGGACGTGGCCCGTTTGATATTTTCATGTCTCGGACGGAACCTCGTGCGATTGGGAATTGTGCGGGAGGCTTTGTGAACGGTATCATGCTTTCTGGTGCCAAAAGAAACTTGTGACTCTGGCACAGCTCTGTACTGACTAGTGTACTCATATGTATGCGCATTATTCGTTTTCCTCTTATTAATTACGCTGCTTGTACGTGACAAAAGTGGCCATTGGCTGCAATAAAAGTTTATTATAATATTACACGGAAGCAGTGGCTTTAAAAAGCCGAGCCGTCTCGGTTACAAGTCAAGATGGCAGCTGTTATCTTGTGCCTGACCTATATTTCACTAGTTTGAGTATTGCATGCAATATAGCCTACTCATAGATATAATATAAACTTTGTATGAAATGCTTTATAATAAAAAATACTCCACTGAAGAAATCGTTTAGTCCGAATGATTATTTGCTAAGACGTTGTATGTAAGTCAATTGATAACAACGGATTTCAGTGGACATGTGGTAAAGCGTTGGTCTTTTACCCGTTTGGCTGGGGTACAAAACCTATCCGTTTTTTTTTTTTTTTGCTTGAATGTTTTTATATTTATTGTTTTGTAATTGCTCAGACGTTATACAATTAAGCGTTATGTTGTGAAGATTACAATGGAAAATTTATATTTAATTAAATAAACATTCGCCACCGGATCTGCACGAGAGACATCTAACAGCAACCAGATGAACTGCGAGGGTGACAACATCACGGCCAACTGGTTGCGAGCAGCTACTGCTAGCGGCAGTGCCCTGGCCACCACACGGCGCCTGCGACATCCCGCTGTAGAGATGACTCTCATTCAACCTGCACACATTTACGAACTCTGTTAGCACTACACAACTCAAGAAATACCTAATATCAAGATTCCTGAAGGAATACAAGTCAAAAACAAGATGTTCAGCAAAGAACATATAGCCTACTTTCTCCTAAATGTATGGGTATCTTTATGACTCTTTGTCCTCATCCCTAAAACAATCACCCCAACCACAATGTATTGTTTGTTTTCTTTTATATTGATAATAAGCCAGTAAGTGTCAAGATCAATATTATATACTTTATGATGATTGAATAACAAAACTACTAACTTATTGTAATGCATTCACGTCCGTTAATCTCTATATTAAGCCAGCCTGCAAAATTAAGAATCTTCCGACCCAATCATCTTCCGCCCCAATCATCTTCCGCCCCAATCACAGTAGGTGGTGCTGCGACCTATCAGTGAATTAATCTTTATCTTGTACGCCTATGCACTGCCATCGTAATGTACTACGATGGCAGTGTTCTATGGGTGTTGAATGAGTAGGCAGTTTGAAGTAGCCAAGAGGGAGGCGATCCAGCTGGCAGTGTTTAAAGGTATTCGGAGCGCGATCGTGGCTAATAGTTGAACTACCAGTATTACAAAATTGCCATACTTCAGGAGGCCAGCTCAGGCATTTACACAGCGTTATGTTTGGAACAATATTACCCACATAACCCACAAGAGGACAGCACCGTACAGAGGCATTAAGAAGGCTGTGGTTAATGACAACGTGTATCTAGTTCTTCTATTCTCCTTTTTCTAATGTCTTCTGTTTATGTGCGATGCTGGGACTGTGATTTTATTAATATACGAGTGTATACTTTATCCTCTCCTTTGAGCTAAATGACATTTTATTCAGTATCTGTGGGAAAAGCTCGTGCACATCATTTGTAAAAGAATTCAAGAAAAAAAAACTAACTGTAGCAGTATTCGATCCCCAGTCAACTGCGTGTCAGACTAACATGCTAGCCCAGAGCTAACCGTATCCATGACGTCAGGTGTTCTTAACTGACATATTAGATACAAACTGTTGGCAAATAATGACTTTAAATAAACGATTTCTTCACTGCAGTACATCTTCATTAAAGATCATTTCATACAAAGTTTATATTATTGTATCAGTACGGTATATCACATACAACATACTAAAACTACTGAAATATAAGACAGGCACATGAGGACAGCTGCCATCTTGTCGTGTGACACAAACGGCTCAGCTCTTTTAAGCCACTCATACTGTATAATATTATAATATTAAATTATAATAATTAACGGATCACGACCTTCAGGATAGCTTAAACCCCCCTAGGCTCGATAATCGGAATTGGTGGGTCTTAAGCTATTTATTAAAATGGTTGCATAATTCACACGGCCGCCATCCTGAAATGGCATGGCCGATGACCTTGAATTTTGGGTGAAAGACGCGTCCTATATAAAGGTATGTTGTCACCAAATTTGGTAGAGATCGGATGATTAGTTTAGCCGTAATTTGATTTTACGTTTTGAACATTTGAGTGGCCGCCATTCTGTTTTGGTAAAGATGGCGGCGATATAAAGTATGACACTGAGGTGTCCTTTACTAGTGCTACCTCTGTACCAAATTTCGTTCAATTCGGTTTCACCGTGTTCGAATTGATAGGGGGGACAGACATTCAGAGTACACACACTCACACACACACAGACACACACACACACACACACATACACACACACACACAGACTCACACACACACATACACACAACAGACAGACACACTTTTTTCGCCCTGTGTTGATCTCATAAGTCTACTTTCATTTTTTGCAAAAATCAAAAGTAGGCTAATATAAATAGTTCGTACAAAATTTTTGAAATATATCCGTGCCATTCAGTTTTTTTTATAATATTTTTTTAGTATCCAAGATACAACATCCGTGGAATTGATGGTAGTTCGAGCAATCATGTCAATCATGTACTTGTTTTAATAATAGATCATAAATCATATTATAATTCACATAAAAATAGTAGCCCTTTTTTTAACGTACTATAATCTTTTTAGCCTACTTTCGATTTTTGCAAAAAATGAAAGTAGACTTATGAGATCAACACAGGGCGAAAAAAGTGTGTCTGTCTGTGTGTGTGTATGTGTGTGTGTGAGTCTGTGTGTGTGTGTGTATGTGTGTGTGTGTGTGTGTGTGTGTCTGTGTGTGTGTGAGTGTGTGTACTCTGAATGTCTGTCCCCCCCTATCAATTCGAACACGGTGAAACCGAATTGAACGAAATTTGGTACAGAGGTAGCACTAGTAAAGGACACCTCAGTGTCATACTTTATATCGCCGCCATCTTTACCAAAACAGAATGGCGGCCACTCAAATGTTCAAAACGTAAAATCAAATTACGGCTAAACTAATCATCCGATCTCTACCAAATTTGGTGACAACATACCTTTATATAGGACGCGTCTTTCACCCAAAATTCAAGGTCATCGGCCATGCCATTTCAGGATGGCGGCCGTGTGAATTATGCAACCATTTTAATAAATAGCTTAAGACCCACCAATTCCGATTATCGAGCCTAGGGGGGTTTAAGCTATCCTGAAGGTCGTGATCCGTTATTTATTATAATTTAATATTATAATATTATACAGTATGAGTGGCTTAAAAGAGCTGAGCCGTTTGTGTCACACGACAAGATGGCAGCTGTCCTCATGTGCCTGTCTTATATTTCAGTAGTTTTAGTATGTTGTATGTGATATACCGTACTGATACAATAATATAAGCTTTGTATGAAATGATCTTTAATGAAGATGTACTGCAGTGAAGAAATCGTTTATTTAAAGTCATTATTTGCCAACAGTTTGTATCTAATATGTCAGTTAAGAACACCTGACGTCATGGATACGGTTAGCTCTGGGCTAGCATGTTAGTCTGACACGCAGTTGACTGGGGATCGAATACTGCTACAGTTAGTTTTTTTTTTTCTTGAATTCTTTTACAAATTATGTGCACGAGCTTTTCCCACACATACTGAATAAAATGTCATTTAGCTCAAAGGAGAGGATAAAGTATACACTCGTATATTAATAAAATCACAGTCCCAGCATCGCACATAAACAGAAGACATTAGAAAAAGGAGAATAGAAGAACTAGATACACGTTGTCATTAACCACAGCCTTCTTAATGCCTCTGTACGGTGCTGTCCTCTTGTGGGTTATGTGGGTAATATTGTTCCAAACATAACGCTGTGTAAATGCCTGAGCTGGCCTCCTGAAGTATGGCAATTTTGTAATCACGGCCGACTGAATACGAGCTGCGCTCTATACCGGCCTTGACATTCCCAGTCAGAACCAATGTATAACATGTAATTGGAAAGTTTCTACTCGTTGCCGGTAGAGCGCACTCCCCTCCCATTATAGGCGCGATAAGGAATCAGCTGTACAGTACGTATATTAAATGCGTAATCTCAAGAACCACTGGATGGATTTTGATGCTGCTTTCACCATTCTGTAAAGGTGATCTCGAGGAAGATTTGTGTAGAAAATAATTTATTTATGACCAAAGGGAGCCAAGCAGTAACGATTTCAGTGAAAAGGTCGAAAAAATAGCCTGGCGTCCGTGCGCTTTTTAAGCTTACGCTGGGCAAACCGTTAAAAATATCATTATATTATGAGTGTAAGAATTGTTCAGCGTGAGAAATTCTACAAAAAAGTCCCGGAGAGCATATCTCTATGTTCGATACATCGCCCACTATAAGTGTTTTTAGTTTGGGGGGGATTTGTGAATCATGCACCTCGCCATTCTTAAATTACGTCTGACAGGAATTCCTTGCACATTCATAACTGTTCCCGGTCGAAGCCGGGGCGGGTTGCTAGTGACACTATATAATTTTTTATCATTATAATTTCCGCATTATCAAAATTAAAATATCACAAAATAAAATAGCGTGCTAATAAATCTAAGAGAAATTAGACATACATTGCACAACTCCAGCACCGTCTCATCAAAAGGAAAGAGAGGATGAAAATTACAGCCGGGAACAAGTAGCAGCCAATCGTGTGTTGTGTTTTGTGCTAAGAGATCTTTCGACAAATTATCAGATACCGTGTGCCTTCTTTTTCACGAAGCAGCTGTCAGTACGGGACTTACATAAACTCCTGCTGGACGTTATTCTCGAGGTTGAACAATGCGGTTTCATAATTATAATAACTGTCTCTGATAATCACAAAACTAACACTACAATGATGAGGCATTTAGGGGGAGGGAATTTGCAACCAATGGTCAATCACCCATACGACGAGTCTAGGAATGTATTCCCTAGTTTTGATCATTGTCACATTCTAAAAAAAAAAAAAAAAAAAAAAAAAAACATTAGAACGCAGTTTCTGTAACGAGAGATGACTGATGGTACTGGAATAATTTCAGGGAAATACTTGTCATTGCTATACACAAGGCAAAAGGGTGAGATCGTCAAACCGGTCAGACACCTCACTAAAAAACACATCGAACCCACTACATTTGAAAAAAAAATGAATGTTCGGCGTGCCAAGGAAGTGTTCTCGTCAGAAGTTATTGGTGCCATTAGTACACTGAAAGAAAATATAGGCATGCACCACGAAGCGTACACATTCATGGACGCAGAAGCAACCATTTTTTTTAAAATAACGTTAATAAATGGTTCGCTATGCATGACGTAAGCATCACATATCATATTCAGTCTAGAAATCCAGATAAAGGGCATTTTTTTCTCATTAAATGTCAGTCGCCTAAACTGGCTAGAGGAATATTTTCTTTCTTACCTTGAAACTTTGAAAGCTGCAAGTAACGCTGATAGAAAGGACTTCCTGAGTTCTGAGACTTACGAAGCTACCAATACAATTAATCACGGATTCAACTGTCCAGTGCATAAGGTATCTTCTAAAAATGGGTAGAGGAATGTCGCCAAATATGGGGAGGTTTTTTTATAGGGCTCACATTAGACATAAGAAGGAACGGAATAATTTTGTTTTCCTCACCAATGTAAACCTCAGGAGATATACTATGTATATTGCAAATATGGGCACGTTGATGTTGTAATACCCTCTGATATTATTGTTAACTTGAAAAGTGCACTTTCCCCGTATTAGGCAACCGGGTTTCGTAATATGGGGAGGTGAGAAACCTCACGGTTTTTATTTATAATAGGTACACTGAATAGTATACCCTACTAATTAAAGCATTAATTCTAACATTTTATTTTTTTCGTGTGGCCTCCTGAGAGGCCGAGTGCAGGTCTTTCTAGTCGACGCCCGTGGGCGACCTGCGCGTCAGGATGAGAGATGGAATGGATGAAGATGAATGAAACTGGGCAAGGATGTGGAAGGAAGCGGCCGTGGCCTATTAGAAGGTACCGTCCCAGCATTTGCCTGGTGTTGAAAAATGGGAAACCACGAAAAATCATTTCAAGGACGGCCGACGGTCGGGCTCGAACCCACGCGTCTACCGAGTCAGCAGAGAGCTTGGCCCCATGGCCTAACGCTGCGCTTTAGTCAGCGTAGCCACTACTGTCGGTAATTCTGACAATGTAATGAAATCATGAACACAAATAGTACAAAAATACAAAAATGAATATTTTAAGAAAATAACAGTCCTAGTTTCCTGTTGCCGAACTTCCAAACCGTTCAGCAGAAAAATGCATAAACTTTAATGAAAACCGAGTGATTCTGATCGAATTCAACTGTAACGAGGTGCAAGGTATGTCTAATTTCTCTTAGATTTATTAGCACGCTATTTTATTTTGTGATATAATTTGCATTTTGATATTGTGGGAATTATAATGATAATATAGCCTAATAGTGTCACTAGCAACCCGCCCCGGCTTCGCCCGGGAACAGTTATGAATGTGCAAGGAATTCCTGTCAGACGTAATTTAAGAATGGCGAGGTGCAAGCCAAATCCCCCTCCCGTCCAAACTAAAAACACTTATAGTGGGCGATGTATCGAAGATAGAGATATGCTCACGCGAACTTTTTTGTACAATTTTTCATGCTGAACAATTCTTACACTCATAGTATATTGATATTTTTAACGGTTTGTCCAGCGTAAGCTTAAAAAGCGCACGGACGTCAAGTTCTTTCTTCGACCTATTCACTGAAATCTAAAATCGTTACTGCTTGGCTCCCATTGATCAGAAATAAATTATTTTCTACAGAAATCTTCCTCGATATTACCTGTACAGAATGATGAAAGCCGCATCAAAATCCATCCAGTGGTTCTCGAGATTACCCGTAATATCCAAGAATCGGGGACTTTCTTTTACACTAAGTAGAGATAAGTCTTAGTCGTGCAATGCTTGGTGAACAGCGCTGTGTGAGCAGTTGAGTAACTAACAAGATTTCATGAAAAAGGTCTCATTGTCTAGGCCGTTAACCACAGCCTTCTTAATGCCTCTGTACGGTGCTGTCCTCTTGTGGGTTATGTGGGTAATATTGTTCCAAACATAACGCTGTGTAAATGCCTGAGCTGGCCTCCTGAAGTATGGCAATTTTGTAATACTGGTAGTTCAACTATTAGCCACGATCGCGCTCCGAATACCTTTAAACACTGCCTGCTGGATCGCCTCCCTCTTGGCTACTTTAAACTGCCTACTCATTCAACACCCATAGAACACTGCCATCGTAGTACATTACGATGGCAGTGCATAGGCGTACAAGATAAAGATTAATTCACTGATAGGTCGCAGCACCACCTACTGTGATTGGGGCGGAAGATGATTGGGGCGGAAGATTCTTAATTTTGCAGGCTGGCTTAATATAGAGATTAACGGACGTGAATGCATTACAATAAGTTAGTAGTTTTGTTATTCAATCATCATAAAGTATATAATATTGATCTTGACACTTACTGGCTTATTATCAATATAAAAGAAAACAAACAATACATTGTGGTTGGGGTGATTGTTTTAGGGATGAGGACAAAGAGTCATAAAGATACCCATACATTTAGGAGAAAGTAGGCTATATGTTCTTTGCTGAACATCTTGTTTTCAATAGTTTTAACAATACATTAGGTAGGTTATTTAATTATTATATTCTGATTAGTATTATTCATCCTGTATAAAATGTTTGCTAATTGGCTTGTTTAGTTATAGGTATATTTTATTTTATTAGTTGTTAAGCTAGGTTTAGTTTATCATTACAAAACTTCAATCCAGACAATTGTATACGCTACGGTATATAAAGAGGCTCTATAGCCTCAGTGGCAGTTCTCTATGAATAAATTACCGGGTGAGTTAGCCGCGGTCGTTACGGCATGACTGCTGGCTGTAGCTCACATCCGGGAGGCGAGGAGGTTCGAATCCCCCCGCCGGCAACCTTGAAGATGGTCTTGTGGTTTCCCATCTTCCTTCCAGGCAAATGCCGGGGTTGGTCCCCTAACTATAGGCCACAGCCGCTACCTTCCAACTCCTCGTCCTTAATTCAAACTTTCCTCCCCAACGGTACTTGCAGCTCACCCATTGGGTGTCCGTCTCGAAGCAGCTACGAAATTGGCGAGCCGAACATGTCCTCGGACACTCCCGGCACTAAAAGCCATACGCTAAAAAAAACAATTGTATAATCCTAACAATGTTTTAAGTTATTTCGTGGGCATAGAGGAATATGTGCTGAGTCCGCCATATACACTACCATTGACTGTTTTAGTCACAGGTTCATTTCTGTCTAAATAAAATCAAATTTGATTTTAAAATTGTTTAACTGAACAAGAATAGTGAACATGACCGCCCGAATGCGATTATTTTGTTGAGACAGGACTGACCCGATCGCGCATAGTGACGTGACCAATGGTGTTTGGAGAGCGCTGTGTGCACAGTTCCACCCACGAGATGGAAAGTAGCAGGTGTGCACTATTTACCCTCGGGACTACGGCTCTGATATACTGCCTGAGTAAGCTTCGCATTATGCACGCGCGTGTTCGTGTTTATTGCGTGATTCATGTTGCATGTACAGTACGTGCTTAGCAGCTGTCTGGCCACCATTCGAATTAGGAACATTGACCAACACAAGGAGTTTCTGCATCGTAGACAAGTCTCAACTTCTTCAGAAGTGTTCCTGAGCTTATTTACCGTAGGGTGGTCACGACACACTGCACAAATGCTCCAGATACTTTATCGGGAGGGTTCGGATGTATAAGACCTCAAAAAGTACAAAATAAGCAAGCAGATTTATCTTAAAATTAGATGAATGTGCTCTAAAAACGGGAAAATATGATGTATACATTTTAGGGATATGTAGCAAGTATTGGAGTATTACTATCATTAAACGCAATAATACAGCAGACACATTTAATCATACTAACTGATGAGCTACAATACCTACCGGGCCCATCAAGGCCGTGATAACTTGGAGTTTCCTTGTTTACTAATTGATCTCACAAGGGAAGTATCAGGTAAGACAGGTCGAAACCTATCTTGGGATGCAATCGTTGTACTACGGTGAGTCTCTCTCACGACTCGGCCGGCCGGCGCGCCCAGCTTACCTGTCTCCCGTTGACTCATCACTTCCCGCTCGGCATAACCTAGCACTTTGCTAACGTTATATTTGCATGACATGAGATAACAATTAAAATTAATAAAATAAGCTGCTTACTACCTTATGACACGATATGTTCTAAATGTTCTCCTCATACATCCACACATGAAACTCCGATTCACACTTATATGTTCGTCTTTCGTAATAGAGGCTATTTCTCTCCGGATATGTGAATATTTTTCTCGGACGAAGCTTGGTTGCATTTACACGGGTATGGTTTGACGACGCAGAATAACAGTTATTGGAGTAGAGAGACCCCCCATCGCATATACGAATTTTCTCTACATAACGAATGGGTCGGAGCATGGTGCGCAGTGAAAGGATACATTATCATAGGGCCTATCCTTTTTCAAGGCACAATTAATGCACAAAGGTACAGGGATAATATACTCACACCATTTTTTGACGAACTGACTGATACTAACTCTCGAATATATTCAGCAAGACTCTGCCACCACGCATACAGCTCATGACACATTAAACTTAATTGAGGAAATTTTTGAATACGGTACCGTGTAATTAGTACGGACGTATGGCTGTCACGGTCCCCATATTTAACTGTTCGTGACTTTTATTTATATGGGTGCCTAAAGAATAAAGTGTATGCAAGAAACTCACACGTTGGGCGAACTGAAAGAACATATCCGGAGAGATATAAAGCCTCAATTACGGAAGACGAACTTATGCATGTGAATCGGAGTTTCCTAAGACGATGCCGGAAATGTGTGGATGTATGAGGAGCAAAATTTCCAACATCTCCTGTCATAAGGTACGAGCTTATTTAATTAATTGTTATTTTCTTAATTTTAATTGTTATCTGATGCCATGCACGGATAAAGTGAGCGAAGTGCTATGTTATGCCGAGCGGGGAGTGATGAGTCAACGGGAGACAGATAAGCTGGGCGCGCCGGCCGGCCTAGTCGTGAGAGAGACTCACTGTATAACATGTCACCGTGCGGAAAATCAGGTACCAGATTGAACTGCAAGGCTCCGAAATCGTACCTGACATCCTGGTACGCAGGCATGACGGCTGGAGGAGCTGGACATCCCTGTGGCACTCGGGAGTATTAGTGACGTGGGGCGTATATGCTGACTGGAGTGTGAGGCTCCTTCCCACACCGGCGTTGAGTGCTTGGGCCGTCAGGGCTGTCCATTCCAACATGTACGGTACTCGTTACCTCCCATTGATTTATATGAGAGATTCGCCACATGATTTCGGAGCCTTGCAGTTCAATCTGGCAGCTGATTCTCCGCACATTGTGCTCTTATAGTACCGAACAACGATTGCGTCCACAAAGTTTCAAGATAGGTTTCGACCGGTCTTACCTGATACTTCCCTTGTAAGCTAAATTTGTCTCCTGGGCTGGCATCTTACTCGATTAGACATCCGTACAGAAGCTTTTTCTCAGAATCAGTTCTTCTAAACCTGCTATCTGCCTGTTGTGGGAACACAGAGAAAAATGTATCTACTGCACCATTTGCAAATCCCACGTTTGAAACTCTACCCCGATAACATGTACCTAGCCAAAATCTAAACAAAAAATGCTGAAAAATATAACCAAGTAGGACTTGAATATCACTACAATGAGAAAAATATGACAATACCATAAAAATGGACAAAATATGCACTTATAGGCAAAATGAAATTGTTGTAAACGGGGCCAGTAATTAACCTTTTATTCCCACTTATTTTTCAAATTTCAGGCATAATAAGATCAGGTAAAAAATATGACTTTTCCTTAACTTCCGATCCTTACTTATCGGTTATCATAGAACTGAAAAATGTAAAGGTTCATTCCGTATATGAGCTAGTATTCTCTGGAATAAATATACAGGGTGTGTCTTAATTATACCGACAAAAATATCAGGGACGCTCTGCATGTTATGTAAAAGACGACGCCGCAATCGGATTGGAGGAGAAAATTCTTCCCTTCGAGAAAATGAGGTTACTTCGTTACTTCCGGGCGCGCGATTCAAATCCATGAACTCGCCGTATTTGCTAAGCGAGAGCATAAGCCGCTGACCACTGCTGTGCTGCAGCTAAGGGAAGGGATGAGCCAGGGATAGGCTGGTGCGACTGACGCACTCGCTACTCGGCCCCAGTGGGCAGTGTACATTTTGTTCTACACACTTTGGCTACTACATTTGCGGCATTAAAGGGTGATAATGGCTCCGTTTCGGTACACTAACGAAGAAATGGCTGATATTACCATGTTGTGAGTAAACGAATGCTCGATCGTACAACGGCATCTTTGCGTATGTCAGTTATTGATACGAACAGACGAGAAAAGAAACTATCGGATACATTTCATGACTGGCAAGTGTGTCTTTAATACTGTGTGAGCGATTACGGCTGCTTAGTAAACAAATTTGGATATTGCCTGAAAGGGACAAGGACAATTCTGTGCGAAACGAACGAGGAAACTTGTGCATTCCCGCCAGCATTTCTCTGTCTCCTATCACACTCCCTTCCCTTGCCTGAAGCACAGCAGTGGCCAGCCGCTTGTGCTCTCGCTCAGCAAATACGGCGAGTTCATCGATATGAATCGCGCGCCCGGAAATAACATAGTAATCTCATTTTCTCGAAGGGAAAAATTTGCTCCGCCAATCCGATTGTGGCATCGTATTTTATATAACACGCAGAGCGTCCCTGATTTTTTTTTGTCGGTATAATTAAGATACACCCTGTATAAATTGCACCAGTATTCAGGACTTCCCATCAGAGCGATAAAACACTCCCTTCATGGTAACCTATCAGCTATACAATTATCATGATCAATGTGAACATTCAATTGTTTTAAAATGATTATTCTGTACTATTTTCGAGCCATGTAACTTGATACTAAAAATTTCATAAATAACTTGAATAATTGTAAGCTGAAAGATATTACAGTACAGTAGTAGGGAATCATTTTACAACAGCAAAAATCCAAGAATTATCCAAGTGTAATAACAACTGCTTTTATTGTGAACTGAATGTTTAGGTTACGGTTTTTTTAATCTTAATTTCTTTTATTGTATTTAACCGCCCTCTCAATGAAGGTTGGTTGGTTGGTTCCTCAGTTTAGGGGCTGTGACAACGCGGTCATGTAGCCCCGTGTACTTTGGGTGTGTGTGTGTAGAATCTGTCTTATAACCGGTGTTAATTGTGATGGCTGTATTAGTGTGTGTTTTCTGTAATTCAGGTATGGACTGCAGACGATCAATTTCCCAAACTATGGTGGATTGTTGTTACGGCCAGATGCCCTTCTTGATACCAGTCTCGTAAAAGGAAATAAGATGAGAAATTAAGTGAATGAATGTGACGAAACTGGGCAAGGATTTGGCCTATAGGAAGGTATCTTCACGGCATTCCCTTGGAGTTGAAAAGTGAACACTTGCCGGAAACCATTTCCAGGACGATCTTGACTGTCACCTCGGAGGGCCAGGATCGATTCCCGACTCTGCCAAGAAATGCAATTCTGGTCTGAGGGCTGGAAGGGGGTCCACTCATCCTCTGTGAAGAGGTGGGTTAAATTCCCATGTCAGCCATCCTGGAAGTGGTTGTCCGTGGTTTCCCACTTTAACTCCTGGTAAACTCCGGGAAGGTTGCTAACTTAAGGACGCGGCTGCCTCCTTCCCAATCATCACCTGCATTACAAATACACACATTACTGCAGACACTTTTTGCACTCACCTATGTACACGGGGCTTAATGATCGCGATGTTGCAAACCCCTAAATGAATTAACAACAACAACAAAAACATTATTCAAGGACAGCCGACAGTGGGATTCGAACCCACTTGTACCGACTCCGTAGGTATTTTGTCCCATGGCCCTGCGCTGCGCTTTATCGAGCCTGCCTACCGCTGTCGGTATTAATGATATTTATTTGTTTATTTATTTGAAGCCTCCGTGGCTTAGGCGGCAGCATGCCGGCCTCTCACCGCTGGGTCCGTGGTTCAAATCCAGGTCACTCCATGTGAGGTCTGTGCTGGACAAAACGGAGGCAGACAGGTTTTTCTCCGGGTACTCCGGTTTTCCCTGTCAACATTTCATTCCAGCAACACTCTCCACTATCATTTCATTTCATCTGTCATTCATTTAATCATTGCCCCAGAGGAGTGCGTCAGGCCTCGGCAGCCGGCACAGTCCATATCCTCGCCGCTAGATGGGGGCTTCATTCGTTCCATTCCTGACCCGGTGGAAGCAGGCTGTGGATTTTCATTTGTTTATTTATTTATCTATTTATTTATTTATCGTATGACTTTTAGTGCCGGGAGTGTCCGAGGACATGTTCGGCTCGCCTGAGTCTGTAACTGCTTCCAGCGGACACCCTTAGGGTGAGCTACAAGTTTTGTTCAATTTGAAGTAGTTCCAACTTTCGCTACCAGATGTCAATGATACATAGTGGTGAACGTTGGAAGTTTGATAGAGCGTTCCGACGAAATCTAACCTAACAATTTAGCTTCACACACAAGTTTAGTCTATGAAAGGATATTTTACATGCCATAAATGTATGGCATGGGACTGCCTACTTTACTTCCCCACCGAAGGAAGGCATACTGAAGGATTTTTAACGCTCGTAAAAAATCCGACGACTTCGGCCGGGTTTGAACCCGCTATCTTGGGCACAGCAGTTCAGCATGCTACCAACTACGCCACTGAAGCCGCTATTAATGATATGAACATCATAGAATTATTTGAGGAGACAATTACAATATAATTATAGAGGCTCTATATCAGGGTCATACAGACAGCGCTCCCCGAGCTCTAGCGCTCCGGCCGCGCTATAAGCCAGTGCTCCGAGCGCTTTTTTGGAAGGTAGTTTCAGAAGTGGTGGGAGGAGCTTGGCTGGCTGAGCGCGCTGAAGTGTGCAGCCGATCCATCAGTCGCTAGTCTAGTCCAATGCGCTTTGTTGACAGCGTGTAAGTAAATCAGTTTCGCAGAGGTCATGATTGAACAGCATTAAAAAAAAAGAGGAGTGGTGAAGCAGCAGTATTTAAAGCAGAATGGGAAATTTCATTTTTCTGTACAACTTAGGGTAAGGTCACTAGTTCTGGATCTACCTAAGCATATATGCTGACATCGGAGATGGAAATTAAGTTGACAACCGAGTTTCACATAAAATTCATTTATTGACCCCTCTGCAATAA
>CAMPQE020000217.1:0-99327 GCA_946902985.2 Meconema thalassinum
TGTGTGTGTGTGTGTGTACGTGTGTGATGGTGTGTGTGATGTTTTGTGTCCCCCCCCCCCTAATAACGTTTAAACAGCTGGAGCGATTTCAATGAAACTCGGTAAGTTCATAGCACTAATTCCGGACGACCCAGACCGTGCCCTTCAAATTTTGTTACGTCTCACCAATCCAACATGGCGGCTGTGCGAAATATTTCACCAGCATTCAATATCTCCGAAACTATTCCCGATATCACCCTGGAATTTTTTACGGTGATAAAGGGAACTACTAGAACTTCACCTATGTGACTTTTGAAAAACTGGTAACTACAAAACCAACATGGCGGCCACGCAATAGACGTTTCTCGCGATTTAACCAACCAAACGCAATAAAACTTGGTACAGTATATGTTTATACACATTGTAATGCACCGACATCTAACTTGGTTCAATTGTTTACATAACCACAAGATGGCGAAATATTTCACCGGCATTCTATATCTCTGAAACTATTAGCGGTATCACCCTGACATTTTGTACGGAGATAAAGGGCACTACTGGAAGTTCATCTATAAGACTTTCAAAAACCGGTTAACTACAAAACGAACATGGCGGCCAAGCGAATTTGAAAATTTTAAATCGAATTTTCTCACGATTTAATGTTCCAACCGCAACGAAATCTGGTACGGGAAATGTTTATACACAATGTAATACACTGGTATCTAATTTAGTTCAATTGTATACATAACCTCAAGATGGCGGCTGTGCGAATTTTAAAATGAAGTTTTTATTTCTTGTGTCGTAATCATGCGATCGATGTGAAAGTTTGAATAATGAACCTACGCAATAATTTTCCTTTAATGGTACATGACTCTATGGCCTATACATTTAACAATCCAACATGGCGACCATCCGAAATATTTAGACGCCTCTGAATATCTACGAATCTATTATAGCAATCAAACTGAATTTTTTTATGTTCATAGGGGCTATGAACTTAAGTTCACCTATAGGCCTTCCGAGCGAGAAGCGTGTGGGCACCATTTCGGCAACACTGTACAGCTTTTCCCGGAGCGGCTAGCTGGTGAAACATGTGTTATTTCCGCGTACAAATACAAACGTATATAAAATAAGTGAATTAATTTACGTATTTCACAGTCATACAGCATAACTTTTCGATGTATAAGGATTACAATGCAACCAAGAACTACATTTTCCAACCACCCCGAGCCGAGAAAAAGTTACCTTACAAAAATGATAACAACTTTGTTTCTTGGACACACACAATTTTGAAATTAATAAACCTGTTATACAACATTCCAATGAATCTTGTGTTAAAATTTGGATTCGATCTGATGACGGGCTTTTGATATAATAATTCTTAAATGTGACGCATGGTTGAAACACGCTTAAAAACGTGCACTTTTTGTGTTCCAACTGCGATAAAAAATGTTAAAATATAAATTTAAAAATCCAAACCTACGTGAACTAACGTAAAATAGAACGAAAATGATGCTGTTATTGGATTTTATGTAGGTCTATTGGTTACTTCACAAACAACCTTCAAACTCGAGTGCACATAATACTTTGGTCGACAGTATTACCTATATCTGTCGTTATGTATTCCGTCTTTCTTTTGTTTAGGCGCAGGCCATAATGTGCAAACATCGTATATTTATTATTATTTATTTAGCGTATGGCAACACATTGTAAAACAAACAATATTCAGAATATATACCAACAAAAATGCTAGGACATTGTTACAATAAAAGCAAAACAGAGAATGTTAGTGTAACCTACAGTCACAATTGGTATTTATAATGTAAAATTTAAATTGTCTATCCACTTAACAGCATCTGGAGCCAACACGAGAAAATCCTTTAAATCCTCTGAGTATGGCGTAATAATACACTGCTGCACAATATGTTGTATGGTCTGGGGTACCGCTCCACAAACACGTGCAGGATCGGGAATGTGGTTCCACTTGTAGAGTAAGTCCTGACACACTCCATGGTTTGTGGGGATCCTCTTGGCAGTCTTCCACGTACGTGGAGGCAGATCGATTCCTCTGGTTTGTTGTGAGTATTTATACTGATTATTACTTCTGCTGGTGCATGCTGGATCCATTTTTGTTCCCATCTATCGCTTATATCAAATCCCTTGTTAAAAAGTTCCACAGCAGATTTTATTGCTGGTTGTCTGGATTCTAACCTGTCAGATATTACACTTGGGATGAAGTCATGAATGGGAAGGTCAGGGTAGTCCAAAATTTTCCTATATTCACGTACCAAAGCATCCTGTCTTCTGGGTTCAGGTAGTTGAATGTGACTTAAAGTTGGGAGCCAAAATGTAGGAGTAGTTTTTAGACATCATGTGATCGTGCGCATAGTTGTATTGAGTTGGGTGTCGAGTTTGTTGGTATGATTGCTATTTAGCCATACAGGAGCGCAATATTCTGTAG
Organism: Meconema thalassinum; assembly: GCA_946902985.2. Taxonomy (NCBI): domain Eukaryota; kingdom Metazoa; phylum Arthropoda; class Insecta; order Orthoptera; family Tettigoniidae; genus Meconema; species Meconema thalassinum. The sequence continues at coordinate 2,441 of CAMPQE020000217.1, forward strand.
TGCTATAGACTAGTCCCAGTGCAGAGCAGCGAGGTGTTGTAGCCGTTGATCCCCATGTAGTACCAAACAGGATGTTGTTCCTGGTACGTACCTTGGCTGTAGTATTAGACAGATGTTTTCGGTAGGTTAAGGATCTGTCGAGTGTGACACCCAAATACTTTGGTGTAGGATTGTATTTAACAAAGTTCCATTAAAACATATTTTCAGTTGACGGTATATTAACTAAGCCTAGGTGAGCAAGTCCTAAAGAGCATTCGGGGTCATTCTTTCTGATTGGGCCTTCTATATAGATGTGTAGCTGATTAAAGCTGAAATAAATTATATTACGCTGGTATAACATTCGCTACAACAATCTTTATTTCTGAGTCTGGCGATATCAAGGCCTCAAATATCCATTAGTATTACGAAAATCCTAATAGCCATCAAACAATATCTGGGAGCTCCCCATTGCCACTAAACACACAGCTTACCCTGTCAAAGCACTTGAACAATGACAGAAACTGCCAAGTCTTCACCATTCAGTAAAATCTACAGTAGATTTAACCGTTTCAAATAGAAGGGTTTTTAAAATGCAATACAAAACATTACCGGTGGAGTTTTATCATCTACTGTCGACCAAAATATTTTGTGCACTCGAGTTTGAAGGTTGTTTGTGAAGTAACCAATAGACCTATATAAAATCCAATAACATCATCATTTTCATGGTTCTATTATACGTTAGTTCATGTAGGTTTGGAATTTTTAATTTATATTTTTATATTTTGTATCGCAGTTGGAACACATAGGGTGCCCATTTTTAAGCGTGTTTCAACCATGCGTCATATTTAAGAATTATTATCTCACAAACCCGTTATCAGATCGAATCCAAATTTTAACACACTATACATTGGAATGTTGTATAACTGGTTTATTAATTTCAAAATTTTGTGTGTCCAAGAAATAAAGTTATCAATTTTGTAAGGTAACTTTTTCTCGGCTCTGGGTAGTTGGAAAATGTAGTTCTTGGTTGCGTTGTAATCCTTATACATCAAAAAGGTATGGTGTATGATTGTTAAATACGTAAATTAATTCACTTATTTTATATAGGTTTGTATTTGTACGCGGAATTAAGACATGGTTCAGCAGTTAGCCGCTCCGGTGAAAACTGTAACCCGTTGCCAAGATGGGCTCCATCACGCGTCATGGCGCGCCTCGCTCGGAAGTGATGGGCTCCATATTAGCAACGCTGTACAGCATTTCCTGGAGCGGCTAGCTGGTGAACCATGTCTTAATTCCCCGTGAAAATACAAACCGATATAAAATAATTGAATTAATTTACGTATTTCACAGTCATACAGCATAACCTTTTGACGTATAAAGTTTACAACGCAACCAAGAACTACATTTTCCAACGACCCCGAGCCGAGAAAAAGTTACCTTACAAAAATGATAACAACTTTCGTTCTTGAACACACAACATTTTGAAATTAATAAACCAGTTATAAAACATTACAATGCATATTGTGTTAAAATTTGGATTCGATCTGATGACGGGTTTGAGTGATAATAAATCTTAAATGTGACGCATGGTTGAAACACGCTTAAAAACGGGCACTTTTTGTGTTTCAACTGCGATAAAAAATATTAAAATATAAATTTAAAATTCCAAACCTACATGAACTAACGTAAAATAGAACGATGAAAATGATGATGTTATTGGATTTTATGTAGGTCTATTGGTTACTTCACAAACAACCTTCAAACTCGAGTGCACAAAATATTTTGGTCGCCAGTAGTTTGGATGCAGATACCTATACACTTTCTTTAACATCCCTCAAAGTATACACTATGTTGTGCACATGTGGCCTCAGAACGAATTAACATGTGTTTCAGGAGCTGAATCGCTTTGGGCACAACAGACAGACATGCGGTTTCTCCCCTGAGTGAACGACAAAATGTTCCATGAGGTCTGTTCACCGTGCAAATGACTTCTCACGAGTGGTACTAGTGTATTCCTTCAATCAGTATGACCAACGCTGTGCTTCTTGAGATCACCGCTCTGTGAGAAGCCTTTATTGCACACCGGACATATGTACCGCTTTGCTGCATGTGCACCGAACGGTGTCTTATGGTTATATAAATTGTATTATAATTACATCGTCAATAAGGAATCGGGCCATCGTGGTAATTCTTCGTACAACAGGTGTAGACTGCCACAAAAACAAAGAGCACCAAACACTATAATATTTGTCACTGTGTATTTTAAAATGCTCATTGAAATGTTCCTGGGTTCGTGGACACACAGGGCCAATATTGGGAATGGAAGAGCAGATGAACTAGCTAAAGAAGCTGTAAAATTAACAATGGTCGCCTCCGTAGCGTAGCGGTCAGCATGGTTAGCTGCCGCCCCGGAGGTCCTGAGTTCGATTCCCGGCTCTGCCACGAAATTTCAAAAGTGGTATGAGGACTGGAACGGGGTCTAGTCAGCCTCGGGTGTTCCAAATGAGTAGAGGGGGTTCGATTTCCAACTCAGCCATCCTCGAAGTGGTTTTCCGTGGTTTCCCACTTCGTCTTCGGGCAAATGCCGGGATGTTACCTTCATCAAGGCCACCTCCTTCCCTCTTCCTTGCTTATCCATCCTGACCATCCATTACCTTCCCTCATGAGGCCCCTGTTCGCTTTGCAGGTGAGGCCGCCTGGGCGAGGTGCCAATCACACCTCACCAGTTGTATCCACTCCGATTAGATGTTCCCAGCTCTAGGGCACTGCCTGTAGAGGCGGTAGTGGTGAGTTCCCTCGCTGAGTCCGTGGGTAAACGACTAAGAAAAGAAAAAGAAAATTAACAATGGAAGTTTCATGTAATAGAACTCCAATAATTACGTCATTATCGTGTCTGAATCCAGTTTTCAGTTGCACTTGACCTAATTTCTTCTGGTCGACTCCCATATAAATTTAGCACAATTTTCCTTGCTTTTGCTTTTGAATTTTGCTTTTTTGCTTTGATATTTTGAATTTTGCTTCCATTTTGTGTCTTTGGTTTTTGAATCTTGCTTTAGGTTTCTTGTTTTTGTTTTCTGCTTTTGCTTTTGTTTTTTGCGTTTTGCTTTGTTTTTTTGGTTTTGTATTTGTTTTCTGTCTTTGCATTTGTTTTTTGCTTTGTGTTTTGGTTATGTGGTAACATTAGTGAACGTGAATTGACAAGTGGGTACAAGAGAGGACTCCATTGATCAAACTACGCTAACAAACCTCTGTTATGCGTGGCGAGATTTACGTGTGTGAAGTCAGCTAACACGTGATTTACTGCCCACTCGTGCTCATTGATAAAGATTATTGCCATTTCTCACATTAGCCGTGCTATTTGCTTGCTGTAAATCAGCCTCAAATTGAAATCCTATGAGGCAGTGGTGCACAGTAGTCCTCGTAATCATGCGGCAAGAAAATAATATGGACCCGTCCATTGCGTATTCTTATTTTCCCCACCGTGTTGAGTAGTGACTTAAGCTGCGATTTCCTCCTGTAGCGGTACCGCTTTCTAGCGGCCACAATGTGACGGCGAATGACGTCACAAAAGCGTTCCGCATAGAAACAAAGGCGAGTGGTTTTCCAGAAAGCGTTGACTACCACCGTCACATAAAGCTGCGATGGCGTCATTCATATGAGTACGGTAGCAAACAGTTCGTCAACGGTTTTGTACGGTGTGTGCTGAAAGTAGTGAATTATATACAATGACTGATAAGATGATATATTGGAGTATGGAGGAAAAGAAAATATTAATAGATTTCGTGAAGAATGAAGAGGCATTGTATAATGTGAAGAGTAGCCTTAAGAATACACCGAGTTTCTGTTCAGGATATATTGGTCTTTTGTTTCTGTTGTACGGCACTGAAGTTATGTCAACCTTTATGTAATTCAGAACATAATCAAATAACACTGGTGTCTACCGAAAATGTCCTCTGAATTCATCTTCATTGCAGTGAAGATGACGCACTAAATTCCATATGCACCTTCTGTAGGACGCCTTTGAAAAATGCCACTCCCCCCGAACGTTCCCATATCGTCTTCGGATGACTCTTCTTCCAAAAATATTACGAGCGCAATGTCAAGATCATCCATTTCTTATTTAACTTTATGGCAACATGCCGTCACGACACACACAAATAATTAGCTCTAACTTGACACCATTGTCAAGAAGGGTCCCCAGTTTCTATACGTCATTCGAAGTCACATTACGGTCGCTAGGAAGCGGCACCGCTACTGGAGGAAACTGTAGCTTAACATTCTTGGCTGTCATAGCGGAGATCCAGATTTATTTATTTATTTATTCGACCATTTGAATGAATCAACTTTTTTGTCGAATCATTCGATTATTGACTGAATAATCGGGTTATTACACTAGTACGAATATTTCGAAGTTCGGATGATCTAATAGGTTGGAAATTCGAATAATTCGAATGGGGTGTGTTCATTGGGTCTCGAAATATGGTACCATCCCAGCATTTTTGTCGGGTGAGTATGGAAACCACACTCAGGATGGCCACTCCCCCATTGCAATGGTGAAATATGACGCTGAGGCACGAAACTACTTGTTTACTTCCTGTCGTCTCCTTGTTTTTGCTGTTCATCAACGAGTGTTGTATTGTATTTGAAATATTAATCTCGATGTTATTGTATCTGCAGACGAGCAGGCTAATTGCTTGTTTTTAAAATGTGTTATGTAATTTTAATATATTCCAATGAATGAAGCAGGAAATAATTTCAATGTTTTCGTTCCACACAGCTGAGTGCTTTCAAACGTAATCCTCATTTCACTTTTTAAATTGAAATGTGTCATAGAAATTCGTTACACAGATATTAAAAGGGAATTCATACAAACATATGGAATGTAAATCAATTTAGAAGAAAATTGTACAAACATATTGCGGTGAATCATCAAAATGAAACTGTACTGCAGTGTGGATGTGTAGCTGACGGCTGCAGGTCTTGGTTACAAAATCTTAATTGTATGGCATCCATATGTCCCAAGTTTGATTATTGACATTGCCAAAACAATTAATTCTGATCTAATGTCTAAAACAGAATTCAGTCAGCCTCGTGAAGTAAAATTAAGAAGAGCGATCCTGGAAAAAAGTGTTTCACTTGAGGGGCTTGGACAACGTCGTCGTCGTTTATCCCCGTGTGTGTGTTTGCTTTCTGTTTTTATTATTGTTTTTTTTATAATTTTTTTTTCTTTATTTTTTTATTTTTTATTTCTTTATATTTGACATTTTGAATTAATTTTTTTAATTTTTTATTTTGAATTTTTGAATTATTTATTTCGATTTTTTATTTTAAAGATATTAAAGGGGAAGGTACACAAGGCCGTGGTGAGACCAGCAATGATATACGGGGCAGAAACCTGGCAGCTCACAAGGAGATGAGCAGAAAAACTGGACGTGGCAGAAATGCGTATGCTGAGATGGGCAAGTGGACATACAAGGTTGGACAAAGTGAGAAATGAAGTGATTAGGAGACGACTTAGCGTGGTGCAAGTTTCTGAGAAAGTCAGAGAAGCTGGCCTCGGATGGTATGGTCATGTTAAGAGAAGAGATCAAGATTATGTGGGGAATAGGATGATGGCAACGCTTCCACCAGGGAAACGGAGTCGAGGACGACCAAAACGGCGATGGATGGACAGCAAGCAAGAATGCATGAAACAGCGGGGGCTTGTGGAGGAAATGGTCCGGGATAGAACAACGTGGAGGAGGAATATCCGCATCAGCGACCCCACATGAGTCGGATTAATCAATTTGAAGAAGAAGAAGAAGACGATTTATTTTTATTTTTGATTTTTGATGTTTTATTCTTCGTAATTCAGTTGAAGATTGGGATGGAGCCTGCCGTAGCCTTCAGTTAGGAACCATCCCGGCATCCCTGCAGTAGAATTGGGAAACCACGGAGAAAACCACTTCCGGGATGGATGAGGTGGGAATCGAGGTTCGCCTCACAAGACTGAGTGTACCCCGTTCCAAGACTCAAACCAGAATTCTTGTCAGAGTTTGGAATCGACCTTCGAGGTGACAGTCAATAATGCTAGCCGCTTCACCACATCCTAGAAGTAGCTTTCCTTGGTGCCCTATTTCTATTCTATAGAAATCCCGGGAAGATACCTAATTTTAGACCGCTGCCACCGCCTTCCGAATTCCAACTCCTCCACCCGGGCTACTCAATCCACCCACTAGTTACTGCAGGCTACTTGAAGTTGAAAAAGTCCTTCAGGAATTGACGATCATCAATTTTCAGACCTCCCAAACATTACAGAGGAGCGCAGGAAAAGACATAGCGAGAAGATGAAGAGATTTTTGGAGGACAAGAAAGCAAGATCATCGCTCCTTAGACGGGCATAACGATGTAAATAAGGAGAAGAAGAAGAAGAAGGAATAATGATTAGAAGAAATAAGAATAGTGATGATAAGAAGAAGAATTAGAAGAAAATTATTATTATTATTATTATTATTATTATTATTATTATTATTATTATTATTATTATTGGACAATCTACGATACGATCAGGAAAAGGAGGGTTAATTTCTTTGGACACGTAATGAGGATGAATAATATTGTAAGAAGAATAGGGTAAAGTGTGGAAAATTAGTTTATCAAGCTAAAAATTGGTGGAGAGGTTCCTTGAATAGCCTGGATCAAGATACTAAAAGTCCCTCATGGGGAACATGCCGCCATCTTGGATTTCGTATCCAGCATCGCATTGCACGTCATAACTCGGTACCTAAGGGTGATAGGGACAAGCTGTATGGTCAGGATAACTTACCAGAATGCAGGCTATCATTTTGACACTATTTAACCTTGATAACAATGGAAATAGTTATTATAAATCACTTAAACAAACTCTCATAGGGTAGCGTTAAAAGCCATCTTTATGTTCACTGTCGATTTTTCACCTTTTACAGTCATGGGATTGAAAAACGTACTGAAATAAATGTTGTTATGCACATCAAAACGCACAGAAATATGTAACTATCACTTTCCTAATCCAAAAATTACGGGTGTGAGAAGTTGTCAAACATGCGCATGCAATTCGAGGAGCGGTGCGCCGAGGAGGGGGGCTTCTCAAAGCCGGTGCAACTGGTGAAGTAAACACATTCTGTAGGCGCAACTATGCCCCTTTTTTAATGATAAGTAAAAATTTGACACTTTTATATAGAAGGATAGCATCTTATAACCTAATAAATAATAAAAAGCAATAATTCATTTGTTAATACAGTAACTTTGCGCTTTAAAACTCTCTTTCTTAGCTACGTTACTATTATAAAATAAATTAAGCAGCTATTTGCTTATTTGCTATAACACCAGTCTCACAAAACAAATTTTCAGTCATGTATACAAAAGCAAGAATGGTAATCAATGGGTACAAAGTATAAAAAGGGATATGGAAGTAACAATAGATATTATTCAGGACAGACCACTTTTCAGAAATATGATCAAAAAATTCAAGGGTTTCCAGGAGAAGGAAAAGAAGAAATACAGGAAGGCAAGAAAGGATAAAGGAAATAAGAGACAGTGAATGCAATGGGTTATTTTACGCGGTCCAAAGATGACCAAAATCGAGGAAAGTAGAAGAAGAATTGGAGAAGATCTGTAGGAAAATTCTAGGTTCTAAGTTTACAGATGGAGGTTACAAGCTCTGGAGTAATTCAGAAATATAGACTAGTCCCACACTGAAAGGATCTCAAGTGCAATCCGAAAACGGAGAATAACATTATATGCCCACCTCCTCAGAATGCCAGTCAGTAGATTCTCCAACCGTCTATTATCATACATCCGAGGTTTAAAGGTGGTGCCACTTTGGCTGGTGGAAGTGGATAAGGACTTGTTAAAGTTTGACATGTGTGAATCAGATATCTTGCTCAGAACCCCATTGAAACAAAAACTCAGTAAGAGATATGAGTCGTCCAGTTGCCAAACTCATTTAATCCACTTGTGAATAAGAATCATGTTGTAAAATTATTTATTGAATTATTTTCTTCTTCTTCTTCTTCTTCTTCTTCGTCGTCGTTTGGGCCTACTGAGGACCACGGGGCTCGTATCTCCTCGTCGCTTTGTCTTTTCTCTTCTTCCAGTACTCTTTCATCATCTGACTATGAGCCAGCTTTCTTTCCTCCGTCCATGGTGGTCTGCTGACACCAGTGTTCTTCCTAGCAGTCAGTGATACAGGAAAAACTCCCTGTCGGATGGCTTGCCGGAATTGTTGGTGGTCCTGTATGGAATTAAGTGGGATCCCTAGGTGGTCTAAATCCGTCCTGACCGTAGAGATCCACTTGGTCCTAGAGGCCTTCCCTCTTCCTGCCACTGTGAAGATCTTACTGGTGAGCTGGCAAGGGATCATGCGGGTCAAGTGTCCATAGAAGGCCAAGCGCCTCTTTCTTATACAAGTCACAATGTCTTCTTGATGGCTGTAAAGCTCATCATTGTGCCGAATTCTGTAGGTGCCTCCCTCTTCCCGTATAGGTCCTAGTGTCCTCCGCAGGATCTTCCTCTCCTTGAGTTCAAGTTTCCTGAGTGGGCCTTTCCTGGCCATCACGAGGCATTCAGAGGCGTACAGAACAGATGGTTATACTACTGAATTGTAGTGTCTGAGTTTTAGGTTTTTTGAGAGGAACTTCGATGCGTAGATTCTGCGGCAGGAGTGGTAGGTCCTCTCGAACTTGGTGCACCTGGTATCTATGACCCGATTCCCACTCTGGTTTGCCGAGATCCACTCTCCTAGGTACTTTACCGCAGGGACTTTTCGGATGAAGACCCCCTCAAGTGGAATTGTGGACGGGGCTTCCTTCATGTTAGTCATGAATTCAGTCTTCCCAATGTTGATCTTCAGGCCAGCCCGAACCGCTACATCATGAAGACTCTGTAGGTGGTGAGTAGCTTAATCTATAGTGTTGGTCAGTATGGCGAGGTCGTCGGCAAAGCCAAGCATGACACATGAAGGTTATCTTTCTTGTATCCAAGCTGCAGACCAGTCCTTGGTGTTAGTCGCACCATCCATTCCCTTATGATCTTCTCCAGGATGCAATTGAAGAGGATGCAGGAGAGTCCATCACCCTGTCTAACTCCCGTCTTGATGGGGAAGCTCTCGGATAGTTCACCTCTGAACTTGACTTTAGATGTTGTGTTTGTCAAGGTGGTCTGGACTAGTTTAAGGGTTTTTTCATCAAGGCCAAATTCTCGCAAGGTGGAGAAAAGACTCTCTCTGTCCACCGAGTCGTATGCCTTCTGAAAATCCACTAAGACAACTACCCAGGGTTGTCCCCCACGACTCTTATAAGTGAGGATGGTCTTGAGATTTTGTATCTGCTCTGGACAAGATCGATTGTTTCGAAAGCCGGCCTGGTATTCCCCTAATTGAGAGTCTAGTTGGTTGGTGACTCTAAATAACAGAGCTTTCGAAAGAACCTTGTAGGTAACCTGCCATAAGGAGATACCTCGGTAAGGACAGTGTACTGGGTCGTCTGTTTCTTAAGACCCTTGTACAGGTCTCTGGAAGTCCTCTTCTGCCTGTTGTAGCAGGGTGCGTAAGTAATTCCTTTTTGTTCCACGTACAGTGTTCGCCGTTGCCTTTCTTTCCGTGATGAAAGCCTCAAGGTTGAAATCATTCTTGTACTGGTTCCACCTGATCCAGGCTCGACGGCTTTCTTCTATGGCCTTATCGGAATCTGTAATATACCAAGGGTGTTTTCCTTTATTGGACGTAGCGGTAATAGTTTCGTGAATTATTTTATTTTACTTTTTTTTATTTTATTTTTTACTTTATTTTGTTTTAAATTGATTTTTGTTTTTTGTTCCATTTTGATTTTTTTGGTTTATTTTGTTTTATTTTGTTTTATTTTGTTTTGTTTTATTTTGATTTTCCAGAAAACAAACACGAAACCAAAAACAAAAAACACGAAGCAAAAAGCAAAATTCAAACACAAAAGCTCAAGCAGAAAACAAAACAAAAAAGAAGCACAAAGCAAAAAGCAAAATTCAAAAACAGCAAAAGCATAAAACAAACCCAAAACCATAACAAGAAAGACCAAGCTAAAATCAAAATTTAAAAACAAAAGCAAAATCAGAAAACAAAAAAGAAACATAAAGCAAAAAGCAAAAGAAGAAAACAAACACAAAACCAAAAAAGAAAAGCAAAAAGTAAAATTCAAAAGCAAAAGCACAAGGCAAACACAAACCAAAAACCAAAAACACAAAGCAAAAAGAAGAAAACAACAAACACAAAAGATACGTGAGGCAAAGACCAGAGAAACGTTTCTCATGAAAATGATTCCTTTTCACAAGTGGATGAAACGAGTTTTGTAACTTGGCGACTCAAATGTTCACTCGGATGAATGGAAGAAATCCCATTCCGAAACGATGAAGGAGTGGTAGGCTAACAAGAAGAAAAACAGTTGAGATCTCGCGGTCCCTAGTGGGCACCGCGATAAAAGTAATAGTAAGTAATAATTGGTGGGGTTGGCGGAGTAAGAACAATTATTTTCCATGAGATGGATGGTTTTAATGGCTGGATACCCTTCCTTAGATCAATCTCATGACAGGATTTAATAATGTAATTGATGATGAAGATGAAAGCCTCCGTGGCTCAGGCGGCAGCACGCCGGCCTCTCACCGCTGGGCCCGTGGTTCAAATCCCGGTCACTCCATATGAGATTTGTGCTGGACAAAACGGAGGCAGACAGGTTTTTCTCCGGGTACTCCGGTTTTCCCTGTCAATTTCATTCCAGCAACACTCTCCACTATCATTTCATTTCATCTGTCATTCATGTAATCATTGCCCCAGAGGAGTGCGTCAGGCCTCGGCAGCCGGCACAGTTCATATCCTCGCCGCTAGATTAGGGGCTTCATTCATTCCATTCCTGACCCGGTCGGAGACTGGAAGCAGGCTGTGGATTTTCATTTTCATGATGAAGATGAGGCTAGGAAAGAAGTTGGAAGGAAGCGGCTTTGACCTACCAGAATATACTGTTCCAGCATTTTTCCTGGAGTTGAAAATGAGGGGTCTAGATGCAAAACTCCCATTCTCCACTTTTGTTCGAAATTGAGTTAGCAAGGCATTCTTATTCTTCGTTCCTAACTGCACACGGCTATCTTAGTGCTGAAAAGCCAAACTCACAATATCCAGTGGTTTTCAAATGTCAAGAACTCAATTTAGAAGCAAAACTACCATTCTCCACACTGTTTAGTTGCAAAGAGCACATTCCCCCTGTTGGCCAATCACAAGACAGCTTCTGGTCATGTGACCTTCTACAGCTGCAAGCCAAATTATTGTCTGTTCAACTCGTAACCTCTACATAATAAATAAATAATATAAGTGTATTCCAACAATGCAATTGGTTTCATTTGTCTACATTTTTCAGAAACTTGGCCAACTTGTCTATTGTTTTGTCCGAAGTAATTAATTTTGTTTAATGTCAAAAGTAACATTCTCCATCTTGTTCAGATACAAAACTCTCAGTCTCCAATGTTTGGATAAAAAAGTCACATTCTCCAAAATTGAAACTTTTTTTCACTTAAATTATTATAAATAAAGAAACATAGTTTATACAAGAAGGTGTAATTAAGTATAGCCTGCAACAAAAGCAAAGTCTCTTAGAGATTCCATTAGTTACATAGATTGAAGATTTTTTTTTTTAGTTCCTGTAAAGTTAGAAAAAGTGGAGAACGTGAGTTTTGCATCCAGACCCCTCAAATGGGAAATCACAAAAATCCATTTCAAGGATGGCCAATGGTGGGCATGAGTTATTTCTCGTGTTTTATAACTAGGGCTCGGATTATTATGTAAATACATATTTAAACATTTCCGTGTGTGTATTGAGTTGAGTGACGCGGCGATTTCGAGCTCCCGGAATTTTGAAATTTATACTGTCAATCGAAGTGTTAGAGTGCTCAAATGAGTGATAAAGTAGGTAAAAGGAACGCCATTGCTGAAGACAATAAAAGACCAACCACATCAAAGGTAATTTGCAAGTACACAAACACAAAAGAAGACCCTCTCCGATAAAATATTAGTTAGGTTAAGTACCACTAACAGTAAAATTATACATACCGCTCACTTGGTGAACAATCTCGGCTGAATGCTTTCCCGCACGAAGCGCATACAACGAACAACCCTTCGCCGAAAGTCTTACCACACAAAACGCACACAAGCACATCAGTGATCCATTTCGGACTAAGACCACCTTCCTGTCGCAAGTGCAACAAGACCTTCTCAACAAACCCCTTACAGCAAAGCAGGCACAATCAATGTAGACAGGACCTATATGAATTAAACCAATCTCAATACCAACCACACTTACGCTTAAACAGACTCACACATTCCGAACAGTACGAACATCACTACAAACAATGCTACCCGCAATGGACTACAAAAGATGTGCCAAATGTGATTCGGACACACCACTAGAAGACACAGCAGTGAGTTGCGACGGAGGTTGCAACCAATGGTTCCACAAGGAGTGCATCTCTATGACTACAACGGAGTATAACGCCCTTCACTCAAAAAAGAGATCTCTACTATGGATGTGCGAGACCTGTAGACTACGCCTGAAATCAAATGGTTTGGCCCCAACGGCGACAAGCAACCAAGAATTAGATAAAGAAGTAAGAGAGATAGCCTTGGAAAATAAAACATCATGTGAAAACATCAAAGAAAAGCTAGACGAACTGTCTGAAAACCTCATGAAAAAAATGACCCTAAATCTCGAGACGCAACTGCAACAACCAGACATACTTGTAAAACAACAAGACTTAGACTACCCCAAAACCCAAGACCTCACTGAAACTCCAAAAACAGCAACGCTGCTGCACCCACCTACCACCAAACCACTACCGCCAATTAGAGATACAAACAAAAACAAATATAGAGACAGACCCTCATCAAACAAAGAGTGGCCAGATCTGCCTAGCAAACATACCAACGAAGACACCTCAACAAACATAAACACAAGAAATCTAGACGACACGATGAGAAAACCCCCACAACATGGCACGGGAGGCTCCGAAATCGGCAGGCTGAGAGCAGCTCCACGAACCGCCTGGATATTCATTGGGAGACTTGACACCGACGTAACCGAAGATGACATAAAAGGACACCTTACTCAAAACGGCATCTCTAAGGTAATCAGCTGCGAACAGCTCCCATTCCGTGGCACCAGCAAAGCCTTTAAAATAGGGGTGCCCATGGAAGAAAAGGACTCCGTTATGCAAACAAGTCTCTGGCCGGATAGGGTAATATATCGTACCTTTCGATTTCGAAGGCAATAACCCCAACGGAAGCCCAAAACTGAAAAACGCCGAAAGAAATCTGGAAATACTTTTGTGGAATGTAGAGGGTCTGAGAGGCAAAATCTGCACAGCACCTGAAGATATCTGGATAAAGAGCGACATAATGGTGGCCACTGAAACCTTCCTGACAGAACCTCTGAACTTCACGAGCCACTACGCAATTCACTCTCTCGCCAAGTCAAACTCAAGAGGCAGACCAGAGGGAGGAGTCTCCATAATTTTCAAACCTTCCATAGGGAAAATTGAAGGCTCGATAAAAGAAGAGAACCTAGTAATAATGAAAACCCCAAACCTAACAATAATAGGTATATACATCACATACGGATCTTCCCTAGAAGACACGATAGAAATAATAGCAGGAGCGATTGCCCGAACAAAGACAGACAAAAACGTCATCCTGGCAGGAGATTTATCTGCAGAATAGACAAGCCCAACAACAAAACAAGAGCTATGTTGGATATGTTACAAGAAGAAGGCTACTCTCTTATAAACAAAGCAAATGAAATAACGTACATAGCCCACAATGGCACAAGTTCCATCGACCTAGTTTTTTACAGAGGAAGCAACATCTCCACCAAAAACCAACAGGGACTCTGGAAGTCATCCTGCACCCCACTGACAAAACATATACCTATCAGGACCAATATTATTCTCGGAAATACTGAAGAGGAAATACCGAACCTACTAACCCACAAGAGCTCCAGGAAGATTGATGCAAATGTCCTAAGCAACAACGCACAAGCAATGGAGGCAACGAAACAATTCCTTAACGAAAACAATCTCAACCAAGCCCTGAAAACAATTCAGGAGGCCATACGAGCATCAACAATCCCAATCAACCAAAGAAGGGCTAAACCATGGTTTGATACGGAATGCTACACACTTAGAAATGAAGTCCTCCTAAAACTACACATGGCCAAACTCCACAACACAAAAGGCCATCTAGAAGAATATGCAGCACAAAGAAAGGAATATAAAACTCTCCTGAAAAAGAAAAAGGCTCAATACATAGAAAAACAAGCCTTAATGGAGGCAGAAGAAGCACTAAAAGACCCCTTCATAGCCATCAGAAAAAAGACTACGAGGAAATTTGGCCAAATTCATATGGACATATGGGAAAATCACTTCTCACAAGTACTGAACCTAACTCAGTCACAAGCGGCGTATAACGCAACATATCACACAAGCGTAGAATTGGGCACACCCATCACATCGGAAGAAGTAATTGCGACAATCAGCAAGACAAAAAACAAGAAAGCGACAGGCCCAGACGGCATCTCCAATGAGATCCTGAAAGACTCGGCTGAAATTCTAAGTGAACTATGGTCAGATCTGTTTAACAGATGCCTAGCAACAGGGGAAATACCTGACGAATGGAGAAAATCCATAATTAAGGTTCTACACAAAGGCAAAGGAGAAGACAACGACCCAAACTCATACCGAGGAATCGTTCTAGAGAACAATATATTCAAAGTATTTTCAAACATTCTGCTCAAAAGGCTCACCCCGACAGTCGATCAACTGATTCCCGATCAACAATTCGGGTTCCGGAAAGGAAGGTCTACCCTTCAAGCTATCAACAATCTACTGAATGACATAGAACAAGCGCTTAGACACCCTAAAGGAATTTTCCATGCAATATTTGTCGACCTACTAAACAGATCGAAGCTCATTATAAAACTGGAGCAAATGATGGATGAAAAATCCGAAATCATGTATATGATAAAAAACATCCTGGCTTTCAACAAAGTAGAGATAAATGATGGGATATCAACCTCAAGAGAGATCACCCAAACCAACGGAGTACTACAAGGCGACCCACTGAGTCCCACTCTGTTCAACGTCGCGACAGCGGATGTTATACGGACTATTGAAAACACAAAATCAGTATCCCTTTACCTGTACGCAGATGACATGGTTCTGGGGTCTACAAACAGACAGGAGCTACAGGAAGTGCTCAACAACTTGCAAGACTGGGCGGAGGAAAATGAGCTCAGTATAAATGAAAAGAAGGCAGTGCATATGGCCTTCCGAAAAGGAGGAAAACTAGCCGTCGAAAACAAAATGATCCTGGGAGAGACTGAACTTGAGACAGTCAATTCCTACAAATACCTCGGCCTCACCCTACAGACAACGTGCCAATCCTTTAGACTACATATAAAGGAACGAGCAGCAGCAGCCATTAGAGGAATGTACGATTTGAACAATATTACCAAACTATCTCTACAAACAGCAATGATTCTCTTCCACGCGAAAATAACCCCCGTCATTACATATGGTCTAGAACTGATATGGGAAAGGCTATCCATGACAGACCTAATCACAATTGAAAAAGTAAAGGCTTCTTTCCTGAAAAGGGTGCTAGGAATTGCAAGAACGTCCCAGTCCAGGCTGGCATATGTCCTAACAAAAGAGACATACTACATTGAAGATCTCAGATTAAGACTACAACTGCCATCTACTAAGCATATGAAGAAACTCCTCGAGATAAGACATCAGAAGCAGAACGAAATCCCGCTTGAATTCTACGCAACAGAAGCAATGGTGGACAGAAGATGGACAAACGAGAACCAGGAGATGAGACATGTGGTAACAAGACTCGCCATCCACGGTTTCCACCACAAGATCTGTAAAAATGTTAAATACCATGAACCGAATGAAGAATGCATATGTTCTCTGTGCAATAACCCCTGCGACAAATACCACATCACATCATGCAGCAAACGGACAAAGAGCATAGTTGAATACAGTAAAGATTAATCTACCTGTAATAATTATTTGTAAGCACACTTTATAACTGTCCATTATGGCCACTTGGCTGCAATAAATATTTATTATTATATTTAAACACTTTTTCTATAAATACATAAATTCCTACTTTTGACTTATTAGCACATAAAAAGACATAATATTTACAATTTTTTAAATAAGTTTGCTAGATCTTTCAGTTTATTGAATTTTTGTTCTGTGTTACTTCAACGGGGAAGAACCTGTGACCTATCTAATTTTCATGCAGAGCGTATGTCAGCTTGCAACTGTGTTATTATTCTTAACTTGTCGCCCCGTGCCACTCGCTGAGGAAGCGGGGAATTTCCTTGTCCATAGCCATATTGCACCACGTGCTAGACTTCCCCCTCCCCCAACTATCTGGAACCAGTGTCACTCACATGCAGTTCATTTCTGGCACTGTGAAGTGTAAGGCAGTTCTATGATGCCTAAAGTAAAAACAACTACAAGTTATCGTCTGCATTAGAATGTTGCAGAATTTGAAGATAATTTTACTTCTGATGGTGCCGTACTATTCTGCCAACTATGTGGGAAAGCAATCAAGGCTGAACAGCGACCTGATGTTACATATCACTTCAAGGGCAAGAAACATATTTCCGCAGTTTCGCGCCTTAAGAAGAATTGTTTCGCGATAATCATCGGTCATTTGTGACGGACAACCTGAAGATGTATCTCGTTGTGTATTGTAATGCTTCAGCAGTCAGTGAGACGTAGAATAAATTGTATTCGTGGGTACTGCATATTGTTCATATCCACGTTAATAAACTAAATTATAATTAAATATTTTTACTTTTTTCTCACATATTTCAGGTATTTTTAGCCTATTTTCATTTTTGAAAAAATAGGCTTATGAGATCACCTTTTGTCCGTGTGTGTGTGTGTGTGTGTGTGTGTGATTCGTGTGTGAGTATCCCCCCCCCCCTAATAAAATCTAAATTGTTGGAGAGATTTCAATGAAACTCGGTAAGTTCATAGCTCTATTCCGGGCGACCCCGACCGTGCCCTTCGAATTTTGTTACGTCTCACCAATCCAACATGGTGGCTGTGCGAAATATTTCACCAGCATTCAATATCTCCGAAACTATTACCGATATCACCCTGGAATTTTGTATGGTGATAAAGGGAACTACTAGAAATTCACTTATGTGACCTTTGAAAACCTGGTAACTACAAAACCAACATGGCGGCCAAGCGAAGTTGAGACTTTTAATTGGACGTTTCTCGCGATTTAACCAACCAAACGCAATGAAACTTGGCACAGTATATTTTTATATACATTGTAATGAGCCGACATCTAACTTCGTTCAATTGTTTACATAACCTCAAAATGGCGGCTGTGCGAAATATTTCATAGGCATTCAATATCTCCGAAACTATTTATGATATCAACCTAAAATTTTGTACGGTGATAAAGAGCACTACTACAAGTTTATCCATGTAACCTTCAAAAACCTGTTAACTACGAAACGAACATGGCGGCCAAGCGAAGTTGAAACATTCTAATACATTTTTCTCGTGATTTAATAATATGAGCGCATTGAAATGTGGTACAGTAAATGATTATACATATCGTCATTCACTAGCATCTAATTTAGTTCAATTGTTTACATAAACTGTAGATGGCGGCTGCGCGAAATTTTAAAATTAAGTTTTCATTCTTGTGTCGTAATCATGCGATCGAAGTGAAAGTTTGAATAATGAAGCTACGCAATAATTTTCCTTTAATGGTACATAACTCTATGGCCTATACATATAACAATCCAAAATGGCGAGCATCGGAAATATTTTGGCGGTTCTCAATATCTAAGAATCTTTTCCAGCAATCAAATGGATTTTTCTTATGTTCATAGAGGCTATGAACATAAGTTCACCTACATGACTTTCAGTAACCTGGTGAGGACATATCCAACATGGCGGAGATGCGAACAATACATATTTAAATGGACGTTTCTCGCGATGTAACCATCTGAGTGCAGTGAATTTTTGCACGTTAATGCTTATACAAATGTTAATCCACTGGTATCTAATTTATTTCAATTGTATTCATAACCACAAGATGGCAGCTGTGCGAAATTTTAAAATCTCGTTTTTACTTCTTGTGTCCTAATAATGCGATTGAAGTTTGAATACCACACGTACACAATAATCTTCATGTAATAGTACATAAATAAAAATCCAACCTGGCTACCATCTGCAATATTTAGTCGGTTCTCAGTATCTACGAATCTAACATAGCAATCAAACTGAAATTTTGTATGTTGATAGAGGCAATTAATATGAGTAGGATATATGAAAATAGGCTGTATAGTTCTTCACGGAACTACTTGTTAATACATATATTTTCCCGATTTTTAGCACCTAAAAATCCGAACCCTATTTATAACATACTACAATGGCACTGTAAATGCACAGATATACTGACCGTGTTGTCCATATCCCTGAAATACTTGCCACGGTGGGTGAGTGGTTATCGTGTTGGCCGTGGTAAGTGATTTTTGAAAGGCGACAAAAATCTCGGCACGCAAGTCATACATTGTTGGCATTTGAATTCAGTAGACCGTGTTCATAATGGCATAATTAATCTCGGGATTTTCCGCCAACACAAAGTTCCTCCATTCTCTACTAGAAAGCGCTATAGTGTCAAGGAGCTTAGATATCTAACCTCCTTGACTTTCATAGCGCTCCAAGAACCGACAATTCGACATGCACGCTGCTCTCTGGGCGCAAATAAAAAGCTTGTACCCGGCATCCGAGGCCATACGATATTATTATTATTATTATTATTATCATCATCATCCCTGTAATTTTGTAATATTATTCAGTGTACACCAACACCATTAGCAGCAATGGGACGGATAAGTTGGCAATTGAGAACAAGAAAGGGAAATTGGAAAGATTAAATTTTTGTACAAAAAATATATACAATAAAAAGAACCTGTCTATCAATGCAAAATTACGACATTTTAATACAGTTGTTAGACCAGTCATCTTGTACGGCATGGAAACTACAAATATAACCGGAATGGAGAATCTGCTCAAGATAGAAAGAAGAATTTTAAGAAGGATTTGCAGAAATTATAGTAAAATCGACAACCTTGAGATGATGATCAGAAAACGGTGACTTCAGTTCTACGGACATATTTATTTTATTTATTATTTATTTATCGTATGGCTTTTAGTGCCGGGAGTGTCCGAGGACATGTTCGGCTCGCCTGAGTCTGTAGCTGCTCCCAGCGGACACCCTAAAGGGTGAGCTACAAGTTCCGTTCAATTTCAAGTAGTTCCAACTTTCGCCACCAGGTATTAATGAACATTGGAACTTTGATAGAGCGTTCTGACGAAATCTAACCTAACAATTTTGCTTTACACAAGTTTAGTCTGTGAAAGGATCTTTTACATGCCATAGATCTATGACATGGGACCGCCGGCTTTACTTCCCCTCCGAAGGAAGGCATACTGAAGGATTTTTAATGTTCTTAAAAAATGGTCCGCATGGATTGCTCAAGGTTAAACAAACAAATTTTTGATAAAATCTGGAACTATAAAGGGCAAGGAGGCTATGTAAAACAAATGAAAGAAGAACTTCAAAAATTCAAAATTACTGAAGAAGATTGTCTAAATCGAATAGAGTACAGAAAAAAATGGCCTCAAAATTCTTGTCGGGGAGAAGAAGAATCTCAACAGAGGAGAATGGACTGCTGAAAGAAGAGCTGCGCAATCGACCAGGATGAAAGACTTCTGGAAGATGAAGAAGGAAACTAGACCTTTAAAGAAGTGATATTTGCGTGGTCCTTGTTGGCCTGTCCACGGTGTATATATACCCATAAACGACCCATAAACGAGAGTGAATTCTCCCCTTAAGATATCCTACTGTTTGGCCATCACTGTTAGGCTAATTGCGTATGTGATCAGGAGAACTCCTAAACATACGCAGTTCTCCTGGTAAGCACGCAATTTGCCTAACAGTAGTGGCCAAGCAGTAGGATATCTTAAGGGGAGTCTTTACTCTCGATACGGGTGGGCGCAAACTTCTATGAAGAAGGTATCCAAAAACTTGTGCCACGCTATGACAAATGCCTGCAAAAGATCGGCAGTTATGTGGAAAAGTAGTTTAAGAGGTGTAGAATGTTGTGCAATAAATAGTTTTTCTGTATCTGTACACAATTTAATTTTATTACCAAACGGAACTTACTTTCTGGACGTGCCTCGTATATACACCAACACTGATCACCGTAGCTATACGTGCTGAGGCACACAAGGTATTGGGGCCAGGCCATCTCTGGACTCAGTAGATGAGGTAGTTCGAACCCCCACTGACGGCTGTTCTTGAAACGACTTGTCAACTTCAGGAAAATTCAGGATGATACAATTCTGAATAGGCCACTGGCGTGTCCTTCTTACTCCAGACTCAGTTTCATTCATCTTCAATCATTCTTCTCTCCTTTCATGAGGTTAGAATCAGAAAGGGTATTCGTCTGTAAAAAATTCACCCGCCTCAGAAAACCCACCTCATCTCATCCCCGATCCTGTAGAAACGGAATGATTATGGGGTAGGCAAGCACATCAGGGACACCCCCAGGGGCTCACATCTAGTTGGACGTGGGTTGGCGACCACGAGGCCCCAGCTGAGTCCGGCATTGCTTCCACTTACTTGTGCCGCGCTCCTGTCCGTCGTCTTTCATATCGACCTCACTTGGTCAACTCTTGTTCCCTTCCGACCCCGACGGTATTAGGGTATCCGAGGCCTAGGGAATCTCTTCCTTTCCCGCCTTAATTGGCCCTTGTCTCTTCTTTTCTGATACCCTCCTTCTGCGAGGGGTCAGCCTTCTTTTTATTTTCATGTTATCTCCTGCCTTCTGCTCAAGGCCTTCAAGGAGGCAGGGTGTATGTAGCCCCACCACTTCTGGTGCACCCTGGATATTGCTACACCCTCAGGGACTCATGGCTGGTGAGTTCGGGAGTTGGCGACCCCGAGGGATTCCTGAGCTGGGTCCGGATTTCCCCCTATTATCCATTACCTGTGGGGCGAACCCTCTCCTCTTTCACTTTCCTATCTGCCTTTTATGGCTCTCCTTCCTTCCAAGTCCCTCAATCCGCATGCTTCGAGGGTTGAGGGCATTTTTTTTCCTCCTGTCCTTTATTTGCCTTATTCTCCTTTTGTTGTCCATTTCTTCTTCTAGTATATAAGTTAGTAGTTAGTTTTAGTTATAGTTTACATTTCATTAACATCTTCACGATCACCCAAACCATTAGGGGCCGATAACCTAGATGTTAGGCCCCTTAAAACAACAATTATCATCACCACATCAGGTACATAGCCAATGTGTACCATTCTCACTTCGTCGTACGCACAATGAAGCCTGGGAGGGTAGACAGCACCGCAATACAAGCATGATGTGAGGTTTGCCCTTCGCATCTACGTCACGGCGGTTTTAGAAAGTAAATTGGCCAGGTTTTGGAGTACACAAACTCCGCAGATTTTGTAGTACCTACACCCACCGACTATTAATAATAATGGACTAGGCCGAAATTCTAGTGATGAGTTTTCTCAATCTCACGACTAAAATGCTGCCTGCGATGGTACTGTGGGGAAGTCTTGAAACACCTTGCTCCAATCCCATCGTATTTTTGGATCAACGCCACGTTGATCAAGGCTATGCGCACTCTCTCAATATTGCATGTACCGTAGAGAACAAACAATCTAGCCACACTCCAGCGGGATAGAAACCATTACTCGCGGTATTTATTTTATTTTCCGTGTCCAAATCAAATTAGATTTTGCCAGTAAGTAGCAATAGTTATAGCATTAGCATTTGCAGCCAAAAGATCGTCTTTTGAACATATGTCCTCCATCAAGGGGCAGATCAGTAGGTGTTCTGGATCTTGTAACATGCTGCAGTCTCAGAACTCATCATTGTTGACGAGCATGTTCCATTTCTTGAGATTGTTCTTGCAGCGTGAAACCCCCGTCCTCAGCCTGTTCAATGATTTGCAATTCCATATGACAAGTTGTGACCAGGTGCCATTTTCTCTGATAGAGGAATAGTTGGGTCTGTGATCTCTGTCTTCCATATCTTCACACGGGCAGCTTCTTTTGAGCCTTCGAGGGCTGTTACTCCCTTCAAAAAGCTGTTTCTGGACTTAAGTCTCTGTCGGACTGGTTGTTGGCCGAAAAGTGGATGCCTTGAATCGGTTCCTTGCCGTTTCTTCTCAGAGGCTGCTGCTACCATTCTTCGGACATGAGGTGGAGAAATTCCTATAAGAGGGTAGATCTTCTGAAGTGGTGTTGGTCTAAGACACCCAGATACAATCCTGGAAGTCTCATTCAGAGCTATAACCACCTCTTTGGAATGTGAAGAAAGCCAAACTGGTGCTACATATTCGGCAGCTGAGAAGCTCAGTCCAAGGGCTGAAGTTCTGAGAGTGGTGGGGTGAGCACCCCATGTCCTTCCTGTTAGGCATCTTAGTATGTTATTTCGTGCAGATACTTTACTATTGGTGATCAAGCAATGTTGCTGGATAGACAGAGTTCGATCGAGGGTGACACCAAGATATTTTGGTGTAAAACAATGAAGGATACTCGCGGTATTGGCTTTTGTCTCTACGGACAGCTCCTAAGAAACAACAGGTAGAAGGAAGCTGTTAGCAAAAGCACGTTAACGATCCCCTTCGGGGTAAAATTCCGGCAGCCTGGAGTCTCTAAAAACCTCAGCAGTTAAAAGGGGCCTAAAACCAATAAGATTATTAATATCAATACATTCCTTGCTCCACTAGGAGGGAGAGGTCGTGACCTCGCACCGCAAGATTACGAGTCATAGCCTCCTCGTGTCCATTCGCGATTGGTCATCGCATCGCACAAGTATAAGGTGCGTTCAAAAAGTAACGAGCTGGAGGCTGTAATGCGCAAACCGGTGACGACATCGGCTAATCGTGGCGTGTGTAACGAGGTGTGGTTCCGACCAGAGCGTGGAAGGTCACAGCTAGAGGGCACGCGTGCACATCACGTGACGATACAAAGTGAGAAGCAGCATGCATCAATCGTCCAACGCTGCCAGTCGCATTGCAAACAGTGACATGGAGGCGTCAAACGAAGAGCAAAGAGGTGTTGTTCGGTTTCTGACAGCGAAAGGAGTAGGGGGAACGGACATTCATCGCCGAACGTCACAAGTGTACGGCGAACACTGCATGTCCCTTGCAAGGGTCAAGGCGTGGCACAAGCGCTTCAGGGAAGGACGGGTGTCGTTAGATGATGATGTCCGGTCTGGGGCACCCCCCTGCATTACCGCTAACAACGTCCAGCTGGTTGATGCACTCATTACCCAGGACCGCCGAGTGACAGTGAACGCCATAGCCACCGTGGTCGGATTGAGCGTCGGAAGTGTGCACACCATCATGAAGGAACGACTGCACTTGCGCAAAGTGTGTGCCCAATGGGTGCCCCACAGTTTTCAACCACACCAGGAAGCATGTCGAATGGCCTAGTGTCTTGGTCTTGGTTGGACGATTGGTGCATGCTGCTGCTCGCTTTGTATCGTCACGTGACGTGCACGCGTGCCCTCTAGCGACGGACTGTGACCTTCCACGCTCTGGTCGGAACCACACCTCGTTGCACACGCCACGATTAGCCGATGTCGTCACCGGTTTGCGCATTACAGCCTCCGGCTCGTTACTTTTTGAACGCACCTTATAGATTCCTCCCATATTCTGTCCCTCTTTTGCTGGAGCTCGTGTATCGATAGGGTCAGTACAATAGTTATGACGGACGATAGAACTACAGTCGATAATGCTGGCAGCTGAAATGAATTACACACATGCAGAGCGAGTTCGCTAAGTGAGTTTCGTTCGTGGCTTATCGACAAATTGCATCGGTTGATTTACGCAACTGTCATATTAGCCTAGCTATGTTCGTTATATGCCACATGTTCAGGATTACACGGAATAAATACCCAATATTATTGATTATTGAATGCAAGTGTATTTTTGCAACTGAGCAGAGGAAGTTCAAGGGGCAGTGTCTACAGTATAAGTTAGGCACCATCCCGGCATTTGCCGAGAGTAAAAAGTGGTAATCACTTTTAACCATTTCTTGGAGAGATGAGGTGTGAATTGAACCCACATCTTCTTAGTTTTCCCCACGAGGCTGAGTAAACCTTGTTCCATCACTCGGACCACAATTTATTTCCTTAGCAGAGCTGGGAATCGAAACCAGGTCCTCTGGATCTGGAGTCCAATATATATCCCCAGACCACATAAGGTAGCTGCCGTTAGATTTATTTATTTATTTATTTATTTACTTACTTGTTAATTTATTTATTTTTAATTCTTTTTATTGCAGGTTCGCTCCTGGCCGTGGTAAGTGATTTCTTTTAAATGCGGCAAAAATACGACACGCATGTCATACGATGTTGGCATGTCAAAAACCCATTTGAATTCAGTAGGCCGTGTTCATAATGGCAAAATTAATCTCGGGAGTTTCCGCCAACACAAAGTTCCTCATTTCTCTACTAGAAAGCGCTATAGTGTTCAAGGAGCTTAGATATCTAACCTCCTTGACTTTTATAGTGATTCAAGGAACAACGAAATTCGGCATGCAAGCTACCTTCTGGGTGTCAAATTACAAAACTTGCACCCGGCACACGAGGCCATACGATATTATTATTATTATTATTATTATTATTATTGTTTTAAATTCCTTTTTATTTTCTATATTTTTTCAATTTTTTTAACTTATTTATTAATTTTTTAATCTTAATAATTTACGTTTTAACTTACCGGTACTTTTTATTTTATTTTTTTATTTTGGTTAGTTGTATCCTCAGTTTAGGGGCTGCAAAAACACGGTCATGTAGCCCCGTGTACTTTGGGTGTGTGTAGAATCTGTCTGATAACCGGTGATAATTGTGATGACTGTATTACTGTGTGTTATCTGTTTCTAATTCAAGTAAGGACAGCAGACATTCAATGTTCAAGTAGTTACTATCTTTTCTATCAAACGCCACCGTCAACGACTACTAGTTCTGAACGTGGCTACTATATGCCACTGCAGTCGGCTCCTGGAGACGAACGTTGGAACCTAAGAGCGTTAGTCAAATCTAACCTATAATTTACCTTCACACAAGTGTAATCAGTAGAAGGTTCTTTTACATGCCATAAACCTATGACATGGGCCCGCCGGCTTTACTTCCCCTCCGAAGGAAGGCATATTGAGGGATTTTTAACGATCTTAAAAAATCCGATGTCTTCGGCCGGGTTCGAACCCGCGACCTTGGTCATAGAAGCTCAGCATGCTACCAACTACGCCACCGAACCCGCTGATGTTTTTAGTTTCAAGAGCATTCCTAAGCTATAAAATGTGATTAACTTTGCCCGCCCTTGGGCTAACTCTCGTGCTGTTTCTACAATATTCCTGACTAGAGAGTCATCCCGAGATCGCACGTATATCGATGATGACGACGTGGCGTCTTCACTCCGTTTTATTGGTGGCTAATACAGAAACAGTACTGTGTGCTCCTGAGGGGAAGATACATGCTCCTAAGACGTGCTGACCCCTGTGCCATTACGGCCTCATGTTTCTATGAACCAGCCTGAACATTCGTCAAAGAGCAAAAACAGTGTACGTGAAACTTAGCTTCAGTGTTTCTTGTTCAAGGCTGCTGATATAAAGAATTCGCTTAGCCTTAAACGACTAGCACCAGGAGAGAAATTGGAACGCCTTCAAGTACTCAGGGGACTCTTACATCGGTCATAGACATCTCCACGGTTATATTGGAATAGATGGTTGGTTCCTTAGTTTAGGGGCTGCGACAACGCGTGCATGTAGCCCCGTGTACTTTGGGTGTGTGTAGAATCTGTCTGATAACCGGTAATAATTGTGATGGCTGTATTAGTGTGTGTTATCTGTGATTCAGGTAGACGGACTGCAGACGGTCAATATTCAAGTAGTTCCTACTTTTGCTACCAAATCCTACCGACCACGACACCTAATTGCGAACTTGGCTACTAGATGTCACCACAACCGGCACCTGGTGGCGAACGTTGGAACTTAATAGAGCGTTAATCAAATCTAACCTACAAATTTACAATATGTACAATTATTTAGTTGCAGTATTCGTAGTGCAACTGTTGGTGTATGCTAATTGTCGTATATCTAATGTTAGGTGAAATGCTAAAATGGCGATAACAATCCGGAGTTTGTCAGTTTGGGGTGATTATATGGTTACACAAAATCAACTATGGTTATACTGTAATAATACAGGCTGATACTTATCCGGTTTGTCTTCCTTACTGGGACTTCGAGCAGTTTCGTGTTCACTCTAGAGTGATACTCTACAGTATAACCATAGTTGATTTTTAGCCGACTTTTCACATTTTGCAAAAATGAGGAAAAAGTAGACTTATGAGATCGGGCAAATGTGTGTCTGTCTGTCTGTCTGTCTGTCTGTCTGTCCTTCTGTCTGTCTGGCTGGCTGTGTGTGTGTCCCCCCTATCAACTCCTAAACGGCTGCAGCAATCGAAACAAAATTTGATAGAAGTAAAGATCTATACCTGAATATCTCACGGCCATATATGAAAATGATGTCAGTGCTACCAACTGCTGAAAAATCGCAATTGAAGTTTGAGCTCCATGTTGGATATCTTGGAAAGTATGAATGGGAGCTATTTCTAAATTGGCACACGTATAGATAATAATATTGCAGTATAATTTACAGGAGGCCATACATGGCAGTGTTGCCAAAATGATTATAAGCCTGCTGATAGATCCAAATTTTAAATGCATATAACTTCTACACTATCAATTGGATTTCAACCAAATTCCGTATGTGCTATGTGTACATAAACAGATATGACTGAGCGTATTCTTAAGAGCCACCAGGGCTGCCAACTGTTAATAAATGCTGTCAATTTTTTAATCCAAATACCCATATATCAGAAAGTATGCAAGCCGACAGCTTTAAACTATGCACACTTATAGTACCTGACATTCTATATCAATTTGGAGTAACTTATATACGTCAGTGCTACCAACATGATTCTAAGCCTGCTGAGAGGTCCAACTTTAAATGCATGTAACTTCTATACTATCATTTGGATTTCAACCAAATTTCGCATGTGCTATGTGTGCGTATTCCTAAGAGCAACCAGGCCTGCCAAATGTTAATAAATGCTGTCTCTATTTTTGTTACCCTAATATCAATATATCAGAAAGTATGCAAGCCAATAGCTCTAAACTTTGCACACGTATAGTACCTGGCATTCTAGATTAATTTGGAGTAACTAATATACGTCAGTGCTACCAACATGATTCTAAGCCTGCTGATAGGTCCAATTTTTAAATGCATGTAACTTCTATACCAACTAATGGATTTCATTCAAAATTGTCACAACAATAGATCATATTATTTCAGATTATTTCTGACCAATACATGTATGTCATTATTGCCAACATGATTTTACGCGCGCTGTTAGATCAAATGTTTAACTGCATGTAGCGTCCATGCTATCCATTGGACTTCAACCAAATTTTGTATTCTGTACCTTAAGAGATGGAACTAAGAATATATTCAGTCACCAGGGCTGCCAGCTGTAGTTCTCTATTAGGCTACATTATGCCAGGTATACAGTATTTCGAACTAATTAGAAATTTCGATATTACCAACTTAATTTCGTCATTATTCTAGATAGATCCATATAGATTAATCATTGGCATGAATCTTAAATTTTAAGAAAAGTAGGCTCTTTAGTTCGTCACGGAATTTCTTGTTTACAACCATATAATCACCCCAAATAGACAAACTCCGGATTTCTATCACCATTTTAGCATTTCACCTAACATTAGATATACTACATTTAGCATACACCAACAGTTGCATTACCAACACTGCAACAAAATAATTGTACATATTGTAAATATTTTTCACCTGTATTCTCAAACATAGATGTTATAGCCTAAGCATGACGAATAGAAATAAATAGTGTTATCACTCACCGAGTTCAACCGCGCCCCGCTCGGCTAGCGCTAGCGGCGCTGATCCCCAACGCTTTACAGATAGCTGTTCAATAGTGGGATACGCGCTGGGCTACGTAAACCTCTTTACGAAGGCTGCGGTTACGCTGATTACAACAAATTGTGGGTTTAGACTTATGAATAATACTGTCAAAAAGTTAGTATTAATATTCTCTGTCCCCATGTAGAACTATCGTTTAAAACCCTCCGTTAGTCGCGCATTGATCTGACAGCTCCATGGTTCGTTATATTAGTTTTAATATCAAGCCAACAGTTCAAGTTATGATCTTATCGTCTCATGACATCTTACACCAAATCTTAGTAAGCATTTTTCTGGAGTTGTGAAATAGCGTGCCTAAAAATAACTTTAACACGTGTAACATTTTGTCAGCGTGAGATTGATAGTACTGTCCCCGTTATCAGGATAGTAGGCTGTCAGATATCCGCCCCCTCAATCGGATTGCCAATAATCAAACGCACCGGCACAGCTACATCAATGAAAATGGCACTGACAGATACTATCGAGATTAGAGCACTATAGTTAACAAGAAATTATTGTGGAACACACCAAAATATACGGGGGTTCATACTTACCTTTACTTACCTCTTAAATTTATCTCGGGGACTGGGTTGTCAACTGGATCACTTAAAGCGTGCCCACACAATAACCTCCACCATGATATTTAAAATGAACCATAACGAAGACGAGAAACTTTAAACTGCACAATAATTTATTTCACAAAAAGAATGAATTTAACAAAAATAAAACAACAAAATCCACGTGGCAATCAGAAGCCATCGACCACATAACCATGTCCTCCTGTAGGACTGGTATACTCTACATACAATGTTTCAGCTTTCTCAAGCTCAAAATAACGTAATTATAATAATGCACTTGGAATGGAAACGGGATTTGGGACGAGACACATATATCAATTGGTTTGCGTGTTTATATACTTCACATTTTATTTATAGCCACAAGGCTATTATGGAGACGTCCTTGGCCTCTATCATACAGTTGTCCGGGCCAGCTGCAATGCACCTGCATCGTCAAAGTGGACTCACCCCTCCGTTCAACCCTAGCATATGCGAGTTACATCAGAGCTTAGCTCTCCTTTCAAAACACGTTAAATGTCCACATCTCAACTGAAATATTATCACGCAAATCTTTTAAATGCTCCATTCAAACACCAGTGGATTACTCCAATAATCCTAAATCATGTTTAATTGTTCAAACCACTTGTTTAATTAGCGTTGTTTAGAGTATAATAACAAAACTCTAAATGTTAATAACAAAAGTTCATTAATTATTTATAACAATAATAAATTGTTTATAACAATGTCAAACGACAATTGAAAATTTTATACACGCCTCTATTAATCCCTTTCATTTCAAATTATTTAACAAAGATATTTACAAAATTATTTACAATATTATATTGTTTATATTATTTATACAAGAAATACATTAAACCACACGTTTATCCGGTTGATAATTACTCAAATTGTGTTGATATAATCGACCAATGAAGGTTAGTTATATTTAAATGTCAAATTCAGGTTTAATAAGGTTTAATAATTATTATTAATATTTGTGACGGTAACCTCCATTCAAAATCTTCATCTCAAATTATTTAACACTCTTGTTAATTTTAACAGTTTCTTCACATGAATAACTTTCAAAGAACCAGGACAATACATTCAGCGGAAAAATACTTCGCTCAAAACGCACAAAATTGCACAAAAATAGGCCCTGAATTCATCATATATCTTCATATATATGGCATCAAAATCTTCCAAATTACATACAAAAACCTCCACTCATAAATTCAACAACTTCATTTATTACTGTGGGAACCTCCTTCATTATTCAAGGGCATTACTCATCAGCGACTTTTACATGTCCACTGAACTAACGATTATACATCCATTGTTCCTCTTCAAAAATTCTTATATTCATCAATTGTATTAATGACTGTTATTATTTAACCTTCGTGGGTTTCATTCATGAATCGATATGAAGTAAAAATTTGCCAATCACAAATAAATTTAATAGCAAATACGATTAGACACTCCTCCCTGGTCTATCAAAATTGAGATTAATATCTTCAAAGTAACGCAGTATAAAAATACTATCTTCAATCAAAGTTCATCTAAACTGCATAAATAGTCGAATAGAATACAATTAGACTGTGGAATGCAAACATTATTGTTCCAATCTATAATTGAGAAAAATTCCTATCAAATGTTCATTACTATAGTGTATTCAATAAATCGTATTCAAAGTTCATTTTTCATAAAATTGTCTATAATGCAATGATAAATGTCTATGTTGCAATCATGTTCATAAGACGACTAGTAATTCAAAGATCGTCGATAACGTATTAGATTTTAACGCTCTAAAATCATTTAATCATTCTTCTTTCTTGAGGATGACAGAAAATTGGTCAAAGTAATTTACTGAATAGAATTACTTTAATAAAGTGACACGCTGTCTGACTTCAAATCTGCCATAGAAAATCGTTAACTTTACAGTCAAATCGTGACTACAAAAATATGCAAATTATTGAAAGAATCTAAATTATCAGTCTCAACTGATCCAAAATTATTTAACTATGCCAATGACATAACAATGTCTCAACAAATCGTAGAAAAAGGCATAAATCATCGAAGTGTACTGAGTACAGAAATGTCAATCAAGAAAATGGGGCAAAAGATAGGACAGAAAATATAGGAAAAATAGTTGCTCAGATATCGCTACATGACTAAAATAATACAAGAAACGTTCACGACTACCTTATCTGTTGATTGAAGTTCTAGAGGAAAGTTTTCAAAGAAAACTGCTGTTGGTTCCAATTCACCAGCGTGAAGATGTGCTCCGACCTCGAACCTGGAATCAGCGTCCTCGGAGAATCGAACTGCTTCCTCCTCCGGAAATTGCACTGCTCCATGTATACGAAAGACATCCTTCTGGCAAAATTCTTTTTTGTGAGCCGGGTCCTCCCTGGCCTCTCTTGAAAGTTCCCTGAAGTTCCAGTAGTAATTCGCCATGAAGTTTATTGCAGTTATTTCCACAGAAATATTCATAATCGTGGAGTATGAAAATATTTCCACTGTCATTTGATATTATTCAGCGATGGATTCACGATGCATGAGTGTAGTTGGATGTTCACTACATGCTCGCTCTTGTAGAATGACGATTAACGAAGTTCCATGCTGTTACTTCACTCCATCGATATATGTCCCAATTGCATTAAAGCCTTAGCCTTCCATCTCAACTTCTGTTATAATCATTGAAAGCACTGCTAGACTATAATGTTCCATAATAGAATGTATCGTTGTATTACCAAACGTATGCTCCAATATCACGGTTGCGATATACGTGTCAGCCGTAGTGTATAATGTGGAATTTTAAAAGTGTCTCTCAGGTGGCGAGAAAATCACTTTTGTCTTCAGCTTTAAAATGTCAATATCTTTCAAAATATACTCGTGAAATTGTTCAAATGTTCTACACACCTCAATGTTGTACTGCCCAATTGAATTATAATGAAGGCAGAAGTTAACTCTTTATATCTTATCTCGTAGAAACGTTAATGTGAGCGTTACAACTTCACCTAGTTTCGAACAGCGTAAAATGGAACTGCTCCGTGTTCGTTCGATGCGCCGGGCTTTAACCACACGCTAAAGACAACTTGCTTCACTTATTCACTCGAAAATGACTCTATGACATCTGAAATATATATGCGGTATCAGCGGTATGAGAGATATGAGCGGTATGTGAGATATGAGAGCTCCTCTATCCTGTGCACGACCTTTTATCAACTTCTTAAGGGGCGTATCCATCCCTTCCATAGTTCGTTCCTCCGTCATTGCTAGAAGTTTTAACTTTGGCTATACTTGACGGATTCTCAAATTTCAAAAACTCAAAATTAATTTCTTCAAAATTCCAAATCAATGCCATAACTGAAAATAGATTTCCACAAATCTGCATGCCAAAAGCAATCAAATATCGTAGTTTCAGCAATCTCCGTCTTCCTTCCAAACTATCGTTCATTGGTTCGAGTCTCTCCTCCAATAGCGTAACTTCTTCCTTAGCACGATACCTTGTTTCCTGCGACTGCGTCGTAAATCTCAGATCTTTCTCGAACAAAATCATGACGTCACCAAGAATCTCAGCTCAACCAGCCTACTTGCATGAATTCTACGTCATCCGTGCCTACGTCATGAATATACACGTCACAACTATGACATCCATAACTTTATTCATATTTGCCAATATAGCCATCGTGGTCTCAATATAATTCAATTTACGGGGGCATTCTCCCTTCACCACGTTTTAAAAACAGTTGCAAATTGTTTTTAAACTCTGTGTTATAAATATCTCAATTCACTTGAACACGAAATTGAATTATTATTGGCTTACTCTTGGATAATATTTCTTCAAGTTCCCAGCATTGAACTTGCCATAAACGACATTATTCTCATCATCGTATAGTTCATAACAGTTGTTTCCGTAGGCATTCGTAATTCTGAACGGACCCATGAACACTATTCCAAACTTGGGATAGATTTTCTTACCCACGTCAGCCTTGACAGGTCTGCGTAATAATACCAGATTTCCAATTTCTAAGGGAGCACCAAAACGTTTTCCAGCTACTCTTTTCAGTCGTTTTTCTGCTGCTTTCTGGAGTTGTTCTTTCGCTCTGTCTATTCTCTGCTGCCTTCCTAGGTCGGGATCTCTAGGAACGTGGTTAAAAAGATTGTCCCACGGCCTTTCTGGGTTTCTTCCTAGATGAAGTCTCATTGGCACTTCTCCTGTGCTCTCCTGCACTGTAGAATTTAAACATTCCTCAATAAGGGGTACAAATCTCACCCAACCAGAATGATCGTTCGGACAGAAAATTCGACAGAATTTCGAAAATTCAGCCATATATCTTTCTGAAGAATTCGATTCCGGATATCGCACGCTTGAAAATATGTGCTTAATACCAAGCCTTTCCATATCTGCAGCAAATTCTAAGGATGTAAACTGAGCTCCATGCTCCGAAAGAAGATATTCTGGTTTACCAGCTTTTGGAAATACAGCATGTTCCAGTCTGCTTACAACGTTCCTCGTGTTAGCTTTTTGCATGGGACTCATTGTAACAAATTTTGAGAAGACATCCACGGTAACCAACAGATACTGATTACCCTGATATCCCTTCGGACAAGGACCAAATATGTCTGTCGCCATGAGTTCATTTGGTTTAGAAGGAATCATAGCCTTAGGTTTTCCTTTTAATAGAGCGGAAGCATACTTTGCTCTTTGACATTTATCACATGAACGAATGACATTAGCAATGCTGGAACGCATGTTAGTCCAAATAAACCTCTCTTTAAGAGTATCAAGAGTTTTATCTAAACCCGCATGTCCAGTTGCGTGATGAGCTACCCACACTAAATTGACAACAAGTTTAGGTGGCACGACTATTCGAAGCTTTGTATGCGCAGAGTCAGCATTCTTACATACGATGTCTCCACTCAAGACAAAGTGTCGTGAATCTCTCTGTGTAGCTGCATAGTCAACATCAGTATTGTCCATGTAACCCTTAAGGAACCTGTACATTTTCCTGATTGGAGCGTGTCTCTTCTGTGACACACCGATTCGGGCTAACCTCCTAACGGTCTCTCGATCTTGCTGCTCCAATTGTACATGGTGTATCTGCACATTTTTGATAGGGTTACGTGATAAAGCATCAGCCAGTAAGTTATCCTTCCCAGGCTGATGGACGATAGTGGCGTTAAACTGTTGGGTGAACAAAGCCCAACGTGTCAATCTATCACTAGACATGTCAGTTTGCACCATAAACTGAAGTGCTTTGTGATCTGTAATAATGATAACCTTGTGTCCCAGCAACAATTTTTTCCAAGCTTGCAAAGCTGTTACAAAAGCTAACGCTTCTAGTTCTGTCGTAAAGTAGTTTTCCTCGTGTTTCTTTAACTTTCGACTAGTGAACGCAATGTAGTGCTTGTTGCCTGCCTCGTCTTTTTGGTATAAGACTGCACTAATGCCTATTCTTGATGCTTCAGACTCTATATAGAACACCTTCTCAAAGTCTGGGTACTCCAGTTTAACGTTGTTTCTGAGCATTTCCTTCGCTTTCTCAAAAGCCTCGTCTGCTGCGGTACTCCATTTCCATCTATTATTCTTGAGTAAATCATACAGAGGAGCCATAATTTCAGAGTATCTCGGACAGTGGCTGCTAATGAATTGGCATGCGCCTACAAATTCTCTGACTTGTTTCACCTTAGTTGGCTTTGGGAATCTTGTGATAGCATCTACTTTCTGCATGTTTGGATGATATCCATCCTTATCAATAGTATGCCCCAAGTAATTGATCTCCTTCTTCAAGAATTGACATTTTCCAAAATTGACCTTGATATTGGCCTCCCTTAAATTTTCAAACAACTTTCTCAAATGCACTAAATGTTCTGCGGCATTGGGTGAAGATACAATTAAATCGTCAATGTAGCAGATTACATTCTCCTTTACTTCGTCAGTGAGCTTGCTATCAAGTGCTCGAATAAGTGCTGGTCCACTGTTGACCATTCCAAAAGGCATTCTCACAAAGACCCATGACGTCTGGTCAAATAGGAATCCAGTGTACTGCATACTTTCTTCCTCCAGTTGAACTTGGTAAAACGAAGATGTCAAGTCAAGAACACTGAAACATGCTCTCCCTTTGAACTTTCTAAGCAGATCTCTGATCTTAGGTGGTCGGTCATTTTCTGGAAGAATCTTCAAGTTGATGGTCCGAGCATCGAGACAAAGACGTATCTGACCATTACTTTTCTTCACTACAGTGATGGGGTTTATGTAAGACGACGCCTGTTTTTTAATAATCCCGTCTACCTCCATTTTTCTGATCAACCCTCGTACTTCTTGATATTATTTCTCAGGTATGGGGTATATTCTCTTTTGGTAAGGGGTTTCATCGGTCAGCCTTATCTTATACTTATAGTCTTTAATCAATCCAGGCTTTTCATCAAAAATATCTTGGAATTCCTTTATCAAATCCTCAAATTCCCCCTGAATTTCTTCAAATCCTTCAGTTTTTCTACTGGGTATTTCTGTTATATTCTCCACTTCATTAATAATGGTATTTAAAATTTCTTCCCTAAGGTCTATCTCCAGACTGTTTTTCACGTCCTGTTCTTCGATCTCTTCTGTGATCATGTACCCATCATTAAAGCTAATACTCCTATTCTTCATATCAATAATGGCTCCAACTTTCGATATAAAATCGATTCCTAGCACAATATCGAAATGGATCTTGTTCACCACAATAAAGATCTGTTCATAATTCCTTCCATCAATTTCAAAGTTCAACAGCACTTGGATCTTGCATTTCACTGCCTTGTCTTGGAAAATTCCTCTTACTTTGACGGTAGAAACTGGTAAAACTGTCATGTTTTCTCCTTTTAACAGACTTTGATAGCATTCATCAGAGATGATCGAAATAATTGCACCAGTATCCATAAGAGCTTTATACTGTTGGCCATCTATCAGTACAGAAATAATAGGTAAGGCGCATGGTCTTTCCTCTTTGACGATTCCCCTCTCTTCTAATAAATCCTCATCAGTTACTTCGTAAATTTCATTAATGGTAATCATGTGTGGTGTGGCAATGTATTCATAGTTTCTCACTGTCGTTGAGAAATCGGCGTGGTTTTTTTTTTTGTGTTACCAATCTCAAAGTTCCCCTGCTGACTTGTAGAAGGACCAGGATCGATCACTACATCCTGTCTTTTCTTTTGGTTTTCAGCTTCCTTTTCTCGTAATTCCTTCAGATACTGCTGACTTTCTTTCTCTCTTTCTTGATACTTGTCGGGTGTCATAATCTGACCTTGAGAATTCTGATTCTGGTACTGGTTATTTCTATTGTAGTTTCTATTATAACCATTGTTGTAGTATCTACCTCTTCCGTTGTTATAATTCCCTCTATTATTATTCCAGCCTCGTCTTTGCTGATATGGACGGTAACCTTGGGATCTGTTGTTGCGGAAATAATTATTCCTGTGAGGACCTATATTTTCAGTTTTTTTTTCATCAGGCTTATCAGTTTGCTGCACTTGATCCATGTAGACTGTATTAACGTCTTTGAATTCGTGCCTCTGACCTTTTTGTACCAAATTTGGCATTGGACTCGTGTAGTCAAGCCTTCTCAATAATTCGTCCATACTGGTCAAATCTCTGATATTTGACGATATGATCAGTCTTCTTACTTCCACAGGCAGCATACGTGAAATCGCATCTATCAACTGCTCTGTTGACAATGGGGGTTGCAAAAATCTCAAGCGTGATAGCTGGCTCGTGAAGAAATCAGCGTACCGTGTTGGAAGAGTACCTGAATACTTCCTCGAGTATACCTCAGCTCTTAGTGAATTCTGAGCTTCTATTGACCAGAATCGTTTTATCAGTGCCTCTGCAAATTCGTCAAAATTGCTGAAAGTGTACCGAAATGCTCTAAACCATTCAAGGGGTCCTCCAGCTAGAAATCTTTCTACGATTCTCATCTCTCTCTCTCTAGGAATGTGGGCTTCTATGAAATAGTCTTTAAGATTCCTGATATATTCGATCGGTGTGAGACTATCAGTGTTGCTAAATTTTTGAGGTTTGTCTTCAAAGTTCCGGATGACTGTCACATTTCTCGGATATGAATCCATATAATGTTTCCCACTATCACGATACTTCCATTCAGGTTCAATATTCCGATCCTCTTCTTCTTCCCTGAATCTGGATATACGTTCCTCAGGACTAATATCTCTCTCTTCTGTAGCGAGGTTACATCTTCTCACGTAATTTCTATCCTCTTCACCAGTCAATCCTTCAATATCCTTGTCCGTGATTTCCGTGATGACTTTCCTAATCAACTCTTCCTTATAGGTTTCCATCATGCTAGCTTCTCCTAGTTTCAAATTCTGCAGTTTGCTCGTAGTTTCATTAACATCAGAGACAACCTTATGAATCTGTTCCTCTAACGCAGTCTTTAATGCTTGCACGTCCTGACCTATTTGAGTTCTATCCTCTACCTGCTTTTCAGATAGCGAATCCATCCTTACATTCAAGTCTTTCCTAATCTGAACTACTTCATTATTAATGTCTACTTGTGTACTGGCAAGTTTTCTTTCAATTCGCTCCTGAATCTGATCTGCATGTTCCCCACTTGACCTGTTCCATTCATCTTTCCAAACCGTTACATTTGCAGTTAACATTTCCGCGATATCTACCTCAATGTCTTCCTTAAGTAAACGATTGTGATCTAATACTTGGGTTCTCATGACCTCTACATCGTATTTTAAACCAGCTAAAGAAGCTGTTGTCCTAACAGACTCGTCAACTAATCGAGTTGTTAATGCACTAATGTTACGAGTACAAAGCGTTTTTGAAGTTTCAATTTCTTCCCTAACTTTGTTAACATCAGTCTGAACTTTAGCAATGTCTACAAAAACAGTATTGACTTCTACTTGTATTTTATTGATATCGCTTTGCATATCATTAACATCTGAATGAATATTATTGATGTCAACTTGAACATTTGACACATCAGTTCGAGCATTTCTAACCTCTCTTTGAACTTCCTCTACTTTGTCTTGTACAGTAGCAACATCATTCCTAACAACAATTACTTCAGCTCTAGCACATGAAATATCACCCCGGACATTGGCAACATCAAGATTCAACATAGTAAGATCTTTCTGTACCTTAGAAACATCAAATTTAACCTCAGAAACATCTTTATGCACATTGGACACGTCTGTGCGCATGTCAGTTACAGCATTCTCGATTCCCTGGGTACTGGTCTGTAAACGCGACACATTATTTTCTAGGTTTGCAGAGCTGGTCTGAAGAACTTTCAAACTTCCATCCATTCTACTAGCATTCTCCTCCATCATCTGCTTCATTCGACTAGCATTCTTGCTTCCATCTCCCTCGCACTT
This sequence comes from Meconema thalassinum, assembly GCA_946902985.2. Taxonomy (NCBI): domain Eukaryota; kingdom Metazoa; phylum Arthropoda; class Insecta; order Orthoptera; family Tettigoniidae; genus Meconema; species Meconema thalassinum. The sequence continues at coordinate 40,515 of CAMPQE020000217.1, forward strand.
TCATTCATGCTAGCTTTCAACTCCTCTAACATCATCCTCATACTCTCATCTGCCATTTCAATAACATTTCAATAATAAACTGTTTTAGGGACATACATCAAACAGAGCAAAATAACAACATCTGAGCAACATTTTTCACCATACATAAATTTGAGCAATTTTCTGTCTTAAATCTAACTTATAATTACCTTATAATTAACCCTCGTAGACACTTCATGTTGAAATAAACTCAAGCACATGTTCAAATTTCTTTGGTTCATTTTAAAATATCCTAACACAAATAATTTACATTTACAATCCAAATAGTTTAATTTTATCTTTAATATGACTACACATGTCATAAGCCGGTCAAATAAAATAAGATTCCAGATCATAGGCGATTTTTCTAAGTTTCCAGCCTATTTAACCTCTCTCAAGTTGTATAAGATCTGATCTTTTCTGAGTGTAATTTTCCTAATACAATACAACATTTTATTCCTATATAATCACACTCTCAAATTCTACAATTGGCCAAGACATCTAACAAAGAATCAACCTCTTTATTTGAGTCTTCACAATCCCTTTGACATCGATAACTTGGTAATCCAATGTTATTCGAACATTCCACAAAAATTGCGGTGCCAATTCTACTGCAATAACTTGGTAATCCAATGTTTTGCTGATCGTGCCCCACGAAATTGCGGCGCCAATCCTACTGTCCCCGTTATCAGGATAGTAGGCTGTCAGATATCCGCCCCCTCAATCGGATTGCCAATAATCAAACGCACCGGCACAGCTACATCAATGAAAATGGCACTGACAGATACTATCGAGATTAGAGCACTATAGTTAACAAGAAATTATTGTGGAACACACCAAAATATACGGGGGTTCATACTTACCTTTACTTACCTCTTAAATTTATCTCGGGGACTGGGTTGTCAACTGGATCACTTAAAGCGTGCCCACACAATAACCTCCACCATGATATTTAAAATGAACCATAACGAAGACGAGAAACTTTAAACTGCACAATAATTTATTTCACAAAAAGAATGAATTTAACAAAAATAAAACATCAAAATCCACGTGGCAATCAGAAGCCATCGACCACATAACCATGTCCTCCTGTAGGACTGGTATACTCTACATACAATGTTTCAGCTTTCTCAAGCTCAAAATAACGTAATTATAATAATGCACTTGGAATGGAAACGGGATTTGGGACGAGACACATATATCAATTGGTTTGCGTGTTTATATACTTCACATTTTATTTATAGCCACAAGGCTATTATGGAGACGTCCTTGGCCTCTATCATACAGTTGTCCGGGCCAGCTGCAATGCACCTGCATCGTCAAAGTGGACTCACCCCTCCGTTCAACCCTAGCATATGCGAGTTACATCAGAGCTTAGCTCTCCTTTCAAAACACGTTAAATGTCCACATCTCAACTGAAATATTATCACGCAAATCTTTTAAATGCTCCATTCAAACACCAGTGGATTACTCCAATAATCCTAAATCATGTTTAATTGTTCAAACCACTTGTTTAATTAGCGTTGTTTAGAGTATAATAACAAAACTCTAAATGTTAATAACAAAAGTGCATTAATTATTTATAACAATAATAAATTGTTTATAACAATGTCAAACGACAATTGAAAATTTTATACACGCCTCTATTAATCCCTTTCATTTCAAATTATTTAACAAAGATATTTACAAAATTATTTACAATATTATATTGTTTATATTATTTATACAAGAAATACATTAAACCACACGTTTATCCGGTTGATAATTACTCAAATTGTGTTGATATAATCGACCAATGAAGGTTAGTTATATTTAAATGTCAAATTCAGGTTTAATAAGGTTTAATAATTATTATTAATATTTGTGACGGTAACCTCCATTCAAAATCTTCATCTCAAATTATTTAACACTCTTGTTAATTTTAACAGTTTCTTCACATGAATAACTTTCAAAGAACCAGGACAATACATTCAGCGGAAAAATACTTCGCTCAAAACGCACAAAATTGCACAAAAATAGGCCCAGAATTCATCATATATCTTCATATATATGGCATCAAAATCTTCCAAATTACATACAAAAACCTCCACTCATAAATTCAACAACTTCATTTATTACTGTGGGAACCTCCTTCATTATTCAAGGGCATTACTCATCAGCGACTTTTACATGTCCACTGAACTAACGATTATACATCCATTGTTCCTCTTCAAAAATTCTTATATTCATCAATTGTATTAATGACTGTTATTATTTAACCTTCGTGGGTTTCATTCATGAATCGATATGAAGTAAAAATTTGCCAATCACAAATAAATTTAATAGCAAATACGATTAGACACTCCTCCCTGGTCTATCAAAATTGAGATTAATATCTTCAAAGTAACGCAGTATAAAAATACTATCTTCAATCAAAGTTCATCTAAACTGCATAAATAGTCGAATAGAATACAATTAGACTGTGGAATGCAAACATTATTGTTCCAATCTATAATTGAGAAAAATTCCTATCAAATGTTCATTACTATAGTGTATTCAATAAATCGTATTCAAAGTTCATTTTTCATAAAATTGTCTATAATGCAATGATAAATGTCTATGTTGCAATCATGTTCATAAGACGACTAGTAATTCAAAGATCGTCGATAACGTATTAGATTTTAACGCTCTAAAATCATTTAATCATTCTTCTTTCTTGAGGATGACAGAAAATTGGTCAAAGTAATTTACTGAATAGAATTACTTTAATAAAGTGACACGCTGTCTGACTTCAAATCTGCCATAGAAAATCGTTAACTTTACAGTCAAATCGTGACTACAAAAATATGCAAATTATTGAAAGAATCTAAATTATCAGTCTCAACTGATCCAAAATTATTTAACTATGCCAATGACATAACAATGTCTCAACAAATCGTAGAAAAAGGCATAAATCATCGAAGTGTACTGAGTACAGAAATGTCAATCAAGAAAATGGGGCAAAAGATAGGACAGAAAATATAGGAAAAATAGTTGCTCAGATATCGCTACATGACTAAAATAATACAAGAAACGTTCACGACTACCTTATCTGTTGATTGAAGTTCTAGAGGAAAGTTTTCAAAGAAAACTGCTGTTGGTTCCAATTCACCAGCGTGAAGATGTGCTCCGACCTCGAACCTGGAATCAGCGTCCTCGGAGAATCGAACTGCTTCCTCCTCCGGAAATTGCACTGCTCCATGTATACGAAAGACATCCTTCTGGCAAAATTCTTCTTTGTGAGCCGGGTCCTCCCTGGCCTCTCTTGAAAGTTCCCTGAAGTTCCAGTCGTAATTCGCCATGAAGTTTATTGCAGTTATTTCCGCAGAAATATTCATAATCGAGGAGTATGAAAATATTTCCACTGTCATTTGATATTATTCAGCGATGGATTCACGATGCATGAGTGTAGTTGAATGTTCACTACATGCTCGCTCTTGTAGAATGACGATTAACGAAGTTCCATGCTGTTACTTCACTCCATCGATATATGTCCCAATTGCATTAAAGCCTTAGCCTTCCATCTCAACTTCTGTTATAATCATTGAAAGCACTGCTAGACTATAATGTTCCATAATAGAATGTATCGTTGTATTACCAAACGTATGCTCCAATATCACGGTTGCGATATACGTGTCAGCCGTAGTGTATAATGTGGAATTTTAAAAGTGCCTCTCATGTGGCGAGAAAATCACTTTTGTCTGCAGCTTTAAAATGTCAATATCTTTCAAAATATACTCGTGAAATTGTTCAAATGTTCTACACACCTCAATGTTGTACTGCCCAATTGAATTATAATGAAGGCAGAAGTTAACTCTTTATATCTTATCTCGTAGAAACGTTAATGTGAGCGTTACAACTTCACCTAGTTTCGAACAGCGTAAAATGGAACTGCTCCGTGTTCGTTTGATGCGCCGGGCTTTAACCACACGTTAAAGACAACTTGCTTCACTTATTCACTCGAAAATGACTCTATGACATCTGAAATATATATGCGGTATCAGCGGTATGAGAGATATGAGCGGTATGTGAGATATGAGAGCTCCTCTATCCTGTGCACGACCTTTTATCAACTTCTTAAGGGGCGTATCCATCCCTTCCATAGTTCGTTCCTCCGTCATTGCTAGAAGTTTTAACTTTGGCTATACTTGACGGATTCTCAAATTTCAAAAACTCAAAATTAATTTCTTCAAAATTCCAAATCAATGCCATAACTGAAAATAGATTTCCACAAATCTGCATGCCAAAAGCAATCAAATATCGTAGTTTCAGCAATCTCTGTCTTCCTTCCAAACTATCGTTCATTGGTTCGAGTCTCTCCTCCAATAGCGTAACTTCTTCCTTAGCACGATACCTTGTTTCCTGCGACTGCGTCGTAAATCTCAGATCTTTCTCGAACAAAATCATGACGTCACCAAGAATCTCAGCTCAACCAGCCTACTTGCATGAATTCTACGTCATCCGTGCCTACGTCATGAATATACACGTCACAACTATGACATCCATAACTTTATTCATATTTGCCAATATAGTCATCGTGGTCTCAATATAATTCAATTTACGGGGGCAGTACCAGCGCTCCCAATGATGTTACATTCTGTCAGTGAGTGGCAGGTGTGCTGTTATACCGATTATTTGGCTTAGTATGTTGCCTTAGTTAATATCAGTAAGGAGATTGGGCCTTACGAAAACCTAAGGATGCAGATGAAGCGTGTCGCCTTCTGCTGAAAGATAACGAATAGCTATTTCATGATTCAGTAATTTCAAAGGAATTTGTGACTCTGATACTGAAGACAAATTTGAAACAAGATCCGAAGATCAGGAGGACGGTAACGGAAGCGAAGAATTGGATGACCGTTTATTTTAATGGCATGTTGGCCATTATTATATGTCCGACTCATTCTTGGCCACTTGGCTATCACCACGGAAGTCCGGGTTCGATTCCCAGCTCTGCCAATAAATTTAATACTGGTCTGAGGGCTGTAACGGTGTTCACTCAGCCTCGTGAGGCAAAAATGTTAAGAGGCGTGTTCGATTCCTACCTCAGCTATCCTGGAAGTGGATTTCCGTGGTTTCCCACTTCTCCTCCAGGCAAATGCCGGGATGGTACTGTCCCCGTTTACCTGGATAGTAGGCTGTCAGATATCCGCCCCCTCAATCGGATTGCCAATTATCAATCGCACCGGCATAGCTACATCAATGAAAATGGCACTGACAGATACTATCGAGATAAGAGCACAGAAGTTCACAGGAAATCATTGTGGAACACACCAAAATAGACGGGGGTTCATACTTACCGTTACTTACCTCTTAATTATCTCGGGGTTTGAGTTGACAACAGGATCACTAAAGTCTGTTCACACAATAACCTCCACCATGACATTTAAAAATGAACCAAAACGAAGACGAGAACTTTGAACTGTACAAAAGCTTTATTTCTAATAAAGGGTATGATTTTACTAACACAACAAAAACAACGTGGCTATCAGTAGCCCAAGTCAATCTGACCACGTCCTCCAGTAGGACTTGCAAAATTATTATACAACATGATATTAAACATTTTAGCTCCCAAGAGCTCCAAATAACGTAATATTCATAACACTATTGGATTGGAAAAAGACGTCAGGGTGTGACATATATAGAGCATTTGGTTTCCTTTTAATAAATATGAGAATGGTATTTATAGTCGCAAGGCCAGAGTGTGTACGACCTCCCTCTGATAACCAGATGTTGGCACAGCTGCGGGCTACCCTCCAGCCTGTTGCATACTGGTCAAATGCACTCCCTTCTCACATGCTATGTTACGTAAGAATACAGCTTGTTCTCTCAAACTTTTAAATGTCTACAAGACAACTCACATTATATTTACGCAAATCTTTCAAGTACTTTGCTCACATCCTATTGGATCATTATGTTAATTTCTTAAACTTGTTAACTTCAATCCAAATGTTTAATTAGCTCTTAAATGTTTATAACAAAATCACATAAATTATTTATAACAATTAGAAATTGTTTATAACATTTGTCAAAGACAATAAAAATATTATAAGCACGCCTTTAACATCACTCTCGTTCCACATTATTTTCAAAAATATTTACAGCAATTATTTACAATATTAACATTTAAATTGTTTAAATTATTAATTTAAGAAATACATTAACCACATGTTCATTCGGTTGGTAATTTTCATAATCGTGTTTAATATAATCGACCAATGAAGGTTAGTTATACATGTTAATGTCACAATCTGGTTTAATAAAGTTTTTAATAATGATTTGTGACGGCAACCTTCATTCAAAATCTTATCTCAAATTCTTTCAAAACTCGTGTTAATTATAACAGTAATTCACTTGATTAATTTTCAACGAACTATGACAATCTTACTCCAGCGGAAAATCCTTCGCTAACAAGTTAATGCACAATCTGCATTAAAAATATGCCCAAAATCATCATATATTAATCTATATGGCATTAAAAACTTCCACATAACTTACAAAACTTCCACAAATAATTCTTTAACATTTATTCCTGTGGGAACTTCCTTCATATTCAAGGGCATTATACCTCAGCGACTTTCAACACGCGCTGCACTAGCGATTATACATTCATAGTTCCACTTAAAAAAAATTATAATCATTAATTGTTTCAAAACTGTTTTTCTATAACCTTCGTGGATTTCATTCATGAACCGAAATGAAGTCAAAACTTGCCAATCACAAACAAATTTAATAGTGAATACGCTTATATACGCCTGTCTGGTCTATCAAAATTTAAGATTAACATCTTAAAAAAAATTGTAGTATGAAAATACTATCATCAAATAAAGTGCGACTAAAATGCAAAGTAGTCGAATAGAATCCAATTAGACTGGGGAATGCAAACATCGTTATATAATTCTCTAATTGAGAAAAACTCCTAACAAAAGTACTTGACTTTAATGCATTCAATAATTCATTATTAAAGTTACTCTTTCACAAAAGTGTCAATAATGCAATGTTCATTCATAACTGACGATAAATGTCTGTGTTGCAATCAAATCAAATAACGACTAGTATTTCCAAGATCGTCGACAACGTAAGAGATTTTAACGCTCTAAAATCACTTAAATGTTCTTCCTTCTTGATGATGACAGAAAATTGGTCAAAGTAATTAAACTGGGGTAGAATTACTTTAATAAAAATGACACGCTGTCTGAATTTAAATCTGCCATAAAAATCATTAACTTACAGTCAAATCGTGACTACAAAAATATTAATTACTGAAAAATCCAAATATCAGTCTCAACTGATTCAAAATCATTAACTATGCCCATGACATAACAATGTCTTAATAAATCGTCGAAAAAGGCATAACTCATCAAGGTGTACTGAGAATAAGAATCTCAACAAGAAAATAGGGCAAAAAACATGAGGATAAAAATATGGGGAAAATGGTTGCTCAAACATCATTAATAAACTCAAATACAATAAACGTTCACGACTACCTTATCTGCCGATTGACGTTCCAGAGGAAAATTCCCCAAAGAAGACTGCTGATGGATCCATTTCACCAAGTTAAAGTTGAGCTCCATCCTCGAAATAGGAAATAGCACCCTCGGAGAATCGAACTGCTTCCTTCTCCGTGAATCGCTCTGCTCCTCGAAGACGAATAGACATCCTTCCGGCAATAATCTTCTTTGTGAGTCGGGACTTCCCTGACCTCTCTTGAAAAATTCCCTGAAGTTCCAGTAGACAATCGTCATGAAGTTTTGTAGAAATTTCCGAAGAAATTATTCATATTCAGAGTATGAAATTGTTTCTATGGCTGTTCGATGGTATTCAGCCTTTAATTACGAAACATGGGTGTAGATGGTATTCACCGCATGTTCGCTTGTGTGGAATAGCAATTAGCGAAGTTCCATGTCGCTATCTTACTCCGTTGAAATATGTCCCAATTGCAATAAGCCTTTAGCCTTCCATCTGCTCTTCGGTTGTAGTGTCAGAAGAACAAACTGCCGTATTCAATTGCTCCATTATACTGTATCGTTCTGTAACCAAGCAATCTGAAGTCTTTCTATTCCACTCGCAGCGTCAGCCGTTGCGATGATTCTGGCTATACAAAAGTGCTTCTCTTGTGGCGAGATAATCACTTTTGTCAGTCGTATAAAACTGCTAATATCTTTTAAACTAATCGGTCGAAATTGTTCAGCTTTTCTCTATTACTTTATGAAGCACAGCACAATACAATTAGCTTATCGGCGACCGCTAACTGTTCGAAGCTAAACTTGTAGAAGCTTTCTAAGGTCCGTTTCAACTTCACCTAGTTTGACATGGATCTCGTTAATATAGTGGCCTCGCCACGCGTTATAAAGACGATTCTTTTCACTGCTGTTCACTTCGACGTCTCACTATAATGAATGTATAAGAAAAGAACTTTCACAATAGACTTCGATGATCTGAGAATGAGATCTCAGAATGATCAGAGAACGAAAGAGACTCCTCTCTTCTGCGCAAGCCCTTTTATTAACTTCTCGAGGGGCGTTTCCATCCCTTCCAAAGCGTGATACTGCGTCATCGCTAAAAGTTCCAACTTCGTTAATACATGACGGATTTTCAAAATTCAAAAACTGAAAATAAATTTCACCAAAATTCCAAATCAATGCCCTTACTGCAAATGGATTTCCACAATTCTGCATTCCAAAAGTAATAAAAATACCATAGTTTCAGCAATCTCCGTCTTCCTTTAAACTATCGTTCATTGGTTCATGCCTCTCCTCCAATAGCATAGTTTCTTCCTCAGCAGAATTCCTCGTTTCCTGCGACTGCGTCGTAAATCTTGGAACATTCTCGACAAAATGCTGACGTCACTGAGAATCTCAGCTCAAGTAGCCTGCTGGCATAACATTTACGTCATCCGTGCTTACGTCATGACTACCCACGTCCTAACTATGACAACCATAACTCTCCTTATAATTTCAAATATAGCCACCGTGGTCTCTATATAATTCAATTACGGGGGCAGTACCTAACTGAAGGGCACGGCCGCTTCCTACCCAAATCCGACCTCAATTCCAAATACACACACTACTACAGACATCATAATGACTCAGGTTATCAGACGAATTCTAAACAAACCCAAACACACGGGGCTACGTGACCACGATGTCGTTAAGTCCCTAAAGAATCAACAACTATTATTATTTTAGGCCTAATATTATGAAGACGGATTTTTTCCCGTTTTAGGTAAGGATGGCACGAAATAGAACAAGTAACCATGGAAGGCTGCCTTCATTCCGTATCCTACTGCGGCTTTCGTGTTCGATGGATAGATTATTCATAGATTTATTTCAGTGGATAGATATTTCGGTAAATTTTGAAAAATGTGAGGTACAGACCTTGGTTTTAATTTCCACTTCACGCGAGGAATTTCAACGTTCTCATAGTTCACTACGAAACAGTCCGCCTTTATAATAATTAAATCTTCCGAAAAACGCTCGTCACAGATTCTATTTTTGATCGACAATTGCTTATCTTTCCATTTCGCAAACAGATTTGTTTCTTTTGGCGGTGTGAAAAAAATGTCTACCATCAGATTTTCTTCGTAACCCGATTTACTTCCAGGAACAAAACATTACGACATTTTCCCGAAACAACAGAAAACTTAGTTGTTTGCACACACATAGCACTGCACAGACATTCGTTAATTATTACAAAGAAACAAAATCCCTCGAATAATATGACTTCTCGCGCACAGGATATTACAGTACTAACCTCATGGGTTAGTTGTCACAAGTGCTTATGGTTCGGCGCGACTTCCGCGCCACCCACTGGCTGGACCATGAACTACAATGCTTAAGTAGCGGAGTGATGACACTGTTTATTTCTATTCGTCATGGCCTAAGTGTAATGGATCTGATGATGATCGCTTGACGATCGAAACTGGTCATCCTAGTGTATTTATTAATCTCATGTAATTTATTTCAGGATTAGGGCACAACCCAGCTCTCTTTGGGTACATTTGTGTTGACCGACTGAAAAGCACCAAATTTTTGTTTACTTAGGCAACACTGAAAAATGGCTTCAAACCCCACAATGTTAAAAAGAAATGTTGTGTCCCTACCCCCCGATCACCTGACCTAACCTCGCCGGACCTTCTCTTATGGGGGTATCTTAAAGGCAGAGAGTACAAAGATAGACCTCTCACAACTCAGTGAGGTCATTAGACACGAAATAAACAACATTGGAGAAGGTACACTTCACAGAACGTCATGGAATATCGTGAAGCGAGTATAGTTGAGTGCAGGGAACTTCCAACATTTACTGTGAGGAATCTCTCAACAAGTTATTGTAACCAGTTTCATTGGTGACCGAATAATCTCAAATATTATTGGGTGTGTGCAACTACGATGCGTGACGATATTTGAGCATGACAACGTATTCTCGGACTGATTTGTTTAAACTGTCGCTCTTGCGAAATTTCAGCTTCGTTTATTTTCTAATTATGTATTTTGCGGAACGGCAAATTCACAGGCGAAATGAAGAAAAGCCGAGTTGCACTTCCGGGGAACTCCAAACACAACCACTTTTCTCTGAAGTACTAACTCAACACTCAACCTAGCCAGCTCGTAAATGTCGCCTTTGTATTTGAATGAAGATTGTTGGAAGAAATGAATACGTAAAAACACTTATAGTGGGCGATGTATTTAAGATAGAGATATGCTCTCGCGGGAATTTTTTGTAGAACTTTTCATGCTGAACAATTCCTACACTCTTAGTATATAGATATTTTAACGGTTTGTAGAGCGTAAGCTTAAGAAGCGAACGGACGCCATGTGGGGGGGGGGTCGACGTTTTCACTGAAATCTTTACTGCTTGGCTTCCTTTGATCATAAATCATTTATTTTCTACAGACATCGTCCTCGAGATATCCTTTGCAGAATGGTGAAAACCATATCAAAATCCATCCAGAGGTTCACCCGTGACATCCAAAAACGACAGTAGCGACACTCGAGCGCAGCAACAGAAGAGAGATAAAACGATATCATCACCTTTCACTGTAACACTTTTCCACGAACGTCTCTGTATTCCAACAGTTTATTCGACCTTGTCACGTCAACAACTGAGATAAGTGTTCCTAAATAAACCAATGTAACTTTTTTCTGAATTTTCTATTCTCCTTTCTTCCGTTTTGCCAAATTAGGGAGCGCGCTTGAATTTGTTGACTCGGGTTGATGGTGATTTCCTCTTCTTCTCCTCCCAAAATCTCCTCATGAACTCACTTTGCCCATTCATACGTTCCTCCGTCCATTCTTTCCAGTGGTCTTTTTAGCTTTTTCGGTGAAAGAGTGATTTGTAACTAGAGTTCCAAAAGTCTTGCGATTCATGATGATATCTTCTGTAATGCTTATATGTCCTTTAAGTCCTGTTTGATTTCTTCTAACCAACTGATTTTGGCCTTCTTTGAATTAATTATATCAAGCAGCTTTTTTTTTGCATGGCCTATGTCTGAATGTGAAAAAGACGGAGTATCTGGAGTTAAACCCAAGCGACGGTACCATTCAAGTCGCTGGACAAAATCTAGTCCAGACAGAATGCTTCAGGTACCTTGGATCTCGTCTGCAGAGTGATGGCAACTTCAATGATGAAGTAAGAGCCAGGGTAAACGCAACCTGGTTGCGGTGGAAGGAGGTCACGGCTGTGCTTTGCGACAAGAAAATGCCACTTCGTCTCAAATCGAAAATATATCGGACAGTGGTACGGCCAGTTGCGCTGTATGGAGTTGAATGTCGACCATCCGACAAAATTTCAGAACGTCGCCTGCACGCCATGGAAATGAGAATGCTTCGTTGGACAATGGGCATCTCCCTTATTGACCATGTCAGAAACGACACAATTCGGGAGCAAATGGCTGTCGCCCCAATTGTGGACAAAATGAGAGAGAAACGGCTCCGATGGTATGGCCATGCCCTGCGTGCAGCGCCTGATACTGTTGGTAACTCTGCCCTTCATTTTGAGGTTGAAGGCCTACGCCCCAGAGGACGACCGAAGCAGCGTTGGCAAGACACTATAAATGGTGATTTAAAAATTACCGGCCTAAATCCAGCTGACGCACGAAACCGGACAAAATGGAGGTCAATGAGCAAAACAGCGGACCCTTGCACCAGCGGGACAACGCTAGGAAGGAGAAGAAGAAGAAGAAGAAGTTTTTTTACATATCTGGTGTTGTCCATTCTGTAGATGTGACCATAAAATATCAGTCGTCTCTTACGCACGGTATCAGTGAACTTATTGATTACTGTGTACAAGTATGTGGTGTTCCTTTTAATCCATATACCATTAACATAAACGGGGCTATATATTTTCCTGAGAATTTTCTATTGTTATAATTTGTATTAATTTTTCAGATTTTCTAACCTCAAAATATCATCATTTGGTTATCGAGCAGTTTAGAATAAGTTACTTTCTGCACGTTACAAGAATCTTAGCCATGACCTTACCACAAAACGAGAGAATGCCTACAGTTAGTATAATGATGCCTGATAATGTACGCAACGCACATGCTCAAAGGGAAAACGTTTGTTTTTAAACCGTTTGCACAATTAAATATATTATTATTATTATTATTATTATTATTATTATTATTATTAGTGATTTAAGCCCACTGTTGTTTGAGTCTTCAGTCTTTTGACTGGTTTGATGCATCCCTCCATGTCTCCCTGTCCTGAGCTAATCGTTTCATCTCTACATAGCTACTACACCCTACATCCGAGGCAATCTGTTTTACATATTCTAACCTTGGTCTTCCCCTACAGTTCTTGTCACCGACCCTTCCTTCCATAACTAAGCTTGCTATTCCTGGGTGTCTTAGTATGTGACCTAACAACCTATCTCTTCGCTTCATTAACAGTCGCCAGAAACATCTCTCCTCTCCCACGCGTCTCAATACTTCATCGTTTGTAACCCTATCTACCCAACTGATCTTGATCATTCTCTTGTGACACCACATTTCGAACACTTCAATTCTCCTCTTTTCTGCTGCACCAATAGCCCTAGTTTCACTTCCATAGAGCACCACGCTACAGACAAAGGCTTTCAAAAATGACTTCCTAATACCGAAATCTATATTCGATGTCAACAGATTCTTTTTTTGTAGAATTGCTTTCCTTGCCTGAGCCAACCTACTTATTATATCCTCTTTGCTTCGCCCATCACCGGTTATTTTGCTTCCTAAGTAACAGAAGTCTCCTACTCCCTTCAGCTTTTCACCTTCCAAATTGATGTCCTTAGAGGTTTCTGATTTATTTCGGCTGCATTCCAATATTTTTGTTTTACATTTATTAATTTTCATCATGAATTCTTTCCTCAAGACGGAGTCCATACCATTCAAAAACTCATTCAAATCTTCAGGCGTGTCGGCCAAGATGACGATGTCATCAGCAAATCTCAGAGTTGAAATTATTTCTCCTTGAATCTTCACTCCCACTTTAAACAGCAAGAGCACAAACCTTTCACAATTGGCAGATCAAATGGGAGCAAGGACACCGAAGCTGGTGGACTAGGAGAATGATACCCCAGGTGCAGGTTTGGACAGAGAGGAAACATGGTGAGGTTGGTTATTATCTCACTCAGTTCTTGACTGGCCATGGGTACTTCTGTTCTTATCTTAAGAAAATGGGGAAAGTGGATTCACCAGATTGTATCTACTGTGCTAATGAGGTAGATAGTGCTAATCACACCTTCTTCTCTTGTGGACGGTGGGTTCAAAATAGGCAGTCTCTTCAAGATCACATTGGTGTAGAGATATCTCCCGACAATATCGTTGCGGTAATGCTACAAAATGAAGAACATTGGAAACTTGTAGCAAGTTAAGTTGAAGATATCCTCCGAACAAAGAAGACGGATCTGGATCGCCACTGAAGATGATTCATTACGGAAGAGTGCCCTACGGGCAAATATAAATTGACTCTAGCCCGAAGTAATGTGATAAACGGTTCCAGGCTAGTGTTCAGAAGTAACGGGGGAGTTTTAGTCGGTAGTCTGCTACTCAGGAGCAGGAGCCCGACACTCTGTGCGTAAATGCATTTCTCCCCCCCCCCCCCCAAAAAGAATATTATTATTATTATTATTGTTGTTGTTGTTGCCTTTCGGCCAACTGACCACGTCATTTGGGGATGATGCCGGTAGAAGAAATGACTATGGTCAGAACCACTACACTTTCCTGTCTCCACATGACTATGGGCAGAACCACTACACTTTCCTGTCTCCACATGACTATGGGCAGAACCAGTACACTTTCCTGTCTCCACATATCGTCGGCTTGTTTGCAAGACGGTATGGCTAATTCTCTTAAGGTGGCACATTGAGAAACGAGCCAACAATGGAACAGGTCTCCAAGATGACGGTCTTCTGCATGGTGATATGTAGACCAGGATGTGTTCCCAATATTTCAAGGTTACGAGCCAATTATTTGGGGATGATGCCGGTAGAAGAAATGACTATGGGCAGAACCACTACACTTTCCTGTCTCCACATTTGCCGTATTTCCTCAGCCAAGGGCAGATATTTGGTGATCTTATCACAGCAGGTTTGTTGCAGATTATAGGAATTGGGCACTGCAAAATCAATATTATTATTATTATTATTATTATTATTATTATTATTATTATTATTATTTTGTAGTAAAATTCAACTCCATATCCAAAAAGAATGAATTTTTACAGAAAAGAAAAGGACAAAATTTCCTCACTCATGGGAACACTAAATCTAGGTTTTTCATTAACGAAAGTCTAACGTCATTCTACAGGGAGCTACTATGGAAAACTAAAAATCAGGCCAGAGAAAATAACTGGAAATTCATTTGGGTTAAAAACGGCAAAATACTAGCGCGAAAAAACGACGAATCTGGTATATTGAGAATCTCCCGTGAGGAAGACATTAACAAAATTTGGTAACCCCCCCCCCCCCCCCGCCAAAAAGAAAGAATTATTATTGAATTATTATATTAATTGATATTATGAACAGTTGGGACAGCAATATAAATGTTTCTGGAATACAAAATGAACTCACATTTCTCAATATACCCGATTTCATCGAAAATGGTAATAAGACTAGAAATAATGCTGAAATCAATATCCTATCTCTAAATATTCAATCTATATCAAAAAACTGGGATTATTTAACCATAACCTTAGGCAAGAAAATTAATGATCTGGATATTATTTGCTTAACAGAAATTAACATAATTGAATCTAATAATTACCTATTTACTTTGGATAATTTTAATGTTGTATTTTGTAATAGAACAAATCGTAAAGGAGGAGGCATAGCCATATATGTAAAGAACAACATGGCTATTAGAACACACAATTCATACATTTCCAATACTCATGAATCAATGGTAATAGAAATACTTCACATGAACAAAAAGATTGGATTAACATGCATTTACAGACCACCTAGCACTAACATAAATGACTTTCTTGATGAACTGGAGACACATATAACACAACACACTAGTAAGTACAGCGAATACGCCATTTTAGGAGATATCAACATTGATACTTTATCTAATGACATCAGTCTATCAGCTATCAAATATACAAATATTATGGCAACTCATGGTTTCCTACCACTTATCACTCAATGTACTCGTTATGATCCAAATTTAGACTCGAGATCATGTATTGATCACATATACTATCGTAGCAGACTAGATCAATATACTTCTGCAGTCATACAATCAGATATCTCTGACCACTACATAACATATGCAGGTATTTGGCCAAAAAATGATAAGACACAATTGCAAGATAATGAATCGTACATTACGCTAATGAACGATACTATAATACACACAAGCCTTAACAACACAGACTGGACAGATTGCCTTGAATTAAAAAATCCTAATGACATATATAACAATACAGGGTGTTTCAAAACTCGACGGCAAAATTTCGGGAATGGGTTCCTCACAGTAAGATAAGAAACAAATGTTATGACAACATGGGTCTGGAAACGGATACTTCCGGAGTTATTCCCCTTGGCAGGAATGAATGAATGTTAGTACATAAATGTACATTACATGTCCTGTTTGGTGTAAAAGAAATCGCGTAACCGGTTACAAATGGTATATGTAGGCATGTTGTGAATGGAAGTGATGTGCGTCGTATTAAAGACCTTAGCACTCATACATGATATGGGATCGTCTTACGGTTTAGCCGTTGCCGAGAACACGTCTGTTCACTCTCTGTTCAGTATCAAAGAAGCTGTTACGCTGACCGTGTGTCTACATATACTTACGAAACTCTTACAAATTCTCAGTGCTACGACCGGTTCTCACCAGTTTCTGCGTGTGCCCGTGCTAGCGAGTATTTCTATACCAGTGCTTGTGTTCGTGTGCGTCATGGTGAAAACACCGTCTAATGCGGCTAACATGCCGCCTTCTGCTCAAGCTTCTTCTTCTCAGGCTCCGTCCATGCCGTCGCTGCTGCTGGACTCGGAATCTGACCACGACCAACCCGAGGTGAGTGAAAGTGAAATGGAAACTCTGCCAATTAAAATGGCCCGCAAGGAACGCTCGCCTCCTCCCATCGAGCGTGCTAAGAAGCCCTGTTATCCAGTGCAGAGTTCTGCTTCCACTAGCACTACTTGTACGCCCACGGATGAGGTCCCTGAAGAGCTGGGTATTAAGAGCCTTTTGGAGATTGACTCTCCGCTCCGCCGCCTCTCCCCATCTCGTATCGCTGCCCCATTTCACTTCCCACCTCGATCGCCGCAACAAAACCAATCTCAATCTTCCGACGTCTACATGCCGGCCAATATTGTACCCGGCCCACTTCTCCGCAGCTACGCCGACGCAGCACGGAACCCCGCCTTACCCTCTGCTGTCCGCACGCGTAGTGTCACCGCCCCCTCCCTCCTCCCGTCTCCCACCTACTATGTCGTCCGTCTTGTCAAACTCATGCCTGAGCACAACCACCCCCGCCATCTCCACCAAGTCCTATCCAAATTTATTCCCAACCTTGCTGCCTACAACCTCGAAATACAGAGGACCAAGGAGGGACACAACCTCAAATCCACTGAGCCGCTGTTCAGCATCATAGTAAACTCCATCGGCACAGCCAACCTCTCCCCCTCCTGTCGGGCTTATAATGTCACTATGGCACAGCCTTCACATCAGCCTCCCCCATCTCACCGCACTACGCCCATCATGTCAGCGGTTATCTATGGGGTCGAACGTTCATACTCCGCCGACGAGGTTGCCGCTCAGCTCCAACTCGCCGGCTTGGATGTCTTCAAGGTGGTACGGATCAACAACGTCCATGGCCCCACCACCCTGGTGCGGGTGCTGTGCAAGAACGTCACTTCCATCGACGCCCTTCTGCGCAACGGTGCATCCATCTATTGTAAGCGTCATCGCGTGGAGCCCTCCCGGACTCCCGCCCCTCAACGTACGCGCTGCGACCGGTGCCAGAAATTTGACCACCCCCCTGGAGCCATCTGCCCGAACGATCAGGTATGTGGAATTTGTGCTCAAGAACACCCTACCGCTCGTTGCGTAAATCGGGAGCACCCGAAGTGCGCAACCTGCGGTGAGGCCCACCCCGCCTTCGCATACCGATGCCGGGGCCGGCCTCTTCCCGACCCTGCTAAGCCTGAACAGGTTGTCCCCGTCATATCCCAGGATCTTCCCACCCCCCCTTCCGCATCCCCTACCCCTCCCCCTACCACGGAGAACGTCGTCCGATTCGTGACGATGGTCCTCCAAAACGTCCTTCCCTTCGCCCGTCCACTCATTGTTTCCCAAATCCAACTCGCCGCCCGTCTCACTCTGAATACGCATGTCGACATGTCGTATAGTGGGAATAAGATGCATTTTGCATTTTTCCCGCTGAGTACCGTCCCTGCATATTGATAAATGCCTAATCTCACCATTTACTTTGTCAACATCCGCTCCCTCTTCTCCAACCGACCATTGTTGGACATCTCCCTTTCCCAACATGCCCCGGACATCATGATTTTCAATGAAACCTTCCTCAAACCTCCACAAGCAATCCCCCCCTTTGACGGTTACCAACTCATTCGCGCCGATCGTCAATTTCAGCGGTCGGGTGGGGTTGCAGTTGCTGTTCGCAACTCAATTCCCACTCGCCAGCACTTTTTCAATTTCCCTGACGGCTTTAATGAATACCTCATTCTTGACCTTATCTTTCCTAACCAAACTTTCACCCTTGTCACTATGTATCTGGTACCCCCGCTCCCCTCCTCCCATCGCTTTCTTCCGCTTCCTCGAAGCCAATTTTCCTACTTATTTCTTTGCCGCCGATATCAATGTTACCTCCTACACCCCTGTCCAAGCCCGTCTTTTTCAAGACTTCCTGTCCATCAGCCGGGGCATGTCCGTCCCTTTTCCCTCCCCCACGCTTCCCTATTCCAATTCCACTCCCGATTTTCTTATGCTTACTCCCAATCTCGCCAATATAGCTACTGTTGCTGTCCTCCCCACTATCGGTAGTAACCACCTTCCAACCCTCATTTCCCTGTCTAACTACCTCCCCGCCCCTTTCCAACCTCCTCCACGACCTCCTCCCACCCGTCAATACTCTAAAACCGATTGGAACGCCTACCGTACCACCTTAACTTCTTCCCTCACCCCCCTTCCTCCTACACCCCCTGCCTCTCACCCTGCCCTCTCACAACTCATTCATCGTGTTGAACAGGCCTTAATTACCGCCGATCTCCGCCATGTTCCCCGCCACTCCTATCACCCTTCGAAACCTCCTATCCCCCCCCGCGCCCTCCGTCTCCTTCGTACTGCTCATGATCTCTACCGCTCCTACTGTCGAACCCGCGATCCTGCCACCCTAACCGAACACCGTAAAACCCTTCGTCACGCTCGCTCTTTTATCAAAGCCATTCGCCGCAAGCAATGGAATGACGCCTGTTCCGATCTCTCCCACAGCCCTGACCCTGCCCTTTTCTGGAAAACTTTCTCCCGCCTTTCCCAACGACGTAAATCCCATCCCACGTACCCTATCCTCCGTAATGGTTCTCCTGTTGTTTCTAATCAAGCCAAAGCCGATATGTTTGCCCAGCATTACTCCCACGTTTTCTTCCCCACTATCGCCCCTCACCTCTCCCACCCCGACGAACCTACCATTCATGCCTATACCGACCCAACTTCCCCTCGTCTCACGCCTTCCTTTGCCCACCTTCCCTCCACTGATTACCAACACCCTCTCAATTCCCCTATCACCCCCCTTGAAATCCGCAATCTCCTTAAGCATCGCCGCACTACGGCCCCCGGGGGTGACGGCATTACTTACCGTCACCTTCGCGAGGCCCCCGACATCCTCTTCCTTTACCTTGCTCAGATCTACAACACTATCCTCTACACCGGACATTTTCCCCACCACTGGGGAAATGCCAACATCCTTCTTTTTCTAAAACCTTCTAAACTTCCCTCGGACATTAATTCCTACCGTCCAATCTCCCTTCTCCCTGTTCTTTCCAAACTTTTTGAACTTATCATAACCAAACGCCTCTATCCCTATCTTCACTCTCTTCATCTCATCCCCGCTCATCAAGCTGGCTTCCGCCCTAACTTCTCCACCCACGATCACCTCTTTCACATCACTGCCTCCGTTGAAGCCTTCCTAGCCTCCCCCAATAACAAACATGCCCTTCTCCTCTGTTTCGATATTGAAAAAGCTTTCGATAAAGTCTGGTTCCCTGGCCTCCTCTTCAAGCTCCTCCACCTCCCCTTACCCATCACGTACGTCCGCCTCATTGCAAACTTCTTGTATCATCGCACGGCCCAAATCCTCATCCATGGTACTTCTTCCTTCACTTTCCCTATCCACGCCGGAGTCCCCCAAGGCAGCCCCCTTTCTCCCCTTCTCTATGTCCTCTACACCCATGATATCCCTACCCCTTCTCCTCCGCTCCGTTTGTATCAATACGCAGACGACCTTGCCATTCTCGCCCTCTTCCCTCGTTCTCACACCCTCCAACGCCATGTACAACGTTACCTTCATACCCTCCAAACTTGGTGCAATCACTGGCACATTCAAGTCAACCCCCAGAAATCCCAATACATCCGTATCAAACGCTCCCGCACCCGCCGCCGCCCTTCCCAGCGCCTCCATTTCACCTTTAATGACTCTCTTATTCCTCAACTTAACCAGCTTAAATACCTCGGCATTACCTTCCAAAACAACCTCAAATGGAACCTTCACTTCGATTCAGTCTACAAGCGCTCCCTCTCCCGCTTCCGCATTCTCCGTCTCCTCACCAGTAAGACCTGGGGCCTACGGCCCCCTCAGACCCTTAACGTTTACAAGACCTTCATTCGCCCAGTTTTCACCTACGCCTCCCTTACCTGGCTCACCGCCCACCCCCGCCTCTATTTTCGTCTCCTCACCCTCGACCGCCACGCTATCAGAATCGCCTATCACTGTAAACTCGATACCCCTTCCGCCACCCTCACTGGTATGCTCACTTTCCCTTCTGCACTCGCCCATGTTCACTCCCTTCGATTCTCCTACCTTACTCGCGCACGCCGCTCCCACGCCACCCAACCCCTTGAAGCTCTAGAGCTCTCCCCCTTTGCCACTGCTATCCTCAACTCCACACGCACCCCTGAAACCGGTCATCTCTTCCCTCCACTCATCGACTAGCCCCCTCTCCCGCTCTCAGTATTCTGTTCTGTGCACATTTTCCACATGTTCTACTTTCTTTTGGGGGGCTATAGTCAGCCCCGCCTCTTTGTTACTGTTGGCACCACAAGTGCCCTCTCAATGTTTATTCTTCGTCCAGTTTTATCCTATTCCCATCGCCCCTGTCGCAGTTACATACATTTTATTTTTTGCCCCACTAAACCTTATTTAGTCTACTTCGTTCTCCGGAATGGCTCCACGCATCGTCACACAGTGCTCCCAGTGCTCCAAAAATTTAACGGCCTTGTTGCCGCTACACCCCAGTGCTTCAAGTGATGCGTGTGCTTCTGAAATATTTTTGTTTCTCTTTCAGCATGGACAATAGACACTCTTTTGAACTTTCATACATATCAATTTATTCATTTCCTGTGCTTTTTCCAGTGTCTTTATCTTTTCCAGCCATACGAACAATAGACATTCTTTCTGGACATTACTTTTCAATTTGTTATATATAATTCTGTATTTTACCCACGGCCATATTTATTTTATGTATTATGTATATTTTTGAATAAACGGGGCTAGTGGGGTAATGCTCCGGCGAGGGTGGTGGGGGGCCTCGTCTGGGGTGGTCCGCCCTGGGGTCGCGGTGACTTCTGCGCCGTTGAATCCTCCTTCATCCCTCCTATCCATATGCCTAGCATATTTTCTTCCAATATAATTATTCTCTAACCCTTTCCTCTTCTTTGGCACAAGAGCTCCCTGTTGAGCTGGGTGCCCGCCCTGCCTCGCTTTGCGGGGCAGGGAATGAAATAACTCCTGTTCATTCATTCACGTCTGTTATCTGTGATTAGTGATTAATGTAGTGAAGTGAAGTGTGAGTTTCGGTCTGTTTAACACGTCTGGCATCTGTGATTTGGATTGTGGTTTTCCGTCTGCGTTCGTACGTAACGGAGGTAAGTACGTGAAGGTCATTGAAGTAGCCGTATGTAAGTTGTCCGTGGTTAACGGTCATTGTACAGTACTGTACTGTTATTTGTGGTTTGCAGGCCGCTCTGACGTGCGCATGTACACGAACACAGAGCTTGCGAGCATGCATTACATGTATGGTTTGGCGGATGGGAATGCTTCGAAGGCACGTCGCTTGTATCGGGAACGATACCCCAGGCGCAGACTGCCGGACCGAAAGACATTTGAATCCATCGCCACCTCTGTGAACACGGGAGTTTCGCACGTCCACCAGGAACCGGGGGACTGTCAAGCAGTACAACAGTTGAGGAGGAGGAAGCCGTCCTCAACGCTGTGTTTGAACGTCCTCAAGTCAGCACTCGGCGGTTAGGCTTGCAGCGGAATAGGCCACACACGACTATCTGGAGACTGCTACGAGGAAACCTGTTGTATCCGTATCATCTGCAGCGTGTACAAGCCTTGTCGCCTGCGGATTTTCCGGCAAGAGCAACGTTCTGCCGGTGGTACCTACAACAGTGCGGCGTGACGCCGAACTTCGCTGCGTATGTGTTGTTCACAGATGAAGCGACCTTCACAAGAGACGGAATACAGAATTTCCATAATCAGCACAGGTGGAGTGATACAAATCCGCATGCGATCATCCCATCTTCTCATCAACAGAGGTTCGGCATTAACATCTGGGCAGTTATTGTTGGTGATTCCTTGTTGGGACCGTACGTTCTTCCGCGTAGGCTTACTGGACAGAACTACACGGATTTCTTGCGGACACAATTGCCTGAGTACTTGGACGACCTGCCACTTGCTGTCCGTCAAGCAATGTTTCTCATGCATGATGGTGCTCCCACACATTTCAGTTTGTTGGCCCGCAGGTACCTGAATACCCATTTCCCTGGGCGCTGGATAGGTCGAGGAGGACCGATTGCGTGGCCACCACGCTCTCCGGACTTGAACCCCCTGGACTTCTACCTGTGGGGACACCTTAAGTCGCTCGTGTATGCGAATCCTGTTCCTGATGAAGCTACGTTACGTGAGCGCATAGTAGCCACCTGTCAGGCAGTACGCACTACACCAGGAATTTTTGATCGCGTGCGTAATTCCATGCGACGACGAGCGGAGGCTTGTATTCGAGCGGAAGGCCGTCACTTTGAACATTTCCTGTGATACCTACTGATACGGTGAAAATGTACAAACGTGTGAATAAATCTGAAAGTATCCGTTTCCAGACCCATGTTGTCATAACATTTGTTTCTTATCTTACTGTGAGGAACCCATTTCCGAAATTTTGCCGTCGAGTTTTGAAACACCCTGTATAACAACCAAATTTAAGGAAATCTACCAAAAAGCATCTTACATAACAACTCGTAAACACAGAAAAAGCAAACAATGGTTCACTTATGACCTAAAAATACAATGTAAGGAAAGAGACAGACTTTACAAAACAATGCTCAGAAACAAGGATAATATTACAATAAAAAATGAATACAAAGCTTTCAGAAACAAATTAAATAAGCTAATAAACAAAACAAAACATCAATATT
This sequence comes from Meconema thalassinum, assembly GCA_946902985.2. Lineage (NCBI taxonomy): Eukaryota > Metazoa > Arthropoda > Insecta > Orthoptera > Tettigoniidae > Meconema > Meconema thalassinum. Next base: position 63,691 of record CAMPQE020000217.1, read on the forward strand.
ATAAAAATAAGATAAATAGTTCCAAAAACGATAATAAAGGAATGTGGAAAGTCATTAATAATATAACAGGTCGGAAAACACAAACTGTCAATGAAGTCATAAACAAACATTTAATATTACATTATACTAACGAAGTGATAGTCAATAAATTCATCAATACCTTTAGTGAAAAAATAAACAGCCTAGCTCATAACTGTAGTATCAACATATGCCAATCAAATAGAAACACATTAATGAATTCCTTTACATTACTTGAAACTGATGAATATGAAATAGAAAACATAATTAAGGAATTAAAAACAGACAAATCGCCTGGGGTAGACAATATACGCTTGAAAGACATAAAGGCAACATCCAAAAAAACTATACCAATCATAACACATCTCATAAACAAGATATTCGAATCAGGCATAATACCAAAATATCTGAAATACACAATTATTAAACCAATATATAAAAATGGCGATCACTTAGACTTTGGCAACTACAGACCAATATGCATTTTATCAATCCTCCACAAAATAATGGAAAAATGCTTGGATAAGAGATTGAAGAATTTCCTAAATAAATATGATATTTTTTTAAAGGGACACCTATACGGTTTTAGGAAGGGGAAAAGTACTGAACTACTCCTGGCTGAATTTGCCAATGTAATAAATAATGCCTTAAATAAGAACAATCACATAATTTTACTTTTTCTTGACTTTTCTAAACCCGGCCGAAGCCGTCGGATTTTTTAAGAGCGTTAAAAATCCCTCAGTATGCCTTCCTTCGGAGGGGAAGTAAAGCCGGCGGTCCCATGTCATAGATTTATGGCATGTTAAAGATCTTTCCACTAATTACACCTGTGTGAAACTAAATTGGATAGGTTAAGAATATAAACAACGCTCTTAGGTTGCTACGTTCGTTGCCAAGAGCCGACTGCGGTGGCGTCTAGTAGCTAGTTCTGAACTAGGCCTAGTAGTCGTTGACGGTGGCGTTTGGCGGCAAAAGTAGGAACTATTTGAAAATTCAAAGTTGCAGTCCCTACTTGAATTAAAAAACAGATACACACACTAATACAGTCATCACAATTAACACCGGTTATCAGACAGATTCTACACACACCCAAAGTACACGGGGCTACATGACCGCGTTGTCGCAGCCCCTAAACTAAGGAACCAACCAACCAACCTGACTTTTCTAAAGCATTTGACACAATAAATCACAATAAACTACTTGCAAAATTACACGATATTGGAATAAGAGGCACGACTTACAAACTATTTGAAAGCTATCTGAAAAACAGGGAAATGGCAGTTATGGTCAATAACACTATCAGTGACGCAGTAGAAGGAACACAAGGTATCCCTCAAGGCAGCATTATCTCACCTACACTATATAACCTGTTCGTAAATGACATGAATGAAGCCATTAAACACAGTAAAATATTTATTTATGCTGATGACACCACTATATATACCATACATAAAGACTCTAAAACAGCTTTTGATAGACTTCAAGAAGACTTCAATAACATCACAAGATGGTGTCATGACAATAATTTGTATATAAATACAACCAAATCTAAAATAATGCACATCAGAGTTGATCACTTCACACAAGAAAAATACAAACTAACGCACCACAGCTTATCATGCATACACCAAAACATCCTGGCAGGTTGCAAATGTAACACCTTCATAAATAGTACTTCGACACAAAAATACCTAGGAATTACCCTTGATGAACACTTTAAAATGAACACACACACAGTAAACATAATAAAAAACCTAAGAGCAAACCTCTACACCTTCTACAATCTCCGATTTTATGTACATAGGAAAACTTACAAAACAATTTACAGTGCTCTGATTGAAAGCAAATTAAGATATGCTATAGCAGCTTGGGGAAATCAAAACACAACTTTAATTAATAATCTTCAAGATAGCCAAAACAGGTTCTTTAAATACTTCACTGATATCCCTTATTTTAATATTAAAGAGTTGTTTCAAATTACTATACTGAATCTCTACTACCATGATCCAAGATTCAGGCATAAGGTCTCTCACAACATACAAACAAGAGCCATAACAAGTACTAAACATGTTAAACCTTTATGTATAAATAGCTATGGTTTCAAGAGACTAAATTATATTATACCATCACTACTTAATGAACTACCACCTGGACTGACAAACATTAACAGCAAACAACTAGCTATAAGTCGCATTAAAAAATATTACTTAACCAAACATTAACTCATAAGATAAATTTATTAATATAACTACCATAGTGTAGGTTTTTGTATCTTTAACTATTTACATTAATATTTTATCATTAATATTACAAAAAATAATGCATGCACTCTTGTATTGAAATATAATCTATGTATGTTGTAAATAATAATTAATATGTCTCACAGATAATCTGTATTGTCATCAGATTCGTGAGACATATCACAATAATGTAACATAAATAGTATTTAATAAATAAATTAAAATAAATTAAATTAAATTAAATTATTATTATTATTATTATTATTATTATTATTATTATTATTATTATTATTATTATTATTATTATTATTATTATTATTATTATTATTATTATTATTGTGTTTCATGTGCAATGCCATACGCTAAATAAATAAATAAATAACTGTTTCATTTACAATCCAGGGCTTAGTAAGTCGTTATTTACAGAACTTGGTTGATCGCAGTCTTATCCAGTTGTATTGTCTTGTTGAAGGATTATGAAGGGTCCTGAACCTACGCCAAAAGGGTGATATATCGTTTCTCTTTGCTCCAGCACTACGAAGTGGACCTATTCTTACGTCAGAAATGTAATGTATAGTTTCTCTTTGCTTCAGGACTGAAGTACTTACGTCAGAAGTGTAATGTATTGTTTCTCTTTGCTCCAGGACTATGAAGTGGACCTGCACTTACGTCACAAGTGTAATGTATTGTTTCTCTTTACTCCAGGACTATGAAGTGGACCTGCACTTACGTCACAAGTGTAATGTATTGTTTCTCTTTACTCCAGGACTACGAAGTGGACTTGTACTTACGTCAGAAGTGGCAGGACGAGCGCCTGAAGCACGCAGAGATCACGGAAGCGCTGGACCTCAATGACCCCAACTTGGTGAAGGCGATCTGGAAGCCTGAAGTCTACTTCCCGAACGCCAAACACGCAGAGTTCCAGTACGTGACTGTACCCAATGTGTTGGTGAGGATCAACCCTGACGGGGAGATACTCTACATGCTCAGGTACCGTAACAAAACGTGTTCATTCATTCGTCTATCTAATATGGCAGTAGGTGAAGGTTCCTAAGTTTATGCACGAATTGCCCTTAAATCTAAGGAACCTGCACGAATTGCCCTTAAATCTAAGGAACCTGAAGTTCGAAATAAAGGTGAACAGAAAGATGGCTACTGATAACAGATCCTACGAATGGTCTGTAACCGTCCTATAGAAAAGGTTCCTTTTAGAGTAATTTGAATTTTTATTAAATAATTGTTTTATACCAATGATCTTTTTTTATTTTATTTGCTTTAAAAATTAATTATCCTACTTCAATAAGTACAATAGTTTAATTATTTAATTAATTATCGCAGTGTAATTTGAGTTTTGAATATCATAAAACAGTGTTTATTACATAATTTTTATTCAATCGTTCTTAAATCTAATTATGTAAATCTGTGGTCAAAGCTTTGTATAATCATTTGTATTCGAATTTAAATATTTAATATTTGAAATCAGTGTTAACTATGATATGTTTGTATTAAGCCATGTTCGTATTTATTCGATTTGAAAACTCATTAGGTATTGGTATCTAAATTATATGTTAAAAAGATTCATGCAAAATAATATAAATTTGTTCGTTTGCTAAGACTACTATTTATCTTCAAATTGTTCATCAGACAATGTACTATAATTCAATTTTCATATTTTAAATCAGTGTTTACTATAGGATCTTTTTGAAATTTGTTAGTATCAAAATGCAAATATCCATATATGTGTTAGCGTACAATCCACTGTTCAGTACTTTTTAAATCTTGAGTGTTATAACTCAGTATTTTGTTTTGTAAAAATAATTTCAATTTCAATATCTTAGATTTTTTGTATTTTATTTCCGTATAAATCCATTTATCATTCACAGTGAAGCACACCAGTGCTTTGTGAATGTTACATGTAGCACAGGAAAAAATATGTAAACTATTATTTCTGTTCGTGCAGTGATTTTATGACAATAAATAAGTAAGCAATATGTACAGTACCGGTATGTATCTATCTAATCTATCATATCCTATTTTCACATCCTGGAACTCTAAGGGTAGTTAGTTTAATTATGTATCCGAGTCCAAAACACATACAAATATACATATAAATTGCACTAAATTTAATTTATCCAGTGTTCAACTGTTAGAATGGCACAGTCATTAGCCTCTATCAAGTCCTGCATAGCACATGGTCTTGGTAACATGCTGCAATTCAGAAGGTGCTCATGGTCTTGTATTTTTACCACATTTACAAAGTTCTTCGGTACTGTATCGATTCCCGGTCAATGCATGTGAGATTTTCCAAGTGAAATGCCATGTCCTGTGGTTCGGATTCCACGTAAAAAGGAGGTCCCGTGGCTCATGATCTCGAGATTAACGGTCACGTTAAACTACAAGCTTCTTGTGGTACTGTATCCCCACTTCTTCAAATTGCTTTTGCACTGACTCACACCAGTTCTCAGTCTGTTTAGCGGTTTCACTAAGGGTAGTGAAACGGGCAAAACGGAGCACAATATAATTTTAAGAATATTTTTTGTAACGCCAATCATTACTAGAGACAGCCAAAATTCGCGACTCACAAAATCACAAAAAAATAAAAAATAAACATTGCTTTAGAACATGTTTTACATTAAAAATATCATATAATTACACGTTTTATCCCGCGGATCACTCGCGAAATTTGGAAAAATGTATGACTCACGAATTTAGAATCTTTTTTTGTCTCTATTCACGAAAAATTGAATTTTTTGGCAATTAATAAATAAATTAACTAACTTTGAAAATGTTAGTACTGTTTTCTGACTTGCCCTATCTAAAAAAATCTACAAGGTTTGGAATGGTGTCGCTAGACGGTATGAGTTGAAATGGTTCGTATATTACTGATATAATAACTTACTAAAGCTGTGTGAAAAATTCAGTTTGACTCAAGAATTTTTCAAATTCACTCAAGAATTTTTACCCTTATAAGCCAAGAATTGTAGCCCCTTTCATTTAAGAATTTGACTGTCTCTAGTCGTAAGATACGATCTATATTTAATATGGGATCACCTCACAAAATGAAACCTATAAATAGAAGGAATTAAAGCAGCCTTTCTAAAGCTGGCATTATGTCTATCAAAATATTCAAAATCAAGACTTGTACATACACTGACAAGAAGATCTCAGTCATCAGCTGGCTTTGCCATCTACAAAGGCATATGTATAACTCTATAGGCTAACGAACGAAAAGCTAACAAGTAGTTCCGTGAAGAACTATACAGCCTATGTTCATATATCCTACTTATGTTAATTGCCACTAAAACATACAAAATTTCAGTTTGATTGCTGTAATAGATTCGTAGATATTGAGAACCGACTAAATATTTCGAATGGTCACCATGTTGGATTTTATATATGTAGGTCCTAGAGTTATGTACTGTTACATGAAGATTATTCTGTTCGTGTAGCATTCAAACTTCAAACGCATGATTAGGACACAAGAAGTACAAGGAGATTTTAAAATTTCGCACAGCCGCCATTTGTGGTTATGGAAACAATTGAAATAAATTAGATGCCAGTGGATTGACATTCTTATAAGGATTTACTGTACCAAGTTTCACTGCACACGGTTGGTTAAATTGCGAGAAACGTCCATGTGAATATATATAATTCGTGTCGTCACCATGTTGGATTTGTGATCACCAGGTTATTTAAAGTCCTATAGGTGAACTTAAGTTCATAGCCCCTATGAACATTAAAAAATTCAGTTTGATTGCTAAAATAGATCCGTAGATATTCAGAGCCGTCTAAATATTTCGGATGGTCGCCATGTTGGATTGTTAAATGTATAGGACATAGAGTCATGTACCATTAATGGAAAATTATTGCGTAGGTTCATTATTTAAACTTTCACTTCGATCGCATGATTACGACACAAGAAATATAAACTTAATTTTAAAATTCGCACAGCCGCCATATTGAGGTCATGTTAACAATTGAACTAAATTAGATACCAGTGCATTGCAATGTGTATAAACATTTCCTGTACCAGATTTCATTGCGTTTGGAACATTAAATCGCAAGAAAGGTCTATTTAAAATTTTCAAATTCGCTTGGCCGCCATGTTCGTTTTGTAGTTAACCGGGTTTTGAAAGACTTATAGATGAACTTCCAGTAGTACCCTTTATCTCCGTACAAAATTTCAGGGTGATACCGCAAATAGTTTCAGAGATATAGAATGCCGGTGAAATATTTCGCACATCCGTCATCTTGTGGTTATGTAAACAATTGAACCAAGTTAGATGTCGCTGCATTACAATGTGTGTAAACATATACTGTACCAGGTTTTATTGCGTTTCGTTGGTTAAATCGCGAGAAACGTCTATTTAAATGTCGCAAATTCGCGTGGCCGCCATGTTGGTTTTGTAGTTACCAGTTTTTCAAATGTCACAGAGGTGAACTTCTACTAGTTTCCTTTATCACCGTAAAAAATTCCAGGGTGATATCGGGAATAGGCTCGAAGATATTGAATGCTGGGGAAATATTTCGTACAGCCGCCATGTTGGATTGGTGAGACGTAACAAAATTTGAAGGGCACGGTCGGGATCGTCCGGAATAGTGCTATGAACTTACTGAGTTTCATTGAAATTGCTCCAGCCGTTTAGAAGTTATTAGGGGGGACACACCCACATACACACACACACCTCACACACACACACATACGCACGCACACACGGACAAAAGGTGATCTCATTAGCCTATGTTTTCAAAATTGAAAATAGGCTAAAAATGGAGACGTTTGGACGGACTTTTATTTGAGAGATTCTATGACAAACAGAGACTTAATGCGAGCGAACTATGGCCTCAGACATATTTTTTATGAACAATAGATGTTTTCCAGCAATACTATTCAAGATTGAATAACCTTTATCCTTTGAATTATTTACACGCATTATATCATTCTTTCTGCATGTATTCAAAACGTGAACGGAAATGCATTCTACGTACCGAGCCTTTTGAGATGCGATTTTATAAGTCACGTGTCAAGAACGGTTTGGTTCTAGCTCCCATCCAGTATTGTAAAAGTTGGGTAATTCGTCCGTAAATAGTGTTAAATCTCCCATCAAAACAGCTTTGTAAACACACTGTATTCAAAACGTGAACGGAAATGCATTCTACGTACGGAACCTTTTAAGATCATCATCATCATTATTATTATTTTTATTATTATTATTATTATATCATAATTTATTGAACAATTAATTCCAACGAGCCAGGGGCTCTTACATAGGAATTGTACAATACAAATTTATTGGCGTCTACTACAATTTTATATAATACCTTACATACACATTTTCTGCGTGATTAAGTTAATTATCAACAATGATACTAGACCTAACACTGTAATTAGCTTACCAAAAGAAAATTTACAATGCAAATAACATAAAAATAAAAAGTAAAATAATAGTTAAATAATGATTAAAATAATAATGTTATCAATGCAGAGTAAAATGAGACATGCTGATTCACTAAATGTGGCTACCTACTTTATTAGGTACCGATTCCAAAGTAGTCTCTTTAATTTAAATTTGGAAGTCGACAGATTGGAAATTGATTTTAAATCGCTTGGAAGATGGTTGTAGGTTTGAATGGCTGAGAACTTAAAGCTACAGTTACCAAATTTAAACGAACGGATTTGGAAGAGAGCGAAATCATCTGCTTGTCGCGTGTTATAAGTATGAATGTCTGAATTTAGGGTGTAGACGCTGTTATGCAGCTCATTGTTTTGTTTAATTCTGTGTATTAGTATTGCTGACCTTAATTCTGCACACATTGACACTGGCATTATTTTATTCTTGGCATATAAATCTCGACTGTGTGTGTTAAAGCTGCGTGTCAGCTTCCATCCAGTATTGTAAAAGTTGAGTAATTCGTCGTAAATAGTGTTAAATCTCTCATTAAAAAAAACTTTGTAAACACTTAACCCATAACATTCAACATCTTCAAAAATACTTTTCCTTCATACAATATATTTAATTCAAGGTCAATTGATTTATAATATTATGTTTTATTATTCCTTTTTATATCCATTCAATTATTATAAATTAATTAATTTCTGTAAGGATATCCATTTTCTTTTTGGTTCTTTGTTGATATAGATTTCTAAGATTTTCTCACCCTGAAGAAGTTATCAATGTAATAACGAAATATGTACGTATAGTTTAATCAGTAAACTACCTTCTAGTGTTTGATAAGGCGGATCTTATACTGTAATTTTACATGATGATGATGATGATGATGATGATGATGATGATAATTGTTGTTTTAAGAGGCCTAACATCTAGGTTATCGGCCCCCTAATGTTTGGGTGATCGTGAAGATGATAATGAGATGTAAACTATAATTAAAACTAACTTATATACTAGAAGAAGAAATGGAAAACAAAAGGAGAATAAGGCAAATAAAAGATAGGAGGAAAAGAAAGGCCCTCAACCCTCGAAGAATGCGGATTGAGGGACTTGGAATGAAGGAGAGCCATGAAAGGCAGATAGGAAAGTGAAAGAGGAGAGAGTCCACCCCAGGGGTAATGGATAAGAGGGAGAAAACCGTCCCAGCTCAGGAATTCCTCGGGGTCGCCAACTCCCGAACTAACCAGCCGTGAGCCCCTGAGGGTGTAGCACTGTCTAGGGTGCACCAGAAGTGGTGGGGCTACATACGCTCTGCCTCCTTGAGGGCCTTAGCAGAAGGCAGGAGATTACATGAAAAGAAAAAGAAGGCTGACCCCACACAGAAGGAGGGTATCAGAAAAGATGAGACGAGGGCCAATTAAGGCGGGAAAGGAAGAGACTCCCTATGCCTCGGATATCCTAATACCGTCAAGGTCGGAAGAGAACAAGAGTTGACCAAGTGAGGTCGACAGGAAGGAAGACGGAGAGGAGCCCAGCACAAGTAAGTGGAAGCAATGCCGGACTCAGCGGGGGCCCCATGGTCGCAAACCCACGTACCACTAGATGTGAGCCCCTGGGGGATATAATTATACAGGGTCATTATCTATGTCCGATAAACACGGCAAACTAAGCCGGCTTTGACTGGCGCAGATCAGCCGGTTGTGGCACGCTCCGCTGACTCATATCGTTAGTTCACACGTGTTTTGTCATTCATATGGACGTGTATCTACAAAGCTTAGACGTTAGTGTTGCACGTTTAGTGAGAATTGTGATTACTGTGATTGTTGGTCATGCCTAGACACCAATTCACATTGCACGAACGTGTGTATATCCATAATTCGTATATGAATAGCAGAAAGTCTTGTTCTGAAACAAGACGAAAATTTCGAATCAAGTTTCCAGGAAGACCTCTGCCTAATGCCAGTACAATTAGGAGGCTCGCTATACGATTCAAGAAAACAGGCTCCGTAAATAATAATAATAATAATTATAAGTTAGCAGACAACGTTGTGTTCGTAGAGAACAAAAATTAGATGAGATTGTAGTCCATTCTTTCATCAGAAAATGTCAGGTATGTGTTACAAGAGAGGAAGGACATTTTCAGCATCGGCTATGAGCACTGGAAGTACACATTATTGAACATGTTTGGTAAAAGTGTATAAGTGCGCGCCAACCACCGGCTGAACCGTGTACGCACGCCCGCTTAGCTTGCCGTGTTTTTCTGGCCGCACATATATAAATGCCCTGAAGATTAATATTCAGTCAACACGAATAATAACTATACCATCTTCATAATGATTAGTGTCTACGCATTTTATGTACGATGAGGCGACTAGCTGCACATGATCTGCAGAAGCAAGATCTACCACCAACCATATAAACAGTGCATTTGTTATTGATGTGAAACATGTTGTGATAGATACCACGTTCTTTACTGTGTTGGTTGGTTGGTTAGTTCCTTAGTTTAGGGGCTGCGACAACGCGGTCATGTAGCCCCGTGTACTTTGGGTGTGTATAGAATCTGTCTGATAACTAGGGCTAGGATTTTTAGGTAACTAAATATTTTTCTATGTAAATACATATTTTAAGCATTTTTTATTAATACATAAATTCCTGTTTCTCACTTATTAGCACATAAAAAGACATAATATTTACATTTTAAAATCAGTATGCTAGATCATTCAGTTTATTGCATTTTTGTTCTGTGTTACTTCAACGGGGAAGAACCTGTGAGCTATCTAATCTTCATGCAGAGCGTATGTCAGCTTGCAACTGTATTATTCTTAACTTGTCGCCCCGTCCCACTCACTGTGGAAGCCGGGGATTTCCTTGTCCATAGCCTTATTGCACCACGTGCTAGACCTCCCCATCCCCCCCCCCCCCAGCTACCTGGAACCAGTGCCATTCGCACGCAGTTCATTTGAGTGTAAGGCAGTTCTACGATGCCTAAATTATAAACAACTACAAGATATCGTCTGCATTAGTATGTTGCAGAATTTAAAGATAATTTTACTTCTGATGGGGGCGTTCTGTTCTGCCAACCATGTCGGAATGCAATCATGGCTGAACAGCGATCTCAAGTTACACAATACCTCAAGGGCAAGAAACTTATAGCCGCAGTTTTGCTCCTTCAGATGAAGTGTTCCGCGATAATCATCGGTCATTTGTGATGGACAACCTGAAGATGTATCTCGTAGTGTATTGTAATGCTTCAGCAGTCAGTGAGACATAGCATAAATTGCATTCGTGAGTACTGCATATTGTTTATATTCACATTAATAAACTAAATTATAATTAAATATTTTTACTTTTTTGTCACATATTTCAGGTATTTTTAATGCATAAAAAATAAATTTTCCCGATTTTTAGCACCTAAAAATCCGAGCTCTGCTGATAACCGGTGTTAATTGTGATGACTGTATTAGTGTGTGTATCTGTTTTTAATTCGAATAAGGACTGCAACTTTGAATTTTTCAAATAGTTCCTACTTTTGTCGCCAAACGCCACCGTAAACGACTACTAGGCCTAGTTCAGAACTTAGCTACTAGACGCCAGCGCAGTCGGCTCTAGTCAACGAACGTAGAAACCTAAGAGCGTTGTTTACATTCTTAAACTATTTAATTTAGCTTCACACAGGTGTAATTAGTGGAAGGTTCTTTAACCCGGGAGGGGTCGCTTCAAAATAGTTTCGTGATGGGTCGCGCACGGTCATTATGACCGGGGTGTATAAAATACAATTTTCTGTTGCAAAACACATATTATTTTTATGGAAAAATATATCCATGAAACTAAATACCAGGTTTTGTACCGAAACACATTGTACTGTATTATTGAAGAAAAATATATCAATTAAACCCACTTAATCTATTGAATTATTCATCCTCGGAATTATCCTGGGCAGCATCAGGATTGGTGCATTCCACCCAGGTAACATTTGTAAGTTCCTTACGAAACATCTTCCAGATTCACCAATCGGTTGAACTAGCCTTGAAAATACAGCGAGTCCAGAATTATCAACGGAAAACGGTCCCTGAGGCTGCTTACCAGCGTACACTTCCATGTACATCGTGTGAAACAAAGCTCTCCACTAACTGACTGGGAATGAAAGTGGGAACAGCAAACGCGGAGACGTGCCGTGGATGAGTCCATTGAAAGGTGTAGGAGGGGAGGAAGCTTTAGGCCGTGAAATTATTTCGGAGGAGTAAAAAATGTATGCGCCCGTTCTAAAAGACCATGACGCGACCCCTCACGGGGTAAAATGGCATAAATCTATGACATGGGACCGCCGGCTTTTCTTCCCCTTCGAAGGAATGCATACTGATGGATTTTTAACGCTCTTAAAAAATCCGTCGGCTTCGGCCGGGTTTGAACCCGTGATCTTGGGCATAGAAGCTCAGAATGCCACCGAAGCCGCTGTGTACAGGTTAGGGTTGCCAGACGTTCCGCTTTACCCGGAACATTCCGTTCATTCTTGTTTTGTTCCGCGCTCCGTTTTAATCGTTAACGGAACGCCAAATATTCCGTTCTTTGGTTAATTTGATAATATATTCAATCTCGCACCAATATTCAAATATCCCGCTTCAGAATTGATTGTAATATCTAGCTTGTTAGCCTATTTTCAATTTTGAAAAAATAGGCTTATGAGATCACCTTTTGTCCGTGTGTGTGTGTGTGTGTGTGTGTGTGTGTGCGTGTGTGTGTGTGTGTGTGTGTGTGTGTGTGTGTGTGTGTGTGTGTGTGTGTGTGTGTCCCTAATAAAATCTAAACGGCTGGAGCGATTTCAATGAAACTCGGTAAGTTCATAGCACTATTCCCGGCGACCTCGACCGTGCCCTTCAAATTTTGTTACGTCTCACCAATCCAACATAGCGGCTGAGCGAAATATTTCACTAGCATTCAATATCTCCGAAACTATTTCCGATATCGCCCTTAAATTGTGTAGGGTGATAAAGGGCACTACTAGAAGTTCACCTATGAGACTTTTAAAAACCTGGTGACTACAAAACCAACATGGCGGTCAAGCGAAGTTGAGACATTTAAATAGACGTTTCTCGCGATTTAACTATCCAAACGTAATGAAACTTGGTACAGCAAATGTTTATACACATTGTAATGCACTAGAGTCTAATTTAGTTCAATTGTTTACATAACCACAAAATGGCGGCTGTGAGAAATATTTCACTGACATTCTATATCTCAGAAACTATTACAGATATCACCCTGCAATTTTGTACGGTGATAAAAGGTACTGATACAAGTTTACCTATGTATATTTCATAAACCTGTAAAGTACAAAACGAACATGGCGACCAAGCGAATTTGAAATATTTTAATAGACTTTTCTCGTGATTTAACTCTCTGAGTGCAGTGAAATGTGGTACAGTAAATGATTTTGCAGATTGTAATGCACTGCCATCTAATTTAATTCAATTGTTTTCATAACCTCAAGATGGCGGCTGTGCGAAATTTTAAAATTAAGTTTTTATTTCTTGTGTCGTAATCATGCGATCGAAGTGAAAGTTTGAATAATGAACCTAGGCAATAATTGTCCTTGAATGGTACATAACTCTATGGCCTATACATATAACAATCCTAAATGGCGAGCTTCCGAAATATTTAGACGGTTCTCAATATCTATGAATCTTTTACAGCAACCAAACTGATTTTTAATGTTCATAGACACTATGAATATATGTTCACCTATAGGACTTTCAGTAACCTGGTGAGCACAAATCCAACATGGCGGCGACGCGAAGTATAAATATTTAAATGGACGTTTCTCGCGAATTAACTATCCGAGTGCCGTGAAACGTTGCACATTAAATGCTTATACAAATGTTAATCCACTGGCATCTAATTTATTTCAATTGCTTGCATAATCACAAGATGGCTGCTGTGCGTAATTTTAAAATCTCGTTTTTACTTCTTGTGTTCTAATCATGCGGTTGAAGTTTGAATACCACACGTACACAGTAATATTAATGTAATAGTACAAAAATAAAAATCCAACCTGGCGACCATCTGAAATATTTAGACGGTTCTCAATATCTACGAATCTGTTACAGCAATTAAACTGAAATTTTGTATGTTGATAGAGGCAATTAACATGAGCAGGATATATGAAAATAGGCTGTATAGTTCTTCACGGAACTACTTGTTTTCTGGTGATATCGGTGCAAGTTTGAAAGAGAAAATTATTTCTATGTCTGTATGAGATAGATGGGTGCATGTTATTGATTTATTATGGGCAACCAAATTAAGGAATATCTTAGTCCTTGTGAAGTTAATACTCAGCATTTTCCCCTCCAATGCTTTTAAGGAGAGAGTTTTCTCTGTCATAAATATGGAGAGATGATAGAAACAGGAGCTCCATTTGTTTGATAAAACAAGAATTGTTCACATATTATCAATTATGACGAAAAGTGTAGTGAATTTTATCAGAAAGTAGCCTACTTGTTGTTGTTTGAGTCTTCAGTCTTTTAACTGTTTTGATGCCGCACTCCATGCCTCCCTGTCCTGAGCTAATCGTTTCAACTCTACATAGCTACCACACTCTACATCCGAGGCAATCTGTTTAACATATTCTAACCTTGGTCTACCCCTACAGATCTTGTCCTCAACCCTTCCTTCCATAACTAAGCTTGCTATTCCTGGGTGTCTTCGTATGTGTCCTACCAACCTATATCGTCTCTTCATTAGCAGTCGCCAGTTACATCTCTCCTCTCCCACTAGTCTCAATACCTCTTGGTTTCTCACCCTATCTACCCATCTGATCTTCATCATTCTCCTGTAACACCACATTTCAAACGCTTCAATTCTCCTCTTCTCTGCTGTACCAATAGTCCAAGTTTCACTTCCATCGAGCACCACGCTCCAGACAAAGGCCTTCAAAAATGACTTCCTAATACCTAAATCTATATTCTATGTCAACAGATTCCTTTTCTGTAGAAATGCTTTCCTTGCCTGAGCTAACCTACTTTTTATAACCTCTTTGCTTCGTCCATCACTGGTTATTTTGCTTCCTAAGTAACAGAATTCTCCTACTTTCTTTAGCTTTTCACCTGCCAATTTGATGTCCATAGAAGTTTCTGATTTATTTCGATTGCATTCCAATGCCTACTTACAAATCAAAAATCCTTGCAAAGGGTCGTCGAAATGAAAAGTATTTGTAAGTTGCTGGTGCCATAGGCCTATATGATATGTCAGCAATATCTAGTTTTAATTTTGTGTGTTTGATTATGTAATGTTTATTTAATACCGCCATATCTTGATGAATGCAGTACATTTGCATTTGTATGTTGGCAGAGGCTAGAGTAAAAGGTGGCTTTTCACCGATGACTCAGTCTCATTCATGGCTGTGATTATATGGAAGCTACTGAGGTATGGGCGGTGCTTAGTAATGACATCCTGGCCACAGTCAGTGCCTGTGGATGCTGTGACAGGTTCTACTCATAGGGTTAGTACTGCTGTTCTGACTCAGTGCGGAAAGCAATGGCAAACTACCTCACTCCTCATCTTGCTTAGTACGCCTCAATATAGCACTGCCTTGGGTTTTTGTGGGTATCTACCCACATAACCTAACGGCGGTGCTTTTTGAGGATCCAACCAGCCTTCGGGCTGACTACCTACAGTAACAGACATAACAGACAGAAATATGTGTATTGTTTATTACATCATTTAACAACCTTGATTACAAAGATACAATGTTTTGGGACGTGTATTCCGCTTTTCCGTTCTTGAAATCTGTCAACCCTAGGACAGGTTAATGTACCACTTACGCACGTTGTGCGCTATCTTTATTATTATTACGAGTAATTTGTGTGCGTGTCCTGAATGAGATTGTCCTGTCCCGCTCACACTCTCGAGTCAACCCCACTCATAAAACATGCAAATTGACTGACTCGAGCGCATTTCTCTCTCTCTCTAGTAATTTGATATTCATGTATGCAAATCTGTGGAAAGGTGTTCTTTAAGCAAGAACGAGCTTTTAGGAATTCCTCCTCTAAAAGAATCTCAGGACCACGATAACCATGTGGAGAATCAGAACATGCATTTTGAAACGAAAATATCATCCTGTGTTGAAATATTATTAGCCTACTTTTCACATTTTGCAAAAATGAGGAAAAAGTAGACTTATGAGATCGATCCGGAAAAATGTCTGTCTGTATGTCTGTCTGTCCTTCTGTCTGTCTGTCTGTCTGTCTGTCTGTCTGTCTGTGTCGTCGTCCCCCCCCTATCAACTCCTAAATGGCTGCAGCTATCGAAACCAAATTTGGTATGAGTAAAGATCTATAGCGGGACATCTCAATGCCATACTTGAAAATGATGTCAGTGCTACCAACTGCTAAAACATCGCAATTGAAATTTGAGCTCCATGTTGGATATCTTGGAATGTATACATGGGAACTAATCCAAAATTGGTACACATATAGATAATAATACTTCAGTTTAATTTTCAGGAGGCCATACATGACAGTGTTGCCAAAATGATACTAAGCCTACTGATAAGTCCAAATTTTAAATGCATATAACTCCTACACTATCAATTGGATTTCAACCAAATTTCGTATGTACTATATGTACATAAACAGATATGACTGAGCGTATTCTAAAGAGCCACCAAGGCTGCCAACTGTCAATAAATGCTCTCTCTATTTGTATCCAAATACCAATATATCAGAAAGTATGCCAGCCCACGGCTTTAAACTTTGCACAGGTATAGTGCCCGACATTCTAGATTAATTTGGAGCAACTAATGTATGTCAGTGCTACCAACATGATTATAAGCCTGCTGAAAGGACCAACTTTTAATTACATGTATCTTCTATACTATCAATTGGATTTCAACCAAATTTCGTATGTGCTATGTGTACCATAACAGATATGACTGTGTATATTCTTTAGAGCAATCAGGGCTGCCAACTGTTAATAAATGGTGTTTATATATTATACCCTAATATAAATATATCAGAAAGTATGCAAGCCAACAGCTCTAAACTTCGCGCACTTATAGTTCCTGACATTCTAGATTAATTTGGAGCAACTAATGTTTGTCAGTGCTACCAACATGATTCTAAGCCTGCGGATAGGTCCAATTTTAAAATTCCAGTAACTTCTATACTAACAAAAGGAATTTCATCCAAAATTGGCACAACAATACATCATAATATTTCAAATTATTTCTGACCAACACATGCATGACATTGTTGCCAACATGATTTTACATGCGATGATAGGTCCAATATCAAACTGCATGTAACGTCCATGCTATCCATTGGACTTCAACCAAATTTTGTATTCTGTACCCCTTAAGAGATGGAACTAAGATAATATTCAGTCACCAGGGCTGCCAACTTAAGTGCTCTATCAGGCTACATCATGCCAGGTATATTTTGAACTAATTAGAAATTTCGATATTACCAAATTCATTTCGTCATTATTCTACATAGGTCCATAAAGATTAATCATTGGCATGAATCTTAAATTTTAAGAAAAGTAGGCTATTTAGTTCGTCACGGTACTTTTTGTTTTATATATTGTATTTCACTTACATGAAGTTGCTAACGTCACAAAGAAATACGGCTCGTGGTAATGGACCAAGAGATATTACTCACACCGGCTTGAGAAGCGAAACACTACGAATATCAGACAAACTCAGCGTTTGACCGATACAAACCTGGTATAAATTGAATGCTGTGACTTTGCAGCGATATGGTAATGTGCCGTGATTTAATTAGCACATTTGAGAAGTTTCAGCGCAACAATTGATAAACATTGTTGATCCTAGTATTTGAAAGGTTCATCCTGGTTCCGTATTCATGAACTAATTAGTTGTGGCAAAAGTTCCGCCTTTATTTTGATAAATGATTACTTGGTGGTCATTGGGTACATGTTTCGAGGCCTAATTGTGTCGGCCCCTTCATCAGCCAATATAGATTTAAATACCAAGGAGAACAGCTGGTTGGAAAGCTTATTATACTCTGTATTTCAAAAGAATGAACGTGAAGGAAATGGCGGGAGCTTGGAACAGCTGACCTCCGCGGGTTCCTATTGGCTGGATTTTGACAACTAATACCATACGTTGCCAACTTATTGTCATTCATTCAGTCGCCTGTTAACTGTGTCGGAGTTTGTTTCATTGTCATCTTTTCGTTTACTTTAAGCATCTAGTCAATAAGTTGTAAATAGTACCGCAGGAAGAACGTGGTAAAATGCTGGAAATACAGCTGGAGACAGGCGCGCGCCAACCTGTAACGGCCGGCTATCGTTCATTTCGACATCAAACTATTTTCATGGTTAGCCTTGTTTGTTCAATTCAAATTTAAATTTACTTAATTTAGAATACATGCGTGACGTACAAAATAGGCTATGTACATTTAGTCTTAATGTTTACGTATCCAGTAATGTTTCATTGCATACCGTAGTGTTCAAATTAATGCTTGTTTTCAATAACCTACAAATCGACAATGTAAAATCACTGCAATAATATCGCCACAGAACAGCTTGTTTGTGTGCTTGGTGCTAAATACTTTACCTTAACATTACGTATGTGGAGACTATTATTAACCGTACAGAGTCGCGATACAGTGAGTGAGTGTGCTTGGTATTGTCATGATGTTATTTCTGCGTTCTGTGTTAACTGCTGTAAACTGTGAACGACCTTCACCCAAACTCTTGTTCCATCTTGAAGGATATAATCATTGCATGGTGAGTGTTGATATATTCATCATCATATTATTTTGTGTTTGTATTTTGTATTATATTTGTATAGCTGTCGAGTGTTTGGCCTCTTTCTCGTATTTATTGAATAACGGTGACAAAGGTAGTATAGCTTCGGTGTGTTATTAGCCTACTTTTCACCTTTTGCAAAAATGAGGAAAAAGTAGTCTTATGAGATCGATCCGGGAAAATGTGTGTCTGTCTGTCTGTCTGTCTGTCTGTCTGTCTGTCTCTCTGTCTGTCTGTCCTTCTGTCTGTCTGTCTGGCTGTGTGTGTGTGTGTGTGTCCCCTATCAACTCCTAAACGGCTGCAGCAATCGAAACGAAATTTAGTATGAGTAAAGATGTGCACCGGAATATCTCACGTCCATATTTGAAAATGATGTCAGTGCTACCAACTGCTGAAAAAACGCACTAGAAATTTGAGCTCCATGTTGGACATCTTGGAAGGTATATATGGGAGCTATTCCAAAATTGGTACACATGCAGATAATACTATTTCAGTTTAATTTCCAGGAGGCCAACAATGACAGTGTTGCCAAAATAATTTTAAGCCTTCTGATAGGTCCAATATTTAAATGCATGTAACTTCTACACTAACAATTGGATTTCAACCAAATTTTGTATGTAATATCTGTACATAAACAGATATGACTGAGCGTATTATTAAGAGCCACCAGGGCTGCCAACTGTTAATAATTCCTCTCTCTCTATTTTTTTTTATCCAAATACCAATATATCAGAAAGTATGCAAGCCAACAGCTTTATACTATGCACACGTATATTCTGACATTTTAGATTAATTTGGAGTAACTTATATACGTCAGTTCTACCAACATGATTATAAGCCTGCTGATAGTACCAATTTTTAAATACATGTAACTTCTATACTATCAGTTCGATTTCAACCAAATTTCGTATGTGCTATGTGTACCATAACAGATATGACTGTAAGTATTGTTAAGAGCAATCAGGGATGCCAACTGTTAATAAATGCTGTCTATATTTTTTTACCCTAATATCAATATATCAGAAAGTATGCAAGCCAACAGCTCTATACTTTGCACACGTATAGCACCTGACATTCTACATTAATTTGGAGTAATTAATACAAGGCAGTGCTGCCAACATGATTATATGCCTGCTGATATGTCCAATTTTAAAATACATGTAACTTCTATACTAACAAATGGATTTCATCCAAAATTGGCACAACAAGATATCATAATATTTCAGATTATTTCTGACCAGCACACGCATGGTTGTTGGCAACATGCTTTTACGCGTGCTGATAGATCCAGTGTCTTAACTGCATGTAACGTCCATTGGACTTCAACCAAATTTTGTATTCTGTACCTTAAGAGATGGAACTAAGAATATATTCAGTCACCAGGGCTGCCAACTGTAGTGCTCTATGAGGCTACATTATACCAGGTATATTTTGAACTAATTAGATATTTCGATATTACCAACTTAATTTCGTCATTATTCTTGATAGGTTCATTTACTGTAGAATAATCATTGGCATGAAAAGTAGGCTGTATAGTTCTTCACGGAACTTCTTGTTCATTTTATACCGTATTTCTCTATTTGAATGTCCTCAGCGTTGACTCAGGATCGACATTTGTATTATATTGCGCATAATAGTACTGAAATAATGTCCGAAGTGTAGTCCTGTGTATTATTCGAATCAGCTGTACAACATCAACAATAAAAACTTGGCAACACAGCTCAGCTGTTCCAAGCTCCCGCCATTTCCTTCACGTTCATTCTTTTGAAATACAGAGTATAGTGCTTTGACACAATAAAAATAATAAATAATAAATTAAATATTAACATAAAAAATAAAAAATGATTAAAAATTATATACATAATACATTAAATTTAAAAATATATAATAAATAAATAATAAATAAATAATAAATATTCCATTTAGCAACGTTACACGGCCGACCCTCCCTGTGGCGTCATTCAAGGTCTTAGAGAGTGGCGGCCCTCTTGCCCATTAGCCCCTGTGCCAGCTATGACTGTCCCCTCCATAAGAATAACATGGGGTGGTTGCGCGCGGCAGCCATCTTGCCCATTAGCCCCTGTGCCAGCAATGACTGTCCCCTCCATAAGAATAACATGGGGTGGTTGCGCGCGGCAGCCATCTTGCCCATTAGCCCCTGTGCCAGCTATGACTGTCCCCTCCATAAGAATGACATGGGGTGGTTGCGCGCGGCAGCCATCTTGCCCATTAGCCCCCGTGCCAGCAATGACTGTCCCCTCCATAAGAATAACATGGGGTGGTTGCGCGCGGCGGCCATCTTGCCCATTAGCCTCTGTGCCAGAACCGGCCTGTTATCAATATATCTCGTATTTTGAACCTTAAATTAACCTTCATTGACAAAAATATAACTTAATTAAAAACAGTTGCAAACAAAATCAAAAAATCATGAAAAACGAAGTTTAGAAAGTAAATTATTCACTGATCATACTCTTCTCCTTTTGGCTCTATTTATAGCTTTCCTCTTCATCTCTTCATAGTTTCTGCATCCTACATCAGACATGATTTGCTGTACATATTGTAGGCGTGGTCTTCCTCGACATCTTTTGCCTTCAACCATTCCCTCCAATACCGTTTTCAGCAGGCTATCGTGTCTCAAAATATGTCCTATCAGTCTAGTCCTCCTCCTCTTTATCCTTTTCCATAAGGTATAATTTTCCTCCACCTTTTTAAATACTTCAGCATTCGTTATTTTTTCTGTCCAGCTAATTTTTAGCATTCTTCTATAGCACCATTGTTCAAAAGAATTTATCCTCCTTTTTTCTTCTTTTCCAATTGTCCACGTTTCGCAACCATAAAGGGCAATACTCCAAACATACGCTTTTAATAATCGTTTTCTGGTTTTAAGATTGATGGAATTTGTAATGAATAAACGTTTCTTTTTGTGAAATGCTAATTGGCTTGTAAAATTCTACATTTGATTTCTTTCTTGCTTCTTCCATCTTTGGTAATTTTGCTTCCGAGATATTTAAATTCTTGAACATTTTCTAGTGTTTTGTTGCCCACCACTAATTTCATACTTGAGTCTGCCTTTTTATCGCAGACCATAACTTTCGTCTTTGACTTATTTATTTTCATCTTGTATTCATTATCCATGATTTCCTCCATTTTTACTATTATTTGTTTGAGATATATTATTATCATAAGATATTTGGCACCACAGTTATAAAAATAAATACCTTACTGATTTACATTCCCAAAGTGTTAATATTATGGTTTCGTATTGCATGTATATTTTAAAGCGCCATTCTTCATTACTTCCAGACAATTATTTACATACACACATATGTAAACTGATCCGTTCCTGCACTTCATCTAAAGAAGTGTTCATTTCACACACTCCCAACACCACACAGAAGCGACAGCTCAATTTGTGAAGTAGAAACCAACTAGACTCGATGTGTAACGTAACTGAGAAAAGGAATATCATGAATAAACCGTAAAAAAATGGAACTGGTGGGCATGAAATACCCCCGTTAGTATTGCTAGGGTTAAAGCTCAAAGGAAACAGTTGAAATGGCTTGGTCCTTTGTTGGCCGAAACGAAACAATAATAATAAATAGCATAATATATAACAAAAAATGCCTGTCCAAAAAATACGAAACTACGTCATTATGAAACTGTTCTGAAGCCAGTAGTTATGTATGCAGCCGAAACCCTATCCCTAAATGCTAATAAAGGACTCCTTGAAGAACTGGAGAAAAAAGAGCGCAAAATCGTCAGAGGTATAATGGGATCAAATTACAAGAATGGCAGCCACTATAAAAAAAAATCCAACAAAGAAGTTTAGAGTGAAATAGAGAAAATTTCAGAAAAGATCCGTAAGAGGCGGGCACAGTATTACGGTCATCTCAAACGAATGGACGGAAACAGGCTGACTAAACCGATTTTTCATTTCTTTGACTCCAAACCCAAAACCACAATGCCCTGGTTTATGAATACCAAAGACGACCTCAAAATGCTGCATCTTAAACCGGACGACGCCTTCAATAGAGATCTCTTCCCAGGGGCGTATATACAATTTTTTTCGGGGGGGGGAGGGCTGACAATCCTGGAAAATTGTGAGTACTTAATGAATGTTCTATTATAGCCTGTGGAGTATGAATGGCAAGTATCTAAATGGATTACTTGTTAATTTATTCAGCAAATTTTACAAATTGATAAGCATTTCTTAAAAGTACTGTGAAATACATTGTATTTTCTACCCAAGTTGGCTTTTTCGAGGGGGGGGGGGCTGGAGCCCCCTCAGCACCCCCCTTATATACGCCCCTGTCTCTTCCGCAAAAAGATACTGACTAATGGGCTAACCCGAGACGAGACATCGAACCCGAAAAGAAGACAAGGTACCACCTGGACAGCGGAGCGCAAGATCGCCCACTCACACAGAATGCGGGAATTCTGGGCTCAGAGGAAAGCGAAACAAATTGCCAAGTGCAGCAAGACTTAACGTGGTCCTAGATGGCCTCAACGAATTATACAGGGTGATTCTCTATGTAGTTTACAACATCAATAATGTGTAATTATTTATTGGAACCACTTACAGACTTGGTTTATATGTTATTATATTGCAAAACACTTCAAGTTTTGACTCACGTAGTTTGTAGTTGCACAGTTGTCCGCCACGCGCGCCACCTGTCACATGTTGGAAATTGCGTCTTTCACTGGAGCGGAAAGAGCGAAGTGCGTGTTCTGGTTTGAAGAAACTAAGTCAGCAACGAGTGTACAGCGGAGATTTCGCACAGAATTTGGCAAAGACCCACCCAGCAGACCAACAGTGTACAAACGGCACCAGACATTTACCGAAACAGGTTGTTCTGTGTTGCACACAAAGGTGCCAGGCCGCGCACCTGTGACTGGCGATGTGGTGGAAACCGTTAGGGAGAGGTTCGTCCGCAGTCCTGAAAAATCGAAACTAGTATCCCTCAGACGGCTGTTTGGTGGGTGTTGCGTCAACATTTGGCCATGAAAGCATACCGATTGCCCTTAGTTCAAGAGCACTAAGTGAAGCGGATAAACATACCCGACATGAATTCTGTGTTGAAATGATGGATGCATCAGCCGTGATGAGTCATTCTTGAACAATGTGGTCTTCAGCGATGAATCAACGTTGCTCCTTTCTGACCGAGTCAACACAATTGTCGTATTTGGGACATGGAAAAAACACATGGGCACCACATGACAGCCCCAAAGTGAACGTTTTCTGCGCTGTTTCGAGAGAGACAATTACCTGGCCGCCACGGTCCCCAGATTACACACCACTGGTTTTCTTTCTGTGGAGCTTTGTTGATGATAGGGTGTATATACCTCCCCTACCTGCGAATCTTGATGAACGGAGACATCGCATCACAACAGCCATCGCCTCTGTTACCCCGGAAATGCTGGTTCATACGTGGCGGGAAATCAACTTCCGTTGGGATGTGTCCAGGATGACAAATGGTGCACACATTGAGCCGTAATGGATTTGTCAAAAAAAAACTTGAAGTGTTTTGCTATGTAATGACATATAAACCAAGTCTGTAAGTGGTTTCAATAAATAATTACA
Organism: Meconema thalassinum; assembly: GCA_946902985.2. Classification (NCBI taxonomy): domain Eukaryota; kingdom Metazoa; phylum Arthropoda; class Insecta; order Orthoptera; family Tettigoniidae; genus Meconema; species Meconema thalassinum. The sequence goes on from CAMPQE020000217.1 coordinate 87,687, forward strand.
CATTATTGAAGTTGTAAACAACATAGAGAATCACCCTGTATATACAGTAGCCTAAATAGCATATATTGAGTGGATGATGTTGTTGATTCGTATTACGGGCTTGGGACATCTTGGTCATCAGCCCCTTGAACTTGTGTGATAACCTGAATTTCAGTGGTGAGAGTAGTAGTATAACTGTATTAAGGACTAGACATCGAGATATGAAATAAGGTACTATCCCTGAATTTGCCTGGCTTCGGTGGAGTAGTTGGAAGCATGCTGAACTGCTGTGTCCAAGATAGCGGGTTCAAACCCGGCCGAGGTCGTCGGATTATTTTAGAGCGTTAAAATCCTTCAGTATGCCTTCCTTCGGAGGGGAAGTAAAGCCGGCGGTGCCATGTCATAGATTTATGGCATATAAAAGATCCTTTCACAGACTAAACTTGTGTGAAGCTATATTTCTAGGTTATATTTCGTTGGAACGCTGTATCAAGGTTCCATCGTTCACCACTAGGTATCAGTGGCATCTGGTAGCGAAAGTTGGAACTACTTGAAATTGAATGGAACTTGTAGCTCACCCTATGGGTGTCCGCTTGAAGCAGCTACAGCCTCTGGCGAGCTGAACATGTCCTCGGACACTCCCGGCACTAACAGCCATACGATAAATACAAAAAATTCCTGGAAGAAGTGTGGTAAAACCAGGGAAAAACACACTAAGGATAGCCGCTGTCAACGCAGGGATTCCAACCTCGGGACTTCAGCAACTCCCCCATCGAGGTTGTGGTAATGAAAGCCCCCTTCTGTTTGCAACAACAACCTCTAAAGTGGGACAAACAAGTCATCCTATTCTGCTTGAGTGAGTTTGAATTGCGAGCTCTCATGGTATCTCATAAAACATGTAGATTGACTTGAGTTTATCGTCCTCTGTAATATGTATGCAAATACTTCAAAAAAGCAGAAACAAGCTTTTAGGAGTTCTTTACGTAAAAGAATCCCAGAATAATGATATGCAGGAGCACAAGATGTATTCTCAATCAAAAGGGTTGTTTGTGAGTGAAAGACTATCTCTCATGCATGAATTTTACTGGTAAAATGGAATAACGACCCTTGGTTGTAAACTAGAGTAAAACCTGCCTTCCACGGAAAAGAACGGGACTCACAACTTCTTCCGTTAAAGATAGGTTTCCGGTTAATGGAGGTAGGCGTGAGCTGAAACAATTAAACCATGGACAAACAGGCGCGGATCTAGAGTTGGGGGGGGGGGTCAGGGAATCGAAATTGTTAAGAAAAATGGTATCACTAAAAACGCAATCACAAAATAACCAAACGTACAAAACCAGTCCAATTTTTTTTTGCAAGCTACATGGATAGAAATTTGATGCGTTTAGCGCACCAAAAATATTCGTACAAATTGCAACGGCGTGTTTTGCGACTTTTATATCGAGCTTCGAGAAAAATATCAAGGTATGTTACAGTTTCGGCAAGTCGAGTTGGTACCGACAAAGAGAGAAAGTCACAGCTTAAATTGCCAACCAGGCTTGCAGTTTGGACGTCGGCAAGATATTTTGGTGTGATAAAAAAAAAGCCCTAAATTCCTATCCGTGCTTTGCTGCACATTCATCGTGACATCACTATAAATATCGATTCGGTAATCACAAGGTTTGCTAAACAAAATAGACGAGTTGATTTTGTTATATAAATAATCGTTTTTATATAACAGGTAGGCTATGAAGTTGTAAATATGTACAGTTGTAACAGTACATAATAATTGCAATAAAGATATTTTCAGTATTGAATATAATGAAAAAAACTGTTTTTCAGTTAAAATTCGTTAAGTTTTATTTGTCTGGTTACTGTGTTTTCGTTTTTTGAGTTTGCAAAAAATTTGGTCTCCGTTTGGGGGGGGCCTGAATCCGCGCCTGGACAAGCATATAATGGACATATTGATAAAATGGCGTACATACTTTTATGTAAACATTATGTGTCAGAAAACTGTATCGTAATGAGTAGGGCCCGGATGTTGATGACGTCATCTTTTTACTGAGCTGTCTGAAACAATGCTGAAGCACATAGAAACTCCGGACGGGCCACCCCATCTCCAAATATGTCATTTTTATTTTGCATCTTTTTTGCATTTTTTGCTATTTTTCCATTTTAAGAGCATTTTCTTAAGTTTGATAGATTTTTTTTCGTCTTATTTTAGAGAAATCGGCCTTTTAAGATCATTTTTTTTCCAATTTAGTCATGTCACAGCTTTATATGAGGGAGTTACGGCTCTCAGAGTTAAGAAGAAGCTAGGAGCTGATAAAATATAATTTAAAATATTGAAATATTGATTCCATTTCCTTAATCAACCGGGTGGAAACTAGTCTTAGCAACAATCGTGGCGCATTGCTGCAGGTATTGTATCAAAACTGAAAAAAGTGCTGGACAAAAACACCGGGTGGGTGAGTGGTTATAGTGTCGGACTACCAACCCCAAGATTGCAGGTTCGCTCCTGACCATGGTAAGTGATTTTTGAAAGGCGACAAAAATCACGACACTCATGTCATACGTTGTTGGCATGTTAAAGAACCCATTTGAATTCAGTAGGCCGAGTTCAATGGCAAAATTAATCTCGGGATTTTTCCGCCAACACAAAGTTCCTCCATTCTCTACTTGAAAGCGCTGTAGTGTCAAGGAGTTTAGATATCTAACCTCCTTGACTTTCATAGCGTTCAAAGGAACGACGAAATTCGACATGCAAGCTACCCTCTGGGTGTCAATTAACAAAGCTTGCACCAGGCACCCGAGGCCATACGATATTATATATTATTATATACCGGGTATAAAACATAATGCAAAATATCCGACATTCTTTCTGGTGTAAACTACTGCATGGATGGGATTTTTGTTGTTGTTGTTGTTGTTGTTTCTTAAGTTTAGGGGCTGCGACAACGCGGTCATGTAGCCCCGTGTACTTTGGGTGTGTGTAGAATGTGTCTGATAACCGGTGTTAATTGTGATGACTGTATTAGTGTGTGTATCTGGTTTTTTTAAATTTAAGTACAGACTGCAACTTAGAATTTTTCAAATAGTTCCTACTTTTGCCGCCAAGCGCCACCGTCAACGACTACTAGGCCAAGTTCAGAACTTAGCTACTAGACGCCACCGCAGTCGGCTCTTGGCAACGAACGTAGAAACCTAAGAGCGTTGTTTACATTCTTAACCTATCCAATTTAGCTTCACACAGGTGTAATCAGTGGAAGGTTCTTTAACATGCCATAAATCTATGACATGGGACCGCCGGCTTTACTTCCCCTCCGAAGGAAGGCACACTGAGGGATTTTTAGCCTACTTTTCACATTTTGCAAAAATGAGGAAAAAGTAGACTTATGAGATCGGGCAAATGTGTGTCTGTCTGCCCTTCTGTCTGTCTGTATGTCTGTCTGTCTGGCTGGCTGGCTGGCTGTGTGTGTGTGTCCCCCTATCAACTCCTAAACGGCTGCAGCAATCGAAACAAAATTTTGTAGGAGTAAAGATCTATACCTGAATATCTCACGACCATGTTTGAAAATGATGTCAGTGCTACCAACTGCTGAAAAATCGCAATTGAAATTCGAGCTCCTTGTTGGATATCTTGGAAGGTATGAATGGGAGCTATTTCAAAATTGGCATACGTATAAATAATAATAATAATGCAGTTTAATTTCCAGGAGGCCATACATGGCAGTGTTGCCAAAATGATTCTAAGCCTGCTGATAGGTCCAAATTTTAAATGCATAAAACTTCTACACTATCAATTGGATTTCGACCAAATTTCGTATGTGCTATGTGTATATTGTTTTAGATCCCTTAGTTGGGGGTAGTTGGATCTAGAACGGATGTGTTATTGTGTTAATTTATAAAGTGATGCCTAGGAGGGGGTAGCTTCCCGTAGCTGGGTAAGCTGACCAGTGTAGAGTGTGGTTTAGTGTTAGGATGCTAGGGGGTGCTCTTATAAAAGACGTAGGTGTATTTCAGGGGATGAAACTTAGTGTACAGGTCAACGTGCTAGTCTCCCAGCTGGTTGGAGATAGTTATATAACCGACGTGCATGCGTCAGCTATGTGGCGGCACGCTGCTTCTGGCAGTCGGGCCGCTACGGGAAATACAATGATACCTGAGCTAGCAACTGTTTGGCTACTGTATGTCACGTCTAATCGTGACGGGGATCAGGAAGGACGTTAGGAAGTAAAGAGGCGTGTAAACAGTAAGACAAGTGTAGTATACTGACCAAGTATTTATTGGTCAGTTAATATGAAATTATGAGTCCCTTTTAGGGGAATGTAATGAATCTTATAAGTATAAGTGTACAAGTCTGTGAGGTAGGTCACAAAATATAGGAACTCTGAACACTGCTGACTCACCTGATGATAACGGCTAGGGCCTTCGGCGGACGCACTGTATAACTGGTAATTGAGAGAGGGACTGTCCTCCTTAAGGCCTCCTCTTATAGTCTTCGGTGTTGTGCTGTCAGCATTCCGCTGGCATAGATGCCCCAGTTAATTATGTGTAGCTGTTTGTGGTGTGATGCAAGTATTTGGCAAGCTTTCCAGGCTGGTTAGCTGCCCTTGCGGTGTTAAAGATGTTGTTCTGGACTTAGAGATTTGCCAGTTAGGGGTGGTTTAAATAGATGATGGGGGATGGCCTCCAGGGGGTGCAGACCCCTGGGGGACTGTACAATATAAACAGATATGACTGAGCGTACTCTTAAGAGCCACCAGGGCTGCCAACTGTTAATAAATGCTCTCATTTTTTATCCAAATACCCATATATCAGAAAGTATACAAGCCGACAGCTTTAAACTATGCACCCGTATCCGTATAGTAACTTACCTGACATTCTATATTAATTTGGAGTAACTTATATACGTCAGTTCTACCAACATGATTCTAAGCCTGCTGAGAGGTCCAAATTTAAATGCATGTAACTTCTATACTATCATTTGGATTTCAACCAAATTTCGTGTGTGCTATGTGTACCATAACAGATATGACTATGACAATTCTTAAGAGTAACCAGGGCTGCCAACTGTTAATAAATAGTGTCTCTATATTTGATACCCTAATATCAATATATCAGGAAGTATGCAAGCCAATAGCTCTAAACTTTGCACACGTATAGTACCTGGCGTTCTAGATTAATTTGGAGTAACTAATATAAGCCTACGCCAGTGCTGCCAACATGATTCTAAGCCTGCTGATAGGTCCAATTTGAAAATGCATGTAACTTCTATACTAACTAATGGATTTCATTCGAAATTGACACAACAATAGATCATATTATTTCAGATTATTTCTGACCAATACATGTATGTCATTGTTGCCAACATGATTTTACGCGCTGTTATATCCAATGTTTAACTGCATGTAACGTCCATGCTATCCATTGGACTTCAACCAAATTTTGTATTCTGTACCTTAAGAGATAGAACTAAGAACATATTCAGTCACCAGGGCTGCCAACTGTAGTTCTCTATTAGGCTACATTATGCCAGGTATACAGTATTTCGAACTAATTAGAAATTTCGATATTACCAACTTAATTTCGTAATTATTCTAGATAGATCCATGTAGATTAATCATTGGCATGAATCTTAAATTTTAAGAAAAGTAGGCTATTTAGTTCGTCACGGAACTTCTTGTTAATAATAATTTGTTTATTGCAGCAAAATTGCCATACAATTAACATAAACAGTAATCACAACAAAACTTGATCAATGATACATATCTTTCTGTACATATAACGACCTGATATCTGTCACATAACTCTCCACAGAGACGACATATTCAGGTCGCGTATGGGTCATGGAATCTCTCTGTCCGGCATAACTTATGGTGGAAACCATGCACAGCAAGCCTTATGACAAGATGTCCAAGATGGTAATTCGCCTTCTTCCAGTCCTTTCTAGTCATAGCATTTGTACTGTAGAAATCGACCCAGATTTCTAGTGCTTTTTTTTTCTTGGTGTTCTAGTACTACTTCTTCATAAGCTACCGTAGATGGTAGCAGCATTTTCAATCGTAGATCTTAAAGCAACATTGTTTCATTCGTCATCTCGTTAACCAGTCTGGATGGTGTAAATTTAGAACGGAAAGTGCTCGCTTGAGGAACGTCGCTTTAATATTCTCGATGTATTTTAAATTATTCCTTGTAAGGCACTGCCAAATTACTTGTATACCATAAGTGATTATTGGTACAATTTTGGTATTAAAAAACTTCATTGAAATCTTGGAGAGGTGTTGAATATCGTTCATGGCCAGCACAGCTGTTATGCCTTTGTCCTTCACATGCGCCGTATAGGTGGTTCCTTGGGTTTGCAGTATAACGTCCAGGTATTTGAATTTATTCACATTGTTAAATGGTTGGTGCTCTAGGATGTTTACATCATCCATCGCTTTTCTGCCTCCTCTTCTGAACGTCATTTTTACCGTCTTATTCCTGTTTATAGTTAGGTCTGTTTCTTTGGCCCATGATGTCAACTTGTCAACAGCTGTTTGTAGGGAAGTTCTCGACACCGAAGTCAAAGCCATGTCATTAGCATAGATGTAAATCATGACATCTTCTGCTTTAATTGCTCTTACCACGTCGTAGGTAGCGGTGTTGAATAAGATGAGACTGTGAGGGTCCCCTTGTAAGACGCCCGTCATTTGGTCGATCGGATCTGAAATAGCGATCGTGTCATCAATTTATATGCTGTTGCTTGATAAAATGTATTTTATGAGTTACACTATAGGGTTTTCCTCTCCCATTATATGCTCTAGTTCATTTATTAGTTTTATTCTATTCACTGTGTCGAACGCTTTGGTGTAGTCTACGAACACAACATGAAGCTTCCTTTTTGGGTGTCCCAGTGTCTGAATCATGTATCTTTGTAAACATTCCACAGCTTGTAATGTTGACCGCTTCCTCCGGAACCCGAACTGCTTTTCAGGGATGTATTCGTCAACTATTGCGGATAATCTTTGAGCTAACAATTTCGTCAAGACCTTAAGTAGAGTACACTCCAGCGCTATACCTCTGTATGAGTCCGGGTCGCTGGGGTTTCCTTTTCCTGAGGGATTTTTAACGCTCTTAAAAATCCGAGGACTTCGGCCGGGCTTGAACCCGCGACCTTGGGCATAGAAGCTTAGCATGCTAGCAACTACGCCACCGAAGCGGCCTAAGATCAAGCTCAACTCTTGCTTTCGAAGCCATATTGACTATGGTCCAAGTATGTCGTATGTCAGTATTTATTTAATCGTATGGTGAGTACAACAAGGAATTCATAAGTCCAGGTCCAAGTTCTTCAACCACACAACAGCACTTTCTGAAAGATGAAACAGGTGCTGGGGCTTACGGAGTAGGCATGAAGAGGGCAGCGCAGGATGACATGGTCCATGGTCGGCTCCTCTTCACTGCAATCGCACATTGGAGAATCCATCCAGCCCCCACTTATGGCGCAAGAAATTACAGCGCCCATGCCCAGTTCTCAGTCTGTTGAGGCAACACCATAGTTTTCTTGGGAGGTCAAATACATTAATTTTCCGAGTTGGATTTATCTCATGAGCATTAGTACCAGATGTTGAATTAGACCACTCTTCCCGCCAGCTCGGGTTTAGGTTAAAATTGTCCCTCAAGAGTCAGCCAGCCAATACACTTGCTGGTCTCCTAGATCGAAGTCGTTGTCAATAATGTAAGTTGTAAAGTGCTCAGTTAAAAGGTGAATTCCAAGCTGATTGACAAGCGCCTAGATAAAGATCATGGGCGCCCGCAGGGAGGGGCAAGGTGGGGCCGTGCCCCCCCCCCCCCCCCCCCTGGAAATCCGAGAATGTTGATATACAATTGGTCATTGTCGCCAGTTTACTTCATAGATAGAAGTTTCTGATAATCAACTGACAAATGTCACAATAGAAAACTTCTGTAATGTTGCTGACATAAAACACATAATATGTATTTATATTAAAAAATATATGGTTCTTATGATGTCATGCACTAGACCACCAATGGAAACATATTACCCTTTGACGAATTGATTGCCGGCGGTCGAGATGGGAACTATTCCTTGTTTACTTGTGTCACACGTCAGCCTGCTTCGTTGACAAGTACGGTTGCGCGAGTAGGATATGACTCAGCTCCAGTAGCCTCAGTTATCGTTTGACTGTCCGTGGTGACATGAGCTCCTGTGACGCGAAATGCTGCTTGTGTTATGTGCAGAATGAACTCTTGTCATCGCTGTGTTCCCCGCTTCGTCCCGCGGGGCAGCTGCTACAATCAACAACAAACACTGGCGCAGCCAGGCTCAGCGGCAATCAAATCTTAAATGGGTAATAGCTCCATTTTTCAATATGGTTATGCCCAGTGTATTGAACCCTTCAGAATAGCAGTGTTTTATGCAAGAATCTTAGATCAAGGGGTCGCGTTCAGTTCATAGTGTGGTGTTTACGTCCGCCAAACAACGTGCTTTTCTGAGGCAAGGGTTATAGGATAAAAACTATAACTAAGAAAGAAAGGAGACAAAACGTAAGATAATAACAAGATTTAATAACTAATTTGTGCATAAAGAATAAAACAAACAAAAATAAACAAAATCCTCCCTGAATTTTTCCCCTGACAGGAATATTTATCACTTCGAGGAGTCAGATGGATCTCCCCTTTTCTAATAAAATGTGGATCCAAGTTCCACTATCTTGCATGTCAATTTATGTTCGCGTGATGACTATCTACGAGAAATGAGTACTTGGATGATCGTTCGTTCACAACGGGTTAACAGCCACGGTGCTCACGAACAATCATCGCGTAAATCAACGTTTATGGATATGGGCATAACATTAATAAAAATCCTTAAATCTAACTCTGACACACATATTACAACTCTACTATTTACAGGCATCTCTCTGAGACCCTTATTAGTGTGGTGACACACTTAACCAAATGAGCTGCCACAATGGCCAGATACTCAACAACAAGGAAAAACAGCGCCGCACGTGACTCACGGGTCACTGACATGGAAAATAAACATAGAATAAACCAACAACAACAAACAACCTGGGTGGTTAAGATTACTTTATATTAACAAAACTGCTTCGAAGTTTATCGTGTTTCGTAGGCAACTCCTATTTATTTAAACAATTTTACCATTGATCAGTTTCTCACATTTATATTTATTTTCAAGTAATTGGGAGCCAGACGTGCACTCCACTTTAATGAGCTTGCTTGCGAAACTCAGCCAGCCCTTGTGACCACAACTCACCCTTTCCACATACCAGTCATGTCCCCCTTCCAGTGTATATAAATAGCCGACCAGCTGGACTGTTATCTCAAGGAATCAACAGCAACTAACATCTCCTCTAACTCAACATATGGTCAGACAATAATCACATATCCATAATTGTCCTCGCAAGGATACAATATGAATCTGGTACCAAGCTGACAGAAATCAGTCTCTGCTGAAATTCCCGCTTGTAATATCATAAAAATATATACTCACAATACACACGTCTGGGACTGACATAACGCCTTTCACATGGGTCTGCTGAATTAGAGCTCGCAAACATTTAACACAATATTTAAAACTACGATAGAGCAGAATACTCTTCGTCACAAATTACATTGCTCCAAAAGGCAATAATCACACTGAATCTGATCAATAATAAATCTCAACAAACTTTTAATTACCCTCCAATCTACTATATAATTATATTAATTCAGTCCTACTTCTGAAACAACGACATATCTCCGAGAGACGTTTTTAACCGCACTTCGTAACCTAGGCGAACACGGCCGTTCACATAGATACGTTAGTTAACACAACACAAAGAAAAGAACTTTCCATTAACTACAATTGTGCGAGCTGCTTCCAAACAAAAGTGTGTCAGATCAAAACTAAATATACTACATTAATCACACAAGCAAAGTATTTACAAAAAATATGTCCCATAAACCATACGTTAATTTAACAAATAATAAAATATTATTAGGTACTCATCTCTTTTTGTAGTCACCCGTCAAAGAACATCAGACGCCATTCCCCAACTGGATGGTTCTTTATCTCATAGCAGCCATCTGGACGGACTGTTGAGAATTCCACACTTCTTCTGCATTCATCGATGTCATCCTTGCGCTGATACAAAAATTAGGTTATTATACACTTTATGTCTGACTACTAAATTCGCTTGTTCAGGTACTAATTTCCCTGTCACTGTTCGTTGGCGAATTATCGACGCTACTGTCCCTATAACTATAGTACTATGACTATCTATCACTGACTTTAACACTTTACAATGAATATCTTGTGTTCCTCGACACACAATAAAAGTCTATCTCTTCTGATAAACAGAATCAAAGTCTACGTCAGTAGTATAATTCGCTAGACTTTGAATATTGCATCATCATGACCAGAAATTGCGTAATCCTGATGACGTCATGGGATGACGTCATGGGTCCTTAGAGCGAGCACGTGGTCCAGGAGCGAGCATGTGCAGTGCACGTGTTAGCGTGGGAAGAGGTTGACCCTTTGGCTTGTTTGTGCGATGGTGATAAAAAGTTAATGGGTGTTGACGTCATGGAGGATGTTTATTAGGATGCTAACTGTCATCTGACACCCATGCGAGTGTGAGCACCAAAAACAAAAGGTTATTCGCGGGTAGTGGGGTAGTGTATGTTCTCTTGCAAGTCGCGTGTGTGCTTGAATACGTATGGCTATGTTGGGAAATGTTTGGTGGCGGGCGAGGACTAGGGTTGAGTGAGGGTTCGTTTAAATGCTATTTTTCCCGCTCTATTTGATGGTGAGGTAATTTTTTAAAATGGGTGGAATTTGGAAACGCAATTTGAGGTAAACGTGCTTTTTTGACATTTTGGCGAATTTAATGAGCTTGTAAGGCTAGAACGATGCATATAGGGTGTCGTAGGACTTGTGGTGAACCACCCCTTGCTATGGACGGGAGTATATCCCCCCCAAAATAAATCTACCCTTACCCGGAGGTTAAGTAGTGGTTATTTTTGTATGCATGCGCACTTGAGGGCTTTTGTAAGAGAGCGGAATTTTTAAAAGATTCTTTATAGATGAGGCTTTTTAAAAAATTTATTAAAAAAACAAAAAACTAATAGGTCATTCGATTTTTAGTATCTCGCTAACCAATAATGCGATGTAAACATATGGGGTGTCATAGGACTCGTAGTGAATTCTCCTTTTGTATGAATGAGGTATGTCAACCCCCAAAAATAAAAACTACCCTTACCTGGGGTGAAAGAGCAATTTTTGTATGTATGCACACCGGTGGCTTTTGTCAAAAGGGTCTAACTACACAATTTGTTAATATTTTCTGAACCCAGGATGGGATTTTCCCATAGGCAGTATCCTAGCACTTGGGGTGACACCTCGTTTTTGAAAGTATCATTCATTTATTTTCTTGTCAAAAGGGCCTAACTACACTTTTGTTAATATCTCGTGAACCAATCATGCTAGGGACTTGTATGAGGGGTCCTAGCACTTGGGGCGACGTCCCCCCTTTATGGGGTGAAACTACCCCCCCAAAATTGAAAAACTCAATATCTTTGAAACTATGAACCCTAAAATTAGGCGTTATAGCTTTAAAAATAGGTGATGACATAGGCTTTTACCTGGATTGGTCATTTCACCCCTAAAACAGTAAATAGTCAT
>CAMPQE020000218.1:0-35570 GCA_946902985.2 Meconema thalassinum
GAGTGGGAGAGGAGAGATGTTTCTGGCGACTGCTAATGAAGAGAAGAGATAGGTTAGTAGGACACATACTAAGACACCCAGGAATAGCAAGCTTACTATCAGATTTTTTATTATGGATACTCGAGTTTAGGCCTTAATTACAACCAAACCAACAGACCTATTGAAAAACGAGTTATACCAATATTTTCCTTGTTTAATTCTGCGTTAGTCTATATAAGCAAATTATTTTCAAGTTTATTAATTATTTATTTATTTGTGGTTGTATGAAATATTGTCCGTGTTTTTGACGTCTTTTCTTGGAACCTCTCACTTAAAACTATATACATGGAAAACTACTTAGCTGAGGGTAATGAAACTTTGATATGTGATAGGCACAAATATTGGTAGTGCAAATCTCACGTTTCAATTTTTTACAACTACCCGATAAAAAGTTCTTATACTTTTTCTGACGTAACGTTTTCTCAGCCCAGGATAAACGTACAGCAGGCAACTTGGTCTCATTTTGAAGCTCTCATTCGTGATTATCGGAAACTACGACTACTTTAAACATACAGTGTGATGACGAATTTACGAAGAGTAATATTAATGGGAGGTTTTGTGCGTTCCGGCCCGTGCGATTAAAAGCGAGTGGGCTTGTGAAACCCGGTACAGCGTTGCCGCGTTAAGTTGCAGTCCTCGCGGCTCGCAACGAACGAACACTGCTTTAAGTTTCCTTTCAACCTTTTATTTTCTTTCCTCGTACAAATTTCATTTTCCATCACCTTTTTTCACATAAGGGCTTTAGACCTTCAATGGCAGGTTTAAAAGTGGTTTGTCTTCCTAATTTGGAAATGTCAGACTACACAATTCTTACATGGGCTATCTACATTATTTACATAATATCTTTACAATATTTAATTCAGTCAGTATTCTTCGTCTGAAGAATGGCTCTGTTCCGATTAATCAGAACTGATGGCATTCGTGTTAATTATGACCTGCTCGATATGAGGGACATTTTCAGACAGGCCATCTATCTCCCAGTAGTGGTCTTCAATTCTTTTAGCGTGTTTATTGTCCGTCCAGAGTTACGAGTGTACTACGGGCTCTTATGGGCTTTTACATTTAGCGGACTCCCCCAGAATTGATGACTTCGAAGTCTTTAAAACTGGATTTTCACTATGTTATTTATTAGGTTAATGGCCATGGGTGGAGAGTACATGTTCCTCAGCATTCATTTAATGATATGTAATTCTTACATTCTTGATATGCAACATGATTTTGTAATGTATCTGACAGCAGAGTCTGCGCGCTGGATGGAACAGCGCGCACGCTGTTGTACGTGTCTTAGCTCTCCACTGAACGCACGAGTCCAGATCTCTCCAAGATATTTGAAACAGTGTTGGAGTGTAAGGATCGTTTTGTGTAATATAAAAATAATTGTGATTTAGGTATAAGTGGCATTAAATATTTGGCTGATGTTCCGTTTGCGAAACGTAAACCCGGGGAAATTTTAAGGCGCAGAGAACGACAGATAGTTTGTAACGTCTACAATTATATAAAGACCAAGAATCAGGAGAAAAGTGCTGCTGTACGTTTTTGAAAAACCCGTGATGATATATTATTATTATTATTATAATTATTATTAACTACTCACCTGCAATAATGTGCGTAACAGAACTTTCATGCAGTTAAATTACGCGATTTGTGCCGAATGAGAAGCTTGTAGTTTTGTGTAAAATAAACCGCTAAGGCTCATTATGAAATGGATAATGATTGTTTTGAGAAATATTTTAAAGAACAGATTGTCGCAAATTTCCCACATCAGTCTGTAGTATTTGCCATTCATTGTCCAATGTACGTTGTGCCACTGCATTTTTTGTTTACTTTCTTTCATCTATCTATACCGAGCTCGATAGCTGCAGTCGACAGTATCCAGTATTCGGGAGATAGTGGGTTCGAACCCCACTGTCGGCAGCCGTGAATATGGTTTTCCGTGGTTTCCCATTTTCACACCAGGCAAATGCTGGGGCTGTACCTTAATTAAGGTCACGGCCACTTCTTTCCCACCCCTAGCCATTTCCTTTGCTATCGTCGCCATAAGTCATATCTGTGTCGGTGCGAAGTAAAGCAACTTGTAAAGAAAATCTTTCATCTACGCGTGTAATAATATGTGAAGTATCATTATGATAAGAACGAAATTACTTGTTATTTCCGGGTACTCTCTTCGCCTCTGCAGATGAAAGTGACTCACTGCGACAGATGATTTGTATCCTGTCACTGACCTAGGCTGACCTTGGAGCAGTGGTGGATCCAGGCCTTGCGGGGCCCTGGGCGATATGATAAGGCGGGTCCCACAACAATAGGAAATAAAAAATATGAAATCAAATGGAAAGTAGTTTTGTAAAAATAATAAAATAAAGAATAGTTACAATATTTTGAGTATACTACAGTACGGTTTTTTAATAATATGAAAGAAACCTTTAAATCCCCTTGAAGAAGATTATGTAAACAATAAAATATTACTTCGCCACTTTTTCCGGCTGAAGTCTTCTATTATTTCACCGAAATCTAAACTTGTTAAACGGTCAACAGAGGTTATAGCTGCACTGAAAAAAAAATTAGTTTGAAAAGTATAATTAATTAATTAAATTTAAAAAACATGGCGCGGGGCCCCCAGGACTGAGGGGGCCCTGGACGGTCGCCCTCCTCGCCCTCCCGTAGATCCGCCCCTGCCTTGGAGAATATATTGCCATATTACGTAGTCTATTAAACTAATTGATCCGTATCTAACGGATGATTCAGATTAGCTTTCACGTCATTTCAATTGTTTTGTCATAGCCATACCGTACGTAACTAAAATTCCAATGTAAATAAATAGTAAATCGTCGCAGTATTTATAATCCGTTCTAAGCATTGTTATGTAAATCAATTACTATCCTCGGCTCCCCCACTCCTTTAGGGAATAACTCAGTCTTTATCTTTATTAAAAACTGATCATCCAAATTCTGTTATTCTTACGGGAATTATAGTAAAAGGTTGCAGATTATAATGGCGCGAAGGAACGAAATTCCGTCGGGATGAGGAGCTTGCTGATAGTCAGTCCGGCAGCGGGCTGTACTACTCGTGTGGAGTGCTGTACAATAGCTGCCCTTCTACGGTCGCTAGACGTGGCAACGCTTGAGCCATAAGAGCCCGTAGTACACTCTTAACTCTGGACGGACAATAATACATTGTTTCCAGAGTTCAGGAGCAACGGTAAGCAAGCAGGCGCGGATCTAGAGTTTTTTTTTTGTGTGGGGGGGGGGGGGGGGTCAGAGAATCGATCTAGAGTTTGGCCTTGCGGGGGGGGGGGGGGGGTCAGAGAATCGAAATTGTTAAGAAAAATGGTATCACTAAAAACGCAATCACAAAATAACCAAACGTACAAAACCAGACCAATTTTTTTGCAAGCTACATGGATAGAAATTTGATGCGTTTAGCGCACCAAAAATATTCGTACAAATTGCAACGGCGTGTTTTGCGACTTTTACATCGAGCTTCGAGAAAAGGATCAAGGTACGTTACAGTTTCGGCAAGTCGAGTTGGTACCGACAAAGGGAGAAAGTCACAGCTTATATTGCCAACCAAGCTTGCGGTGTGGAGGTCGGCAAAAATTTTTGGTGCGAAAAAAGCCCCAGTTTCCTATCCGTGCATTGCTGCATATTCATCGTGACATCACTATAAACATCGATTCGGTAATCACAAGGTTTGCTAAACAAAATAGACGAGTTGATTTTGTTGTATAGCTAATAGTTTTTATACAAGAGGTTTGAAGTTGTAAATATGTACAGTTGTAACAGAACATAATAATTCCAATAAAGATAATTCAGTATTGAATAAAATGAAAAAAAAAACCTGTTTTTTAGTTAAAATTCGTTAAGTTTTATTTGTCTGGTAATTGTGTTTTCGTTTTTTGAGTTTGGAAAAAAATTTGGTCTCCGTTTGGGGGGGGGGGGTCATGACCCCCGTGACCCCCCCCCCCCCCCCTTGAATCCGCGCCTGTAAGCAAGGCTTCTCGGCATAAAACATTCATTGCTTCCATACTTCTACCATTTTTAATATGTTAGCGCAAGTTCGCCCTCAGACAATGGTGGTCTCTGAGGCATTTGGATGTGATGTGATGTCGCATATAAGTAGTAAACAGGAAGACTGATGTGTGCATAGCCAGGTCAGTCGCATTCCATTACACAACTGCCCGGCAACGCTGCACTCGAATATACCGGCTCGCCCGCTTTTATTCGCACGGGCCAGAACGCACAAACCCTACCATTAATATTACTCTTCATAAATTCGTCATCACACTGTACGTTTACAGTGGTCATAGTTTCCGATAATCACGAATGAGAGCTTCAAAATGAGATCAAGTTTCTTGCTGTACGTTAATCCTGGGCTGAGAAAACGTTACGTCAGAAAAAGTATAAGAACCTTTTATTGGGTAGTTGAAAAAAATTGAAACTTGAGATTTGCACTACCAATACTTGTGCCTATCACATGTAAAAATTTAATTACCCTCAGCCAAGTAGTTTTCCGTGTATATAGTTTTAAGTGAGCGGTTCCTAGAAAAGACGTCAAAAACACGGACAATTTTTCATACAACCACAAATAAATAAATAATTAATAAACTTGAAAACAATTGGCTTATATAGTATAACGCAGAATTAAACAAGGAAAATATTGGTATAACTCGTTTTTCAATAGGTCTGTTGGTTTGGTTGTAATTAAGGCCTAAACTCGAGTATCCATAATAAAAAATAGTAGTGATGGAAGGAAGTGTCGAGGACAAGAACTGTAGGGGTGGACTAAGGTTAGAATATGTTAAACAGATTGCCTCGGATGTAGGGTGTGGTAGCTATGTAGAGATGAAACTATTAGCTCAGGACAGGAAGGCATGGAGTGCTGCATCAAACCAGTCAAAAGACTTAAGACTCAAACACACAATCTTATTATATAATACACTAAGGTGTATGTTTCACAAAACTGAAGCTCCTAAACCAGAGGGAGTTAGAAGGTGTGGTTTGTACCAAAATCTTCCAAATCGTCTCAATAGTACAGGAAAATTCTTGCATTTCTTGAAAAGTCAACGGAAATATATTTATTTGTTTATAAATTGCTTTTAAAGAAATAAACAAGACGATAGCCCCTCGCAGAACTGTGCCGCGCATAGCACTGTAGCCGGGTGGGTAGTCTGTACACATGGGGCGCACACAACCCATTATGCGAGAGTTCTCGTACAGGTCCGCTAGTTTATTATGAAAATGAAAATCCACAGTCTGCTTCCAGTCTCCGACCGGGTCAGGAATGGAATGAATGAAGCCCCCATCTAGCGGCGAGGATCGCTAGTTTATTATAATGTAACAAATATAATCATGCCCTTGAGTTGGATGTATTATACTGCTCGAGTCCAAGCTCTATGAACTTGCGGGGTGAGGAGAAAGAGCAGGGAAGGGTCGGGCGAGAAGAGAAGGATCTGTCAATAGCCCACCGTGATATATGGTATTCCTTTCTATTCCAATACTGCTAACATTCGGCCGTTGCTCAAACCACTGTGGTGTTCGGAATGACTGAGTGAGTCACCGACCAATGTATTTGGTTCTGTACTATGCACGGACCGAGAAACTTCATCACTCGTCAACACCACAACTCATAGTCCGCGATGCACATCCCTCTCAGGTTCACGCAGCTTAGACTCGAGCAGTACAGTACCGGTATCTAAATAGTGTGTCGTCGTTTAGAATTCATGATGAAAATCGATAAATGTAAAACAAAAATATTGGAATGCAGCCGAAAAAATCAGAAACCTCTATGAACATCAAATTGGCAGGTGAAAAGCTAAAGAAAGTAGGAGACTCCTGTTACTTAGGAAGCAAAATAATCAGTCATGGACGAATCAAGGAGGATATAAAAGTAGGTTAGCACAGGCAAGGAAGGCATTTCAACCGAAAAGTAATCTGTTGACATCAAAATAATATAGATTTAGGTATTAGGAAGTCATTTTTGAAAACCGTTGTCTAGAGCGTGGCGCTCAATGGAAGTGAAACTTGGGACTGTTGGAGCAGGAGAATTGAAGCGTTTGAAATGTGGTGTTACAGGAGAATAATGAAGAACAGATGGGTAGATAGAGTAACAAATGAATAGGTATTAAGACGATTGGGAGAGGAGAGATGTTTCTGGCGACTGCTAATGAAGAGAAGAGATAGGTTGGTAGGACACATACTAAGACACCCAGGAATAGCAAACTTAGTTATGGAAGGAAGGGTCGAGGACAAGAACTGTAGAGGTAGACCAAGGTTAGAATATGTTAAACAGATTGCCACGGATGTAGGATGTGGTAGCTCAGGTCTGGAGGCATGGATGGCTGCATCAAACCAGTCAAAAGACTGAAGTCTCAAACAACATCAACAACAGCATTTACTGCAGTGCTTGAGGCACAATTGTATGCAACACACAATTACCGTATATCAGAAATATCCAGGGTTCTCACTAAAAATCACACCTGTAGTTTATTAAAAGAGTTATGTCACATCATGTGCCTGACCTTGTAGAACTTTGTACATGCAGTATGTCTACATCTGCCAACAACGCGCTCCACTTAACGCGTAACTTACTGCCTTTTTTAAGATACCGGTAGAGATGAACTAAGTTATTAGCTGGAAATTAAATATCCTCAGTTCACGATCGGTGTGAAGTGATTGAGCATTAGAACTGTTATAAAAAAGTGGATCACCAAAGCCTTCTCTCACCATTGCGCCTTACTGCTGTGTTTAGCTCTTTGGATCCCAGGGACAGTTTGTAGCCTAAGAAGCGTCTTCTGCAATGGTTTTGATACCAATCCACACCACAACAGATAGACTTTATTCAAGGTGGCTTTGGTGGCGTAGTTGGTAGCATGCTGAGCTTCTATGCCCAAGATCGCGGGCTCGAACCCGGCCGAAGACGTCGGAATTTTTAAGAGCGTTAAAATCCCTCAGTATGCCTTCCCTCGGACGGGAAGTAAAGCCGGTGGTCCCATGTCATAGATTTATGGAATGATAAAGAACCTTCCATTAATTACACTTGTGTGAAACTAAATATAGGTTAGATTTGACTAACGTTCTTAGGTTCCAACGTTCGTAACCAAGTTCAGAACTAGTTGGTCGTTGACGGTGGCGTATGGTAGCAAAAGTTGAAACTACTTGAAAATCGAATGTCTGCAGTTGTTACTTGAATTAAAAACAGATAACACACACTAATACAGCCATCACGATTAACACCGGTTATCAGACAGATTCTACACACACCCAAAGTACACGGGGCTACATGACCGCGTTGCCGCATCCCCCAAACTGAGGAATCAACCAACCAACCAGACTTTATTCACCTCATCTGGGAAAATACCAAGTTTGAGCCGAACATTCCAATTGTTCAAGTTACCGTACTGTATTTACGTGAATTACTTAGTAATTGCTGGTTGAGGGGTGGAACAGCGAGGTCATCTGCCCCTATAAATTACTTAAAACTTAATCCAAGTATTTACATAATTTGAATTCTCTCGTAGGGCAATGAAGACCGCACCCTGATTGCACCCGAGTATAATGCCCATTGAACGAGTCTTTCTTTCATTTGAGGGCTTGGACATTGTGGTGTATGATAACCTGTGTTGTTGTGATGGCTGTATTAGTAATTCAGGTGAGGTTTGGTAAGGAGGCAGACATGGCCTTAGGTTAGGAATCCTACCGGCAATTTACCTAGAGTAGAAGTGGGGAAACCATGGAAAACCACTTCCAGGATGGCGGAGGTGGGCATCGAACCCAGACCTCATAGGCGACAACCGCTACACCACGAGTTGGTACGGATTGAAAGAAAATCTTGCGATATCTTTCTTATCTTATGCCTTGTATTCGGGAGTGTGTTAGCACATGATATATCTGACAACGTCGCACCTACTGTATGATTGCCAAGTGGTGATGTCAGCACATTCCTCTGTGGCAGCTGTTCCACGAGCTGACGTGACGCGGGAGTTCCCCGAGGAGCAGATCACGCGACACAAATTGGATACCGTACAGTAATTGTGCATATTGAATCTTTCAATATTTTCATTTGTCATACACATTAAATAAGTTGCGGAATTGAATCGGAGAGCAACATTACTTCATGACGCAAGAAACAGTGTCCTGATGTCAGTAATGCCAACTTAGTCATTTTGTCGCTAGACAACATCTCTGAATGGGAATATTATATAGATTCTATATTGCTTATGTTTAAGTAGATATTCAGTGATATTTTTTAATCTCTGTGTATAAGGAGAGAAATAAATAATTTCCTAAAATTAATAAAGTAATTTAGTGACATGTGCAGTCAACGTGGGGATTTTCCGTGTAGGCTACTTAATGTGGCGAGACTGTTTCCTGTTTTCTTTACTTTGTCTTACGCTGAATTCCGTTGGCTTGGCTTCTACTTCAATTTGTGGCTGCAAATATTCTTTGTTCTGTGGCAGACAATCGTAAAACTTCATCTCACCCACATTATTTGGAGGTTGGAAAGCACAGAATATATTCATTTACAGGTTAGTTCACGTTTTCAATCATTTTACACTACGGTAATTCTTGAACTTAATGGGATAATTGTGTTACCACTGTACAGGTAGTCAGAATAATTTGTTGACGCAGTCAGGACCGCCGAGAGGATTTAAGGGCCCCCCATGCAATGTTTTTCTCCTCATCCCCCCTGAAATAGTCTTCATGATTACCCCGTATACTAACCACTACGATAATAGCTATTCTGAAAAGACAATGTCATTTAGAGAAAAGCATCTGATGCACAATCATAATTTAAAAAAAACATACCGGTACCGTATTAATCTTATTTCAAACAAGACATTTAAGTAGGCTATTTATTTTATAAAACATCCTGAGATCAACAGGAAGCATCTGCTGATCAAAATACAGTGAATATAGTTGTACCAAACCTGCAGTGACATCCACAGACAGTCTCAGGCCCTCCATAACAAAATACCCGTCAGTTAAGTGTGGCAACTACCGTACTGGATTACTGATGTTAAATTATTGGACGGTGTTATGCATCATGCGGCTATGCGCCAATTCTTAGTTTTAAGCAAAACACGTTCAAAGGTTATTATAACCTACCATACTTAAAACCAGGGACGGTGCGTCATTAAGGGCCGAATGGGCCTTGCCCACCCAGGGCCGTTAGGCAACATGGCAAATAATTTGTTGAATTAATGTTTTTTTAAATTACTTTATATTGCAGATAGTCAACTTAAAATAAGTGTTTTACCCTTCTAGAATCTCTAAAGAGAATTCATTATAAATAACTCAACCCTAGCTTAAGATCCTGACAGTCTCGTACGGTGTATCGTCATAGCGAGGGCCGGTCCACAGAAAGTCCCATGTAAAGTATATGGCTTCATGGGCCGGGAGAGGAAACAGTGGACATAGCACTGTCTTGCAAGCGAATTCTACAGTGCTATGAAGGAAATTTTCTCTCTCTTCAAGGGCCAGCAGATTGGGCCCATAGCGTTGCTTTGAAGCGAAACAGAAGATCTCTTCATTTCACTTCCTGCTTCTGTCTGTTAAATACGGGATAAGCGTCCACCCCACCTCACGCCCTTACGCAGGTATTCAGCTATCGTTCACGGCTTTCTGACATTGGACAAAACTATATTTATACATTTTCAGTAGTCTGAAGTTAATTTCTTCTGTATACATGTGTTTTTAAGTTTTGTGGCACGGTACGTAGTTATTTAATATGTCGATTGTATGCGGCATAGGAAATGAAAGAGGAATTTGTATTAACAAATCCATTTTCTTCTATAGCTCTGAACACAAAGTTAGAAATTAAATAATTATGACCTCATCTACAACCCCTGGCACTATACAGCCCATGACGGGCTAAGGCCGACCAAGCGACCGCTGCCTAGCCATTTGGCCTGCAGATATTGGGGTGACGCGTGATCAGCGCGTCGGGTCCCCTCGGCCGTTAATCTTGGTATTCGTGATCGGGGCGCTGTCTCACTGTCAGACAGCTACTCAATTGTCCTCACGAGGCTGAGTGCACCCCGTTCCAACCCTCACATCAGTTTTAAAATCCCTGACGGAGCCGGGGATCGAACCCGGGGCCTCCGGGTGAGAGGCAGGCGCGCTACCCCAACACCACGGGGCTGGCTGACCTCATCTACGAAGCTGATAAATTTGCTTCATCCAAGCACAGGAGAGAATATATTTATAAATAAAAGCCATGTGAGTACAGTTTTAATGCATCAACTATTTATTTAAACTGTTTCAAATGTTGTGTTATGTGGAATGATGATAATGGCAAGATTGGCAACAATGATATATAACAATATTTAATATGAAACAACAATAGTATCATCTGGCCCACCCTAAAATTTTGATCAGGAGCCGCCCCTGCTTAAAACCATCATAGAAGATGCATTTTAGTCAAGATACATCAATCTTTGGCACAGTTACGTAAGGTGTTGCGAGTAATGCGATTATTCCAACAAAAACTCATTTCGTGCAATATTTTCTTTTGTTTTTCTCAAATTTAACTCAGCCATATTTGCAGTTTGCGGACCGTAGTTATGAAGGATGGCCACAAAGTACCGTTACCCCTATGGAATCATACTAAAGGTATCTTTGTGTATCCGTTTCAGACAGTATGATTGATAGGTCTACTTACACTATTACCTACAACCCATTCCGACTTTGGACAGCATATTCCCCGGGATCCTCCTCCGAAACAAACGTGTTCTAGGTGTTTCTGCATGATCGACAGGAGTAGGCCCTATACTGCTCGGTTCTAACCTCCGTGGATCTGACAGGAATGTGGAGCATTGACGTTTATGATGATAGATGAGCCGGCTTCTCAGTCCGGTCCGTGCGTAGTAACAGAATCAAATACATAGGTCGGTGACTCTCTCACTCGTTCGCTACACCACAGTGGTTTGAGCAAAGATCCTAGGTTAGCAGTATTGGAATAGACGAGAATACCAGGTAAAGCGGCGGGCTGTTGACAAGCTTCTCACTTCATGCCTGCTCCTTCCCTGCCTCTGCTCTTCACCCCGCAAGTTCGTAGAGCTTAGACCCGAGCAGTACACAATTCTGCAGATCGCCTACGCGTCAAATTGTTTGGCGATCCCTTCACGCACTTCTCACTAAGCCTGCACATTTCGTCAAGCTGGGCGGTTCTCTAGTTTGTTTCTGACCGTTTCAAATCATTTCCATCACCTGTGGAAAAGAGATAAGGTTTCGGAGATGGATCCTGTCGAAAATTCTGGCGAAAATCAGAATGGACCTCTTCAATAGCCTTTCCAATGTGAGTTCTGTCATGCACCAAACAACTTGTTATAATAGCCTACGTTGTACATCAGTATAAGCAAACATATCAACCATTGTTTACTGCATACTGTCTGAACCAGATACACAAAGATACGTTTAGTATAGGCTAATTTACACAGGGGTAACGGGACTTTGTAGCCATCCTGTATATCAAGCGGCTAAGCACCAAACTGTGGGCGGTTAACGTGTTGATGCTCAGGGCTACGGACCATTTAGTTATGCAACAACACGTTAAGTGCTACTTTGTGAGATTTTGTCGTTAATAACAAGAACCGGTAACACAACATTTGGTTTTCAATACGTATTACTATTTCATTGCCTACATAAGAATATGACTACAGGGTCTTTCATATAAAGTAAGAACGGCAAGTGGCAGTTTTGTTATTCGTTGCTGCGGCGGCCTTGGCCGAGCTTGTGGCGCGCCATGGCCCCCTGCTGTACTATTGAAAGTGCGTGCATAGTACATACAAGGGCTGTTTTTTTTTTAGTTCCGATGGACTGTATAAAAATAACAGATTGACATACCAAACTGATTTTACTACTAAATGTTTGCTTGTTTTATTCTTATGTCTCAACATAATCGCCAAAACGATTGAAACATTTGTCGTATCGTTACACCAGCTTTGCAATGTCCCGGCAAAAAATTCTGCCACCACTGAGGTGGGTATGTCTGGAGAGTCTCTTCAAGTTTTTCCTTTTTGGCGTGGCGTTGCTGTCCAACCATACCTTCAATTCTCCAAAAAGGTGAAAATTATTCAGTGCTGGTTTGGACTAAACGGCAGATGGTCCAAAACTTCACACTTGAATTCTCTGAAAAAGTCTATCGTAACGTTGGTACAGTGCGGTCGTGAATGATTTTTACCTTTTACGAGAATTGAAGGTATGGTTGGGCGGCAACGCCTCGTCATAAAGGAAAAACTTCAGGAGGCTGTCCAGACGTACCCACCTCAATGGCAGCAGAATATTTTGCCGAGGGCATTGGAAAGCTGGTATAACGATACGACAAATGTTTCAATCGTTTTGGCGGTTATGTTGAGACATACGAATAAAACAAGCAAACATTTAGTAGTAAAATCAGTTTGGTGATGTCAATCTGTTATTTTTATACAGTCCATCGGAACTTGAAGAAAAATAAACAGCCCTCGTATGAACTATGCTCGCACTTTCAATAGTACAGCAGGGGGCCAAGGTGCGCCACAAGCTCGGCCAAGGCCATCGCAGCAGTGAATAATAAAACTGCCGCTTGCCGTTCTTACTTTATATGAAAGACCCTGTATATCACGAAGTTTGATGTTTTTCAGTCGGTCAACACGATTGTACCCAATTGTGGGTTATTCCCCAATCCTGGAAAAAATGAACATGAGATTAATAAATACACACTTTGATGACCAGTTTCGGTCATCAAGCGATCATCATAGGGGTAGATGACCTCGTAGTTCCGCCCTTAAAACAAAAATAACCAACTAAGCGATCATCATCAGATCCATTACACTTAGGCTATAAAATCTCTGTCTGAAAGTGTGGGTGAACGTATTCACAATATGCACACTCATTTAGTTGCAATATTAGTTAAGATAATGCAACTCGTCAATATTTGTTAGTTATAGCCTAAGTGTAATGAATCTGATGATGATCGCTTGACGATCGAAACTGGTCATCCAAGTATTTTTTTAAATCTCATGTAAATTTTTTGGCTGAACTTTTGCACTGGTGCCTCGCCACCAAACGTTTTACAAGTCCGTAAAATCACTGAAGGATGTTATTGCATTTTTCCAGCATTTTCTTTTTGGCGCTGGTTTTGCCACTTGGTTTGAAAGTGGTGAACGCGGAATACGGCTTTACATACAAACACAAACCTAACCTGGGGCTTACGTCCCAGACCCTCTTGCTTGTAGTGCAACCAGTAATTATTGGCCAGACAGTCTTTCAACCAAATAACGACCAATGTGGCTTTGTCTCACCAAACTTTAGAACCGTACATCAGTAATTTTTGGCCAGACGAGTAGGTTGGCTCAGGCAAGGAAATAATTTTTACAAAAATTAATCTGTTGACATCGAATATAGATTCAGGCATTAGGAAGTCAATTTTGAAAGCCTTTGCCTGGAGCGTAGCGCTCTATGGAAGTGAAACTTGGACTGTTGGTGCAGCAGAAAATAGGAGAATTGAAGCGTTTGAAATGTGGTGTTACAGGAGAGATAAAGATCAGATGGGTAGATAGGGTTACAAATGAAGAGGTATTAAGACGAGTGGGAGAGGAGAGATGTTTCTGGAGACTGCCAATGAAGAGAAGAGATACGTTGGTAGGACACATACTAAGATACCCAGGAATAGCAAACTTAGATATGCAAGGAAGGGTCGAGGGCAAGAACTGTAAGGGTAGACCAATGTTACAATGTTTTTAACAGATTGCCTCGGATGTAGGGTGATTAGCTCAGGACAGGGAGACATGAGAGTTGCATCAAACGAGTCAAAAGACTGAAGACTCAAACAACAACAACAACAAGTGCACAAAACTGTTTGGGATTTTAAGTAAACATGCTTAGGGAAATATTTTGCAATTCTCTAAGTCTTCACTTTAAATACCAGTACGCGATGAAAAAGGAATACCGGTATTACCCGTTTAACATTCGATTGCCGCTGAGCCTGACTGCGCCACAGTTTGTTGGTTATTGTAGCAGGAGCCCCGTGAGGTAAGGAGAAGGACACAGTGATGACACAGTGCAAGTTGCACATAAGTCAAGCAGCATTGCGTGCGCTACCTGTCTTAGAAGCACAGATAAGCGTCATGTCACCACGGACAGCTACTGTAGCTGACTCATATCCTACTCGCGCAACTGTACCTGTCAATGAAGCAGAGTGACGTGTGACACAAGTAAACAGAGAATAGTTCCCATCTCGACCGCCGGCAACCAATACGTGGAAGGGTAATATTTTAAAACTCCGCATTGGTTTGAAAGCAGATTCAACACTAAACTGTAGTAGATTATTCATAACAGTTATAACTCCTAACTCACAGTCCTATATAAAATTTAATGATCTTCTGGAGTATAATAAGGAACATTTTCATTTTGTTATTGAGAATCGAGGAGCTTCACTTACCAAATGAATAGTTTCTGCTCACGTACCACCTAACGGTTGGGAGATATAGTAACTATAACCCCCACCACTACCACTACGTAACAGACCAAAAGATGGATTGTAAATTGTGTTTTGTTAGTTAGACTGTTAGTTCAAATAATAAAAAGTGTGTCCAGTTGTTTTATTATTTATTACAATAAGTATCCAATTCAAACATTCAGAAATGACACTGTGCAAATAATATTAATAAAAGAACTCTTCATAAGTTAATTAAACATAAAAGCCAAAGTTCAACTAACAACTTCAATGTGGAGGGTCAGCTTGAAGATTAGAAGCCATCTTAGGAAAGTCTGGTTTAAGATTGCTGAGTCTCAAACGAAGATCTTTTTCCACTGTAAGGAGTCTAATCCGGTATTTATTCTCGAGATAAACAGTGAAAAATGCAGTCTCACACAAGTACGAAGTAGTGAAAGGCAGTAAAACTGTAACTGCTTTGTGAGCTAAGTGGGCATAGTCTGCGCGCCTCTCAACCCAAATTTCACAAGAGCCATTTTTGAAAAAGTTTGCCTTAGTTCAGAATCACAATTCAATTCATAAAACTGCTCCTTATCTTTGGCCTTAAAGTCCTCCGGCAACATATCAATGTTTTTATATTTTTAAATTTTATATTTTTCATAACGTATCTAATATTATTTATATTTTTCGTAAATCACCGCGTACCACAGCAGCAGTAAGAGCATACCAATTTCAATCTACCATAATGTTTTGCTAATAACTATTGTATAGGCCTAGTTGACATATAAATAATACCAATGTTTGTTGGGGCAGCGCGCCTGCCTCGTAGCCCGATTCCCGGCTCCGTCAGCGGATTTAGAAACTAACATGAGGGCTGGAACGGTGTACACTCAGCCTTGTGAGGAAAGTGAGTAGCTGTCTGACAATGAGGCAGTGCCCTGACCAAGATTAACGGCCGAGAGGACCCAATGCGCTCACTATGCATCACCCCATAATCTGCAGGCCAAATGGCTGGGCAGCGGTAGCTTGGTCTCCCTTCATGACCTGTAGTGCCATGAGGTTTTGGATTTTGTTCATCACTTTAAGTATGGTTCCAAAAGTTGCAGATAAAAGTGTGGAAAAAGTTTCTCTTACTTTTAGACTAAGTCAGTAGCTTTAACAAAGCGCATGCACTAGGAAGTTACACTCTTGCGCAGATGGGATGAAAAACAGAGGCGTATAATGGCGGACTCAGCTGGAATTTCATCTGTATAAGTTGTGATCGAAATTGGGACGAGGGTACAGCCCAGCACGGATAAACAAAATGTTATCCGCATCGTCACGACTTTTATCCGCATCCGCACGTTTGTTATCCGAATCCGCTGACATTGTAATAATATTCTTAATTTATTAGATAAAGCATCAAGTATTAAAGCAATACATTTAGACATTTGAGGAGGAATTCGTCCTCTAGGCTGTGAATGAATCGCAAGACAATGTTGACTGAGTTTTGTCCCTCTGAGTAACGGCAAGTGAAGCTGCGGGTGGCTAATTATAGCACTTAGTCGTCCGATATACCAACGAGGAAAGCGCAGGTATGATTTTTTTTTGTGGCATAAGTCAAAACTAATCAAGGGTATTTGCATGACTGTCTTCTCTCACTTCTCTATTATTCCCATACAATACAAGCGAAAGCAAATAGGGGACTAACAAGGAGCGTGAAAGATGCAGATCTTAGCAAAAACTAAAATTATTTAAAAAAAAGAGAGAGTGACAGTCAGTCTGAAAGACTAGACTTTATATCATTTTAAATGCTACAAATGCTGAAAAATGCTGGGTGAAAGCCTCATGATCATGCAGCGAACTGCGTAACTCAAACTCCATTAGCAACTGCAAACCAAAGTTAAAAGAGTTAGCTGGCTGGATGACGTCACACTCACCAGAGCGCGCGGGGAAAGGAGGGAGCTCAAGTGGTACTATGACGTCACAATGCTGCATTCTTAGTACATTTCGTCCCGTCGCCGTAACATAACGCCAGACCTCAGCGTAACGACGAAGTTGACAGAATCATTTAAAATCATAAAATCCAATTCAACATTGTATTATAAAACGTATCAGCAAATTTACTCTAAACATTATCTGCTGCTTAGCTGTAAACCGCAGAGCCATGCAAACTACATTTGCACGGCGAAAAATTTTGCGGATATTACCCTTTCACGAATTGATTGTCGGCGGTCGAGATGAGAACTATTCCTTGTTTACTTGTGCCACACGTCAGCCTGCTTCGTTGACAGGTACAGTTGCGCGAGTAGGATATGACTCACCTCCAGTAGCCTCAGTTATCGTTTGACTGTCCGTGGTGACTGAGCTCCTGTGAGCTCCAATGCTGCTTGTCTTATGTGCAGAATGAACTCTTTTCATCGTTGTGTTCCCCGCTTCGTCCCGCGGGGCAGCTGCTACAATCAACAACGAACACTGGCGCACCCACGCTCAGCGGCAATCAAATCTTAAATTGGTAATATCCGCTATCCAAGCAGGGCTTTAGACGGAGGGTGGGTTATAGACAGCCGAGCAGTAAACTACTACATCATCTCCACATTTCTTCCCAACCATTACCACAGGTAATTTGGCTATTTTCAGTGATTTAACCCTTCCAGACAACTTTCCACAACGGTTATTTAAAACTCTAAGCTACTACTCATACACGGCTTTGTGTACCTCTCTGATGATGTCTTATCTAATCACCCTGTTGAGTCTCGACTGCAGTGTTGCTCCACTGACTTTGTTGTTAGCCAGAACATTCGCTTGGACTGAACATTGTCATTGTTGCACCCCAACTCGGCTATTGGTGAGTTTATGCTGATTGACAAGCAGGTATTGGCTTAGGGGGCAAGGGGTAGTTTTCGGCAGTTCATTCCAAAGAAGCCAGCAAAATATGGCTTAAGAGTCTTGTGCAAAGACGTAAAAACAGCCTACACACAAAATCTTGAAGTATAGATCGTAACCTATAATTTATCCAGACAGTGGTCTAACCCAGTAGCGACCAATTGTTTCACCCGAGACAGTGGTCTAACCCAGTAGCGACCAATGGTTTCACCCAGAGTCAGTGGTCTAGCCCAGTAGCAACCAATGGTTTCACCCAGAGACAGTGGTCTAACCCAGTAGCAACCAATGGGTTCCCCCATACTTGGACCTAACTAAATAGCGACCAATGGTTTCACCCAGGCTGTGGTATAACCCAGTAGCAACCAATGGTTTCACCCAGACTGGTCTAACCCAGTAGCAACCAATGGTTTAACCCAGACTGTGGTATAATCCAGTAGCAACCAATGGTTTCATCTAAATGGGACTTCAGGGGGGTGGGTAGTGAAGACTGGTTTCAGAGGAGAGATGTGAGGGAAAGTTGATCAGCATTGTCTTTTCGGTGCTAGTATATACCGCGATACGTATGTGTCCAGGCGAAATTTATAGTGTAGTCGATGACGTCATGGATGACGTGAGGACGTTGGTGTTTATTTGTTTGATGGTGTGGCTTTAATTGCCGCCATATTGGTGCGTCGTTACATGCCGATGTAGTCAGTCGCATGTGTTCAAGTGCGAGGTTTTGTGTTAGGTAGGAATGTTCACGTTACTTTCAGTTGTTCAATTTAATTCAAAAGTTGCATTGTACTCTTCTGGAGCCCCAACTCAGCTGTTGGTATGTTTATGCTGATTGACGAGCAACTATTGGTTTAGGGGGCAAGGGGTAGTTTTCGGCAGTTCATTCTAAAGAAGCCAGCAAAGAGTCTTGTGCAAAGACGTAAATACAGCCTACACAGAAAATCTTGAAGTATATGTCAGATCGTAACCTATTATTTATACAGACAGTGGTCTAACCCAGTAGCGACCAATGGTTTCACCCAGTGACAGTGGTCTAACCCAGTAGCGACCAATGGTTTCACCCAGAGACAGTGGTCTAACCCAGTAGCAACTAATGGGTTCACCCATACTGTGGTATAACCCAGTCGCCACTCTGTTAGACGATTGTCTGGATGAAACAATTGGTCAATGCTAGGTTAGAAGACTGGCTGGATGAAACGATTGGTCGCTGCTAGGATAGACTATCTGGATGAATAGATTGGTCGCTGCTAGGTTAGACGACTGTCTGGATGAAACGATTGGTTGCTGCTAGGATAGACGACTGTCTGGATGAAACGATTGGTCGCCGCTAGGTTTGACGACTGTCTGGATGAAACGATTGGTCGCTGCTAGTTTAGACGACTGTCTGGATGAAACGATTGGTCGCTGCTAGGTTAGACGAATGCCTGGATGAAACGATTGGTCACTGCTAGGTTAGACGACTGTCGGGATGAAACGATTGGTCGCTGCTAGGTTAGACGACTGTCGGGATGAAACGATTGGTCGCTGCTAGGTTAGACGACTGCCTGGATGAAACGATTGGTCGCTGCTAGGTTAGACGACTGTCGGGATGAAACGATTGGTCGCTGCTAGGTTAGATGAATGCCTGGATGAAACGATTGGTCGCTGCTAGGTTAGACGACTGTCGGGATGAAATGATTGGTCGCTGCTAGGTTAGACGAATGCCTGGATGAAACGATTGGTCGCTGCTAGGTTAGACGACTGTCGGGATGAAACGATTGGTCGCTGCTAGGTTAGACGACTGTCGGGATGAGACGATTGGTCGCTGCTAGGTTAGACGACTGCCTGGATGAAACGATTGGTCGCTGTTAGGTTAGACGACTGCCTGGATGAAACGATTGGTCGCTGCTAGGTTAGACGACAGTCGGGATAAAACGATTGGTCACTGCTAGGTTAGACGACTGTCAGGATGAAACGATTGGTCACTGCTGGGTTAGACGATTGTCGGGATGAAACGATTGGTCACTGCTGGATTAGACGACTGTCGGGATTAAAACGATTGGTCACTGCTGGGTTAGACGATTGTCGGGATGAAACGATTGGTCTCTGCTGGGTTAGACGACTGTCTGGATGAAACGATTGGTCGCTGCTAGGTTAGACGACTGTCGGGATAAAACGATTGGTCACTGCTGGGTTAGACAACTGTCTGGATGAGACGATTGGTCTCTGCTGGGTTAGACAACTGTCTGGATGAAACCAGTTGTGCTAACAACGGCACGAGCACATTTTGCAAAATCTTGAGCATGTTTCCAACAAAGTTACATATCGACTAGTATAACAAATTTTCATTTTACATCAAATTCTACGCATGACATTCCAAATGGGACACACGACTTTTGACCCGTTAGACTCAATATTTAAACAAGAAGCTTTCATTCATGGACATGTTCAACAATTAGTAAAATATGGAACCAGTTATTCAACAATGGCCAAGTAATTGGAAGATTTAATGAAGGCCAATCACAGTTATTTTCACTTAGTTTCCGTCTTTGTTCATACAAATTCATATATAAATTAATTCTCTTCTTCTTCTTCTTCTCGCTAATGGGTCTCTTAGGACCGCGCGTAATCAACGTATGTTGAGCCTTCCTCCTTGCCCAATAGCTCTTCATATGCATGGATTGTTGTAGTTTCTGTTCCTCCGACCATGCACGTCGTGTTGGTTTCTTCTGATCTTCCTCAAATCCCCTTGTGTGAACAATATTCCTGATTACATTTCTATTCATCAGATCTGGCGATCCCATCTCCACTAGGTCCCTCTCCACCTGTTTGTACCACTTTGGTCTTGTACGTTTGTTCTGCAGAAATTTGTGGATTCGGTAAGTAAGTTTCATATGATTCATTCTTTCCAAATGGCCCAAAAATTGAATTCATCTCATTCTCATGATATCGGTAAGTTTAGAAATTTTCCTATACATTTTAGAGTTGGGTTTGGTATAGTGGATGCCATTTTCAATTCTGGGCCCTAAGATCTTTTGCATAATTTTCCTTTCCTTAATCTCTAAATGTTCCTTTAATGTTTTAAGTTGTAAATTGAGCATTTCTGAAACATAAAGAGCTTCCGGTTT
Organism: Meconema thalassinum; assembly: GCA_946902985.2. Taxonomy (NCBI): domain Eukaryota; kingdom Metazoa; phylum Arthropoda; class Insecta; order Orthoptera; family Tettigoniidae; genus Meconema; species Meconema thalassinum. The sequence continues at coordinate 20,415 of CAMPQE020000218.1, forward strand.
AATCACTGTTAAGTAATGGCGAATTTTACTATTCCATGACAAGCATTGCTTGTTATAAACATTTTTTGTGTATTGAAAAGCAACCTCCAATTTCTGGATCCTTGATGTTACAGATTTATTTTCATTGACATTTTCTGTAACCCATTCGCCCAAGTATTAAAATTCCTTTACTCGAGCAATTTTGTTAGCGTCAATATCAATTTCATGTGGAGCATTTTTTATGTCAGTCATAAATTTAGTTTTTCAAAAGAGATATGAAGCCGTATTTTTGGTGCTTGTTCTTCCAAGATAGTGATCTGCTTCTGTGCATCAGAGATGTCTTCAGCAATTAGTGCCACATCATCAGTAAACGCTAGACAGTCTATTTGAATACCGGTACCCTTAATCTTTGGCCCTAGTCGATGAGATGGTGCACCTGCTTTTCTCCATTCTCTAACTACCTTTTCCAGGGCACAATTGAAAAGTAATGGGGAAATTTCATCACCTTGACGGACACCTGTATTTATTTCAAACTCTTCACTTAATCCACCCATAAATTTTACTTTTGCCTTTGTTTCCGCATGTGTGTCTAGGATAATATTTCTTGTTTTTTGGTCAAGTCCAAACTCTGTTAAAACATTAAAGAGTGATACGCGATCTATTGGCAACTCAAACTAACACTTGGGGCGCTGCGGTCGGTCTGGATAAGTAGGGTAAAAATACTCGATAACATACGTTTGATATGGAACACTTTTTATTTTTCGGTTATAATCAGTAAATGTGGTCCCTAAAATAATGACAGTGTTATTTTTGATTGTATATATGTATAACCGTGCGATACACGTGATCTAATTTGTGTGTTCCACTGGATTTTATGTGTCAATTGCATATTATCAAACATCGGTTGTCTGCTGGTATTTGTTTTTGAGCAGTTCGATTCATGACGCTGTTATGTTTAAAAGCTATATTTGAGTTTGCTCACTGTGCCATAGACTGTAGAAATTATTTGCTGCTTGGTAGGGCGAAGGGATGAGTTTAACTTGTATTAAAGCTCGAGGGACACAGGAATTGTTTGATTTGGATGGTTAGCTGGTGGGTTTGATGTTGAATATCGGACTGGTAGCAGGTTCTCGCAGAGTAGATATCCTGCGAAGTCAAATTAGGCCTATATGACTCGTAGTGGAGGCTTGGATGTCGCAGAGGGAGGTGATGGCGGTTGATAGGGTAATTGGAAATGAACTAGGGAGGGGGAATGATACCTGACTGATGAGGCTTGGCTGTCTGGGTGCGGCTTGGCTCGGCGTAACAGTGAACAACCCGTCCTGTCGTCAGTGAGTGTAGTGGTGAGTGGTCCAACCCGCTCCTGTTGCCCGTATTTATTTGGTATCTTCACCTTTCGGCTATTGCTATTTACATCTTTTGGAAAGTGATGAAAACTTATATCCGCAGCCCTCTTATGCATCGACTTACAGCCGTAAACTGAGCAATATACTTTGCTTTTACTCATTTTACACTCCATCAACGAGTAAAACTTATTACTTATGTATAAAGACACGAAGAATTTACCTCGATCTGCTTACGAATACAAGAAACCATATACAAACAGACACCATGTGACAAATGTACCCTACTTGGTAAGTTTCTCATTTTTACCGTTAGATGTCATATCACATAGCTGGAGTTGCCAATACTGTCATATGCTTTCCGGAAATCCACCAACGTTATGACATATTTTTGTTAGTTGTGTTGCGAAAATATTGTATGATGTTTTTTAAATTCAAAATTTGCTCTGCACATGACCGTCCCTTCCTGAATCCACCTTGATATTCCCATCTACCATATTCTTGACGGGCATTTTAATTGACATTTTATTATTTTTATCATATATGAGTAAATATTACAATATTGCTCGATAATTTTGCTTATCTAACATGTACAGTGAGGACCATCCCTGCCCCATATGCACGAAAATATACACTAAAAATAAAACAAAATACACTTACCAAATGTATTATTTAATTTTAACTCAGCTTTACATTGATACACATATTTTATTCCTTGCAAAATGTTGCATGGCAGTAGGTTATCAATAGTTTTTCAACGTTTTCAGGGGTCAATGACTTTCTGTTGTCGGACAGAAGTAATTTATAAGCTGAAAATGATCGTTCTACGTCGACAGACGTAACTGGGCAATACTTGTACACTGGCACTGACTGCTCTGAACATTCCTCTGGTAAAGACTGCCTGATTCCACTTATGTAGTTGCTTATGGATTGAATCTTCTTCAGTCCTGGGTTTGAGTCCAATACCGCACTGAGTTTCCTTTTCACTTTTTCTCCAGTTTCACCAGGGACACCATTTAAAGAACTAATGGTGTTTTGGATTAACTGAAGGGATTCGTGTAGGGGTGCACCGCATGTTTCTAGGCCCTTAATCGCCTTCGAAAGTGGCGAATAATGCACATGAATGAAACTGATATCTTGATACAGTTCCAGATTCAAATGCACACTTTGCTTCACGAACACACGCGGTATGACTATCGTCAATACTTGTAACTACATCTTTCACTTGGTTAAAGTACTCCTGGGGCCTGTTCCACGAATGAACTTTGCAACTTTTCACTTTTTACTTTTCACTTTGCACTTTTCAATTCTTGCAAAGTGAAAAGTCTTTCTGTTCCACCATGATCTATGTATTACTTTCCAATTTCTTTGCAAAGTGAAAAGTCTTTGCATAGGAATGATCCGATCATGTTTATTCCATGAACAAACTGTATATTTATTCCATGATCTAATGCTTTATTTTTCATGGTGAACTTGAGGACTTAAGTAACAGTTCTGCAAATAGTTGATTTTGCTGTCCCATACATTGCTGCTATACCGTTTCCTAACCAATGTAGCCTAAACATATAGGAATCTGTTCCGTTTCAGAAAGAGATCGACTTCTTTTTCTTACAGGTTTCAATAAATGACCAATTATTTCAGTTTTTATTGGGGTAATACGAAAACACTCACGAAATTCCGTCAAAGTGAGGTTATTTTAGAACTTAAAAGGTTCATTCTGGTTCCGTATTGACAAACTAATTAGTATAAACAGGTTAAAAGTTCCGCCTAATCAATACCACACAGTGATCTTAATTAATAAAAGTATTGATCAGACGGGACTTTTAACCTGTTTATACTAAAGAGAGGTTATGAAAATTCATCCTGTCTTTGTACGTCTTCTTGTTGGATTCTTGATCACTATCCTCACTTGATGATAATAAAAGTTCCTGCGTAACATATTTATAACACTAAACCAAATTCTACGCCGAGAAACTAGTTTAGAGACTTGTTCATTAACAGCTGAAAAGGGAATTGTCTCTTTGCAAAGATTTCTGAAAACTTTTCAATAATTCCTTTGCACTTTGCATTTCTGCACCAATGGAGGAACATAACAGTCTTCAAAAGTGAAAAGATTCCTAACTTTTCACTTTGCAAGACAAATATGAAAAGTGATGGTGGAACAAAATCTCAACTGAAAAGTGCAAAGTGCAAAGTTGCAAATTTCATTCGTGGAACAGGCCCATGGTAGAACGATACTGCGGATAACCAAGTTCCCCATCTTGTGAGAACAGGTTCCGGCTGAAGAGAAACCTGAGGAAGGAGAGGTTTGTACAACTGTACCCGAGCCGGTGCTTTTAGGAACAGTTTCTTTCCACTTGAAATTACTTTGTTGACAGATGGAAAGAGCGTACGAATCTTTTATGCAATACGATGCAATCCATGGGCCAAACATGTGACATGGATGAGATTTGGAAAAAATACTCCGAGAGACAGACCAGCTTTCAACATATACGAAGCTGCATCTGTGAAAAGGCGCACTTTGTAACAATCAATTTCCGATTCACTAGGCCACAGAAGTCGCAAGGAATCGTTAACAAATCTTGCAACTGTAGCGTGGTTGGTTTTTTCTAGCACTTTGCCGGGTTCCTCTGGACATAATTTACCACTATGAAGTTCGCAATGTATCGACCACACGAATGTGTTGTTTCGTCTACCGATATCCATATATAGTTCCCTACCGGCAGCGGTGGCCGAGAGCACTAACGCGCTACCTCCTGCCTCGCTGGCATCGGGTTAGCGTGGGCTCGAATCCCACCTCGGCCGTCCTGAAAATGGTTTTCGTGGTTTCCCATTTTCACTTCCAGGCAAATGCCGGGGCGGTTCCTTTTGATAGGTCCACGGCCGATTTCCTTCCACTATCCCTTCCCAGACCCGTCCTGAAAAGAAAAGTACATGGCCATTGGCTGCATTAATAAAATTATTATATACAGTTTCCTCCTATGTCAGACCGTATCGAATCCACGACAGAAGCGTGCAGTGCAGGCCCCGGGCTATAAACGGGCATACTGGGCATTTGCCCAGGGCGCCAAATATTAGGGGGCGCCGAAATTTAGGTGACGCTGAACGCAGAACAAGGTTGACCCAACAATCCCAACATTATAAATTAGTATGACATGGAAATCTTTAAAAAGTAGGATAAAATAACTATAATTTACATGAATATAAAATAAAAGTAATATTAAATATCACATACATTCGTAGTATTTATGTTTAATCATTATTCTACCCATATTATAATATAATCAGTTAGTTATTGTGTTTTAAGGGGCGGAACTACGAGGTCATCTGCCCCCTAATAAAATCAGTATTATCTGTAAAGAATACTAGTGTTGGCAACAATGTAGGCTGTGATGCACGGTTGAGGCTGTTGGCAATATTCATGGATTTACAACTGGCGCATGCGCTGCGTGATCTTGTCAACTTCCTAACATCAAATGTTGTTTGTGTGTATTGCTTGTATTGCGTGTCAACTGTGATTTGTGAAAATGTGTCTACTTTAGTTATTTTAAAATGAACAAAAAATTAAGTGGATCAGAATTCAGGAAAGAGGACAATGCTATGATAACGCGGCAAATATATCTGGAGCTCACTCAAGCCTGTAAGCTAGAATTAAACAACACTGTCCTTTTGCAGAGTTTGTTCCTTGTGCACCTTGTTGGTTCTTCTGCTGCAGAGTACTGCACTGAAGCTATTGTGTTTTTTTGGATTTGTCCATAACCTTTACACCTTTTTTTTTCAATTCAACCCATAGATGGGTTATTTTGAAAACATGTTTAGAAAACAGTAAAATTCCAATGTTGAAATCCCTATCTCAAACAAGATGGTCAGCGAGAGCCGATGCTGTAAAGGCCCTGGTCAAAGGCTACAAGGCGATACATAAATCACTGAAGGAAATATCTCTAGACCCTACTCAGAGGCCTGTAATCAAAGTTGAAGCTTCGGGACTAGAAAAGAAGTTTGACGAATTTGAAATAGCCTTCCTCACTATTTTGTGGAGTGTTATTTTGGAAAGATTTGATAAAGTTAGCAACACTCTAAAAGGTGAAACCCTTAATCTCGTAGTAGGTACAAAGCAGCTTCAAACTTTGGAGAGCTATTTAAATGAAAAAAGAAATGAGCTTGACAAGTATGAACAAGCAGCCATAAGTTGTTACAAGCTGAATCACCCAACACCAACTACAAAAGAATAACAATCAGAAAAACTTTTGCGGATGAGAGTCTAGGCGATGAAGCTATTCTTGATGAAAGGTCGCTTTTCAAATCCCAAGTTTACATTAAAATCATGACTCTTTGATAAGTAACCTGTCAAGGCAAAAAACAGCTATGTAAATTTATCTGACAAATTTGACAGCCTGTTTTGACTCGGCTAAAGAAAGTGAAAAGATCAACTCTTTCAGACAGCAAACTCAATTGTCTATTTTATTGTGTTGTGAAAGAGGCGTAACCCTTAACACAGACTTTTCTGACATGATAAATAAATTTGCAAAGTTAAAAGCCAGAAAAAAAACTTTGATTTGAAATGTTTCTGTATATTGTACTTTTAACATGTAACTTTTGAATTTGTAATCTTGGTTATTAGTGTGATTAATGTATCAATAAATGGCTACAAAATTATATGAACGACTTACTTTTCTTATTATTTCCTCTGATACAATATTAGTAATGTAGTTGTTTGTAAACAAAAACCTATTACGGTATGCTATTATTATAACACATTAATGAGAAAAAGGGCGCCAGTAGACCATTTGCCCAGGGCGTCTATCACCTTTGCCCGGGGCCTGGTGCAGCGAAAGTAAATAGTTCTTCTTAAGGGTAGATTCATCTGGTAACATTTAATTAGCACAATACTTTTCAAGAAACGAGCGTAGATGTAAATTATTCAATTTATGCAGTGGAATGTTGCTGCAACATACAAAAGCTTCACAGAGATCAGCAGAAAATGCACGAACTTCACACCGTGTTTCAATGTCGGTTAAAAGTATCTGTTGCATATTCTTACTCTGTTCTTTTGATCTAAGATGTGAAGTTGTTTTCGAATGCTGCTCAAGTTGAAATTTTTTATCGCATTTTACACTCTTCTTGCACACTTGACAGTATACTACATCACCGTCACTTGTATAGTCACTATGGCCTGATATCCACTGTTTTATTAAAAATGACCTAGGGCTCTTATCTTTAGGCATTTTTACAGTTTAATTTGGTAAAACACTGCAATAGACGAAGAGCAGTTAACAGATGAACGCATTTGTTTACGCAAACCTTGGGAGGCTACTGTAAGGAGAATGTACATAGGACTGAAGGAAATAGCTGTTGTGAAAGGGTCATTATCCATCTACCTGCTTTTTCTGTATTGCGACATTGAAACCCCATTCCTGACCAGGAAAGGCTTATCATGTTGCCAAGGGATGTACTACATATGGAGTTCATTAGACTTTTCATTTTGTTCTGAAATCTTGGATTAATCGATCACACACAAGAGAAAAATATATCTATATATGCACTAACGTTCTAAATATGCAGTTGCATATGCATTTTTAAAAAATCCGGGCCCTATTTATTAGACTCCTCAGAAGCTAATCAAGTTTGACCTGCAAATTGAGCGATTTTTTGCATCAGGGTGGGCACACTTCATATTTTAAACAATATTTTGCAAGAGCATAACGCCTTCATTTCAATGCGATTTCAGTGTCTGGATAAAATTACATTCCAAAGCATTTGATGATATTTGATTAGCACGGCTCATATGGGATGAAACCCCAATGGTAAATATTTATTCATTAATGAATATGTGTGAGTTGTCTTCTAAAAGATATTATGGGTACAGACATACTCCTTTAATTGGGAAAGTTATTGTTCTTGGAGTTGACTTCAGGTAGGTTTTTCCTGTTGTATCATAAAATTAACTTTTCAATACAATTTTCAGTTTCCGTATCTGTACTTATGTGTGCCTTCTTCAGCCTATCACAATATTATCATACAACTACTACAGCATAACATCAATTTTTATCACACATACCTTTAAAATATAAATACTAATTTTGATTCATATGACATTGTTTTATTTACATAGATTTCAAATTCTTAAAATGTCGCTTGAAATAAAATTTATCCCGAAAATCCTTCCTTTGTCAACCATTTAATATTCAATATCTTGAATAAAATCTTCTATTCCATGTTGTTGCCATTTGAAGTGGTAGAGAATTCACGACAGTCTCAATGTCATACAGAACTGTCATCATTTCTAGGTATGACATACATGAATTTCCCAGAACTATCCTGAGCATTTGTTTGAGGACACCAATCAACCTCTCCCACCATGCTGCAGTGGGAGGATTGAATTTCCATTTTATTTGGTGTACAGAACTATATTCATCAATTTTATCCCACTGAATTGTCTCCAACATATTGCAGATGCCTTGAAAGTTTGTCCCATTGTCACTATAGACAATCACTGGCCTTCCACGTCTGAATACGAAGCGCCGAAAAGCTTCGAGGAATGTTGCAGTAGCCAAAGATGTTACAAGCTCCAGGCTTCTGTCACTCTATGGGGAGATGAGTTTGTTCTGCTTCAAGATGTTTTCCATGGTACCTTCTGCAGACAACACATATTTTAATTGCACACTTCACTGTTCTCCTTCCTCCAAGGATCCAATATTTCTGTCTGAGCCCGCTGAGCAGAATCTGGATTTCAGCATGACATAATTCTTTGTGCATCTCCCTAATGAGAGTGTGAACTGTTGTATGCTTCGCAGGAAGGATAGCAGGACAACGAAAAGCATAATTATCTTTGCGCGATATAATTTTTGTTTTCAGTCTCATCAATCCCTTATCATCCATGAAAACACATAGTGAGTTGAATCTTTCATCCTTTTCACCAACAAAACACTCCTTTTGTATGAACTTCATCACAACTTTTTCTGCTTCTGTAGTTTCCTCAGTGGATAATTCGGCAGTTCTTCTCGTAATTTTTTTCTGTCGTCAGTTATACAGAAACCTCAAGATCCATCCCGTCATACGAACTGTTCTACGGAAACTTGAGAAATAATCAAGCTGCCATTTCTTGTCTTGTAACACTGTCATAGTGTTGACTTTCTTTTTTCTTTCTTGGAAGACTTCATCATCGTTTGTTGCAATTTCTGGGCTAGGCCATTGTGTAGTGGATTGTTTTAGCCATTTTGGCCCTTCCCACCATCTCTGCTGAAGTAACTGTTTTGTGCTACATCCCCTTGATGCCAGGTCAGCCGGATTCATGGTCCCAGGAACATGCTACCACTGTTCTGTTCTGGACAGACTTTGAATTTCTTGTAATCTGTTCCACACGATGGTCCCCCAAGGTTCGTCCAACTTGATCCAGGACAACACTGTCGACGAGTCACTCCAATAATAAGTAACGATTTCTTTTGCAGTTAATGTTGGCAGCACTGACATCACTAATCGAACCCCTATTGTAGCTGCTAATAATTCCATGCGCGGTATGGTGATACTCTTCTTGGGTGCCACTCTTGTCTTGGCTTGTTCAAATCGTAGCTCTATACTGTCAATCCTCTGTATTCGCAAGAATATAATTGCACCATATGCAGTTTGACTGGCATCACAGAACACATGAAGAGATATATCTTCAACCGACTAGACTCTACCGATCAAACATCTAGGAATCCTAATCTCAGACAGCTGAGGTTGTTCTGCCAACCATTTCATGAATCTTCTCTTTGTTGTTTCATCTACTTTGGTGTCCCAACCCAACTCAGTGGCCCATAGTTCTTGGAAGAATAATTTTGGACAGAAAATACCGGGCATGAGACGCCAATAGGGTCAAACACCTTATGTGCAGCTCCTATTATAATTCTTTTTGTGATTACATCATATTTGAAATCGTTAACATGTGTTAGATTCAATTCAATGGTATCTTCATTCCAAATGAGCCCTAGCACATGAGTAAGATTCTTGCAGATTGAAAGATGCCTTATCTATTATTATGCTTGCCTCTCGCATGAATGAATGAATGAATGTTGTTAACACTATGGCGGCTGTGTGAATTTTAAAATGTAAGTTTTTATTTCTTGTGTCGTAATCATGCGATCGAAGTGAAAGGTTGAATAATGAACCTACGCAATAATTTTCCTTTAATGATACATGACTCTATGGCCTGTTCATATAACAATCCAACATGCCGACCATCCGAAATATTTAGACGGTTCTCAATATCTGCAAATCTATTACAGCAATCAAACTGAATTTGTTTTAATGTTCATAGGGGTACGAACATAAGTTCACCTATAGGACTTTCAATAAACTGGTGATCACAAATCCAACATGGCGGCGACACGAAGTATAAATATTCACATGGACGTTTCTCGCAATTGTACCATCCGAGTGCAGTGAAACTTGGTACAGTAAATCCTCATAAAAATATTAATTCACTGGCATGTAATTTATTTCAATTGTTTCCATAACCACAAGATGGCAACTGTGCGAAATTTTAAAATCTCGTTTTTACTTCGTGTGTCCTAATCATGCGATTGAAGTTTGAATACTACACGTACACAATAATCTTCATGTAACAGTAAAGACCTACATATATAAAAATCCAACATGGCGACCATCCACAATATTTAGTCGGTTCTCAATATCTACGAATCTATTACAGCAATCAAACTGAAATTTTGTATGTTGATAGTGGCAATTAACATAAGTAGGATATATGAAAATAGGCTTTAGTTCTTCACGGAACATCTTGTTCGAGCTTTAATGCACTCTTGACTCAAATGAGGTTTAAGACAAAAAACACATCCTGTCTCTTAAAAACATCAGCAAACAAAGCAGAATCAGCAATGACATCCCTTGGTTTCTTGTCTCCCTTAATCTTAGATCCATGGGATGGGCTAATACTAAACCCTTTCATAGCGAATGAAATTCTTTCTTCACTTACCACTTCATTTTGAAGAAAAGCCATGAGCTGTTGCAAACGGTCTTTGGATACGGAATCACACCTGAAGGAAGTATTCCTCTGCCATGCTCTTAATAGGTCTTCTGGCAAGGATGATTCAATTAGGGGATACAGCATTGCAGTACATTTCTCTGTAGTAAATCCTAAACTTTCCAGCGATCTGAGATGCGACTCTAATTTATCATACAAGCTACTCAGTGTTGGCCTTTCTTTGGAATTGACTGCGTTCGTCAATACTAGTTTGAGTAATTCATGAACATAAACTTCCACCTGCAAGTTCTCTCTACCGAATCGAGCTTGAAGACTCTCTATAGCTTTGCCATAATTCTCGGCAGTTGGTGAAAAACTAGTAACTAATTCATATGCTCTGAAACCATCTATCATAGCCTGAATTAAATATTGAAATTTATCTTCCTTCCCAATGCCCTCATCCTCATGAATTTTACGGAACTGGCTCCGAAAATATAACCAATCAATTATTTCACCAGAAAACTTCTTAAATTCTATTCCTGGAAGTCTATATTTCATTCTATCACAAACATTGTCATTCACTACACTTTGTGGAGGGATAATAGAAACAACGGGATTCATAAAACGTGTTGCTCTTGCTCTACAAGTAAGGAATTTGTGTTTGTAACCATCAGCTGATTCTCCTTCCATTTCTATTTCGTCATCCTCACACTTGTCATCTATCATCTGTTGATATATTAATCCATCTAAATTAGAGACATCATCATACTTTTCTTGAAGGATTTCAAGCTGCACTTGGGACTTTTTCCGTTACAGTTTCATCGTCTTCTAACAACGCCAATAGTTGATTGTGTGTGCTTGTAAATAACCGCCGCTTTACGGTGCTCTCTTTCATGAGTCTTTCCATCTTCTTTCTTCACGGGAGCCTTTTACTATGAATGAGTCCTGTCACGGACACCATACAATGTTAGGTTCACTTCTAAAGGAAGGAAGCTTGTAGTTTAACGTGACCGTTAATCTTGAGATCATGAGCCACGGGACCTCCTTTTTACGTGGAATCCGAACCACAGGACATGGCATTTCACTTCGAAAATCTCACATGCATTGACCGGGAATCGAACCCGGACCGCCTTGGTGAGAGGCATACAGCTAGACCGCTGAGCCACCACGCCCCCAGGTTCACTTCTAATAAATTACACAGACTCCTCCGAAAAACATATTTTATTATTTGTTGTGGAAAGGTTCACAATTCATACAATACATGCCATTGTTTTTTGACAATGATCCTGACTGATACCAAAGAATGTGTGAAAGACACTGCACCTCCCACCACTACCAACTCTTTTGCTTTTGCTTGCTGCCAACTCAACAACTTGTTATTTCTTGAACACTGAACTTACATATGAAATTCTTTGTGTTTAATAGGTTGTTATTAAATGTGTGACGTCTTTCTGAATTTAATTTAGAATTTGATCTCTGTTAAAAATGACAACATAATAAACTAACATTAGTTTGTAAAACGCGTTGTATGTTAACAATATTATTCTAAAATCAAATTCTATAAAATTTACGACTGTGTGCTCGAACTTACTTGTTGGTCAACCCTGTTCATGTCACGGATGTTCATCGGCAACTGAGCGATATGCAGCCGGCTCGCTAATAGCATGTTTCTCCTTTATGTAGGGGAACGGAGGGGCAGTGAAGAAGGCACGGGTGCTGAAACATGTACCTTCTTTTCTTTAGCGTTTGTCCCACCTAGTGGCAGGGTCCGCTATGTGGAATCGTAGTCTCCATTTCCTTTGGTCTTGGGCCATGTCTGGATGAAGATTGACAGCCTCTAGGTCATTGTGCAGTGTAACGGTCCACCGTTGCCATGGTCGCCCTCTGGGCCTCTTTCCAGCCACATCTAGTGTGTAAGCTGCTTTTGCCATTGTGTCTCCCCCTTCACGCAGCGCATGTCCACATACACATGCTGAAACATGTACCCATAGGGACAAATTGAAAAGTGGATCATTAAATTTATGATATTGATATCATAAGACTTTCAGGAAGACCCCAAAGTACCTGGAAGAAGGAGATCATCAAGGTTTGCTGGACCCTCCAAATTGATAACTGGGGAGAGCGGGCTCAAGATTGATAAGGATGGAGATAGTGAGATCGCCACGGGAACATCACGTCCCTCAGAAGCCTACGGAGTGAGTGATATCAGTGCGGAAAAACTGAAACCATGATGACTGTCAAGGACATTTTCCTGTTGTGCCGCACCGCACGCTTCTTGCCAAACAATTATTTACAACTCTCCTCTCTGACCCTTCTCCAAAATACTCTGCTTACATAAAAAACACAGGCGGTTGAAACCAGGTGAAATTGAATTTTCTGATTTTTTTCCCCCTACAAATTGGTAACGGTGACTACCCCTCGATGGATGATGAGGAACCAAATGTTATTGAATTACCATAATGGAAAATATTTCCCGAAGGATACAGAAAATTTCTTTTTCTGAATGAGCATTATAACACATTATTTGATCCAGTTACCTCAATTCAATTGCCAGTGTTTCGCACCGGTGTACCATTAGGCTTGTCAGTTGGTATGGTACACCTCACCAACACATGGTACACTGGCAACTGAATTGAGCTAACTGGATCAATTTAAAAAAAAATAATTAAATTTGATGTATTAAATAACCAGCCAAACTTTGAACGACTGAGATTTACGGTGAAACATTCACTTCTGCGAAGGATATGGATCTGGAAAGATGAGGACAGATCCTAGAAGGTATAATGTCTTAAAACCAAAAGAAAAGGAAACTGCCAAACAATATGAAACACATTTACGGAAGAAGTTGGAGACTAAACAAAATTGGGATTTAGAGGGAGTAGAAGGAAAATGGAGTATAATGAGGGACGCACTACACGAAGCTGCAGTAGAAGTACTGGGAACAAAAGAAAGGATTAAAAGACAAATCTGGTTCGATGAAGAATGTAAAATAGCTATAATGGAGAGGAATGCTGCAAGGGAGAAAATGATAAGTAGACCAACGAGAAACAATACAGAAAAACATAAAAAGAAAAGGAAAGAGGCAGATAGAATTTGTAGAAGAAAGATTTATTGTTCACTTTAGACCATCCTCCCTTTTCATCACTTTTAACAACTTTTAACACCTTAGCTTATTGAAAATATATCATTTATGATTTGCATACCTTTCGGAGAGTTGTTGGGACGGGAGTCGTTTCAAAATCTCTTCATACTCAATAGCCACTACTGCACTGCAATAATTGTTATTTCACGGAAAGAATGCAATTTTTCGTCACTTTCTTCACTTACGGACGCCATCTTTGACAGTCATGTGACACCCAAAAGTCGATCATGTGACTACGTTACCAACGTGAATAAAGAAATTCACCACACGCCTTTGCTACTAAGTTAGGCACTGTCTTGTGGAAAATTACTGCTAGTACTACAAGCAAGGGGGTTTGGGGCGTAAGCCCCAGGTTAGGTCTGTTTTTGTATGTAAAACATTAATAACATACAATTTATGTCCGCTACTAGGTTAGGTACTGCCTGGCCGAAAATTAATGCTAGTACCACAAGCAAGGGGGTCTGGGGCCTATGCCCCAGGTTAGGTCTGTTTTTGTATGTAAAACATTATAAATACATAAATGAACACTGTAATTGAGTTCACTTAGTGATTTCATACATCACATGCGAAATAGTACCAAACGTGTGGGGTTGGCAATACTGACTCAGTGAGAAAGATGGGGGTGAGAACTTCGATTTCAACTATATAAGTCGTGTCACTATTTGGGCAGGATGGTAGGTCTATGACAGCGGAGCAGTGAACATCTAATACTCAATCCTCTCCTGATATCCTCCCGACTATTAAATCAGGAAATTTCAGTTTTTAAAAATATTTATACAAAGGATGGTCTAAAGTGAACCGCTACCGAAGAAAGAAACGGGAATCGGAGAAGAAATGGATTGAAGAGCTAGAGGAAGAATACAATAATCAAGAAGTAAGAAAGTACTATAAACGAGTACAGGAAGTGAAGAAGGGCTTTCAACCCCGAGCAGTTTTCTGCAGAGATAAAGAAGGAAATTTCATAGGAGGAGAAGAACAGATTTTAGATCGATGGGCTGAATATTTTAGCGAGCTGCTCAATGCTACTGCAGAGACGGTATTGCTAGAACAGGAGGGTCAAGAGAATAACCAACCATGGTGCAAGGATAACACTGATGCAATGCCAGTACCCGTGCCGACGCTGGAAGAGGTTGGTTTGGCAATTAAAAGCTTGAGAAATAACAAAGCCCCAGGGGGTGATAATATTTCAGCAGAGATGATTAAGTGTGGTGGGGACCATTTGGCGAAGCTGGTACACCAGTTGATTGTGGAGATATGGGAGAAGGAGGTGATGCCAGAACAGTGGAACACGGCCATTATTTGCCCAATCCATAAGAAGAATGATAAAGCAAAGTGTGAAAATTATCGTGGCATAGCACTGCTTATTGTGGTCTATAAAATCCTAGCCAAGGTAATGGCTATGAGACTTACACCTCTTGTTGAAGAGAGACTTGGAGAATACCAGTGTGGATTCCGACAGGGTAGATCGACGACGGACCATATCTTCACAATAAGGCAAATAATGGAAAAGTGTTACGAATATAATGTGGATGTGCACCAACCATATGTGGATTTCAAACAGGCTTATGATAGTGTAAAAAGGAAAACTCTGTATCAGACCTTGATGGACATGGGATTCCCACCCAAACTAATCAGATTGGTGCAAATGACTCTTACTGGCACAAAATGTCGAGTTAAAGTTGAAGGAAGACTCTCAAAAGTTTTTGAGGTAAACTAAGGCTTACGACAGGGAG
>CAMPQE020000219.1:0-32000 GCA_946902985.2 Meconema thalassinum
AAGTGTTGGCATTGTAATTTTGTTTGTTGAAGTGCTTTTGGATTCCCAATATTTTTTTCTTTTTCCGTTAACCATCTCTTAAGCATTGTAAAATTGATTCACTATCTCAAAAAAAATCATGGGAGCATGCTCAACAACTCACCAAAGTTTCATAGCAATAAAATCAATGGTATATGAACGCATACGGGACTTTCTTGAAACGATTTGAGCGCCGTCACCCATTTGTTGAATATACTCGTACGCTACCTATTTTAAAATGGATTTACTAAGTCGAAAACCTTCCCTGGCATGCACACAACAACTCATGAAAGTTTCAACGCAATCGGATGAATGGCATATGAACGCATACGAGATTTTGTTTAAACGATATGCGCGCCGTCACTCATTTGTTGAATCTTTGTGCGCCACCCATTGAAAAACGGACTTACTAATTCATACACCTTCGCAGGACTGTAGTCAACTCACCGAAGTTTTATCATAATCGGATGAATGGTATATGAACGCATACGGGACTTGGTTGAAAAGATTCACGCGCTGTCGCTCATTAATTGAATCTACTCGTGCGCTACCAATTGTAAAATGGATTTACTAAATCAGAAATCTTTGCGGGAGAGGAAACAACATTTCTCCACATTTCATTGCAATCGCATGAATGGTATATGAACGCTAACGGATTGTTTAGCCTACTTTCGATTTTTGCAAAAAATGAAAGTAGACTTATGAGATCAACACAGGGCGAAAAAAGTGTGTCTGTCTGTGTGTGTGTATGTGTGTGTGTGAGTCTGTGTGTGTGTGTGTATGTGTGTGTGTGTCTGTGTGTGTGAGTGTGTGTACTCTGAATGTTTGTCCCCCCCTATCAATTCGAACACGGTGAATGCGAATTGAACGAAATTTAGTACAAAGGTAGCACTAGCAAAGGACACCTCAGTGTCATGTTTTATATCGCCGCCATCTTGACGGAAACGTAATGGCGGCCAAATAAATGTTCAAAGCTTAAATCAAATTACGACTAACCTAATCATCCGATCTCTACCAAATTTTGCAACTACATACCATTATGCGGGGAGCATCCTGTGACCAAACTAATAGGTCATCAGCGTAATAGTTTGCGGATGGCGGCCATCTTTGTGTGAAAATCGATTCCCCCTAAAAGTTCGAACACGGTGCAACCGAATGGAACGAAATTTGGTACAGAGGTAGTACTAACAAAAGGCACCTCAGTGTCATGTTTTATATCGCCGCCATCTTGACGGAAACGTAATGGTGGCCACACAAATGTTCAAAGCTTAAATCATATTACGATTAACCTAATCATCCGATCTCTACCAAATTTTGCAACAACATACCCTTAAAGAGGAAGCAACCTTTGACCAAATGAATAGGTCATCAGCCTAATAGTTTGCGGATGGCGGCCATCTTTGTGGGAAAATCAATTCCCCCTATTAATTCAAACACGGTGAAACCGAATGGAACGAAATTTAGTACAGAGGTAGCACTAGCAAGGGGCATCTCAGTGTCATGTTTTATATCGCCGCCATATTGACAGAAACGTAATGGCGGCCACACAAATGTTCAAAGCTTAAGTTAAATTACGACTAACATAACCAACCGATCTCTACCAAACTTTGCAACAACATACCCTTATGGAGGGAGCATCCTTTGACCAATCTAATAGGTTATTAGCCAAATAGTTTGCGGATGGCGGCCATCTTTATGTCAAAATTGATTCCCCCTATTAATTCGAACACGGTGGAACCGAATGGAACGAAATTTGGTACAGAGGTAGCACTAGCAAAGGGCACCTCAGTGTCATGTTTTATATCGCCGCCATCTTGACTGAAACGTAATGGCGGCCACACGAATGTTCAAAGCTTATATCAAATTACGATTAACCTAATCATCCGATCTCTACCAAATTTTGCAACTACATACCTTTATAGAGGGCGCATCCTTTGACCAATCTAATAGGTCATTCGCCTAATAGTTTGCGGATGGCGGCCATCTTTATGTCAAAATTGATTCCCCCTATTAATTCGAACACGGTGGAACCGAATGGAACGAAATTTGGTACAGGGGTAGCACTAGCAAAGGGCACCTCAGTGTCATGTTTTATATCGCCGCCATCTTGACTGAAACGTAATGGCGGTCACACGAATGTTCAAAGCTTAAATCAAATTACGATTAACCTAATCATCCGATCTCTACCAAATTTTGCAACTACATACCTTTATGGAGGGAGCATCCTTTGACCAATCTAATAAGTCATTCGCCTAATAGTTTGTGGATGGCGGCCATCTTTGTGTCAGAATTGATTCCCCCTATTAATTCAAACACGGTGAAACCGAATGGAACGAAATTTGGTACAGAGATAGCACTAGCAAAGGGCATCTCAGTGTCATGATTAATATCGCCGCCATATTGACAGAAACGTAATGGCGGCCACACAAATGTTTAAAGCTTAAATCAAATTACGACTAACATAACCATCCGATCTCTACCAAACTTTGCAACAACATACCTTTATGGAGGGAGCATCCTTTGACCAATCTAATAGGTCATTAACCTAATAATTTGCGGATGGCGGTCATCTTTATGTCAAAATTGATTCCCCCTATTAATTCGAACACGGTGGAACCGAATGAACGAAATTTGGTACAGAGGTAGCACTAGCAAAGGGCACCTCAGTGTCATGTTTTATATCACCGCTATCTTGACGGAAACGTAATCGCGGCCACCCAAATGTTAAAAGCTAAAATGTAATTACGACCAACCTAATAATCTAGTCTCTACCAAATTTTGCAACACCATATCTTTATGTGGGAAACATATTCTGACCAAACTGCAAGAACATCAGCCCAATAGTTTGCAGATGGTGGCCAGGTATGTGTGCAAATCGATTCCCCCTATCAATTCAAACACGGTGAAACCAAATTGAACGAAATTTGGTACAGAGGTAGCACTAGCAAAGGGCACCTCATATTCATGTTTAATATCCCTATAGCACGTTGTATTTCAACAAGCTACTACAACCTACATTCAATCATACTCCTTGAAAAGGACAAAGTGTTATAACAATACCCATGCATTTAGGAGAAAATAGGCTATATGTTCTTTACTGAACATCTTGTTTAAACTATACGCGCACCGTTATTCATTTGTTGAATCTACTCGTGCGCTGCCTATTGTAAAAAGGATTTACTTAGTCAGAAACCTTTCTTGGAGTGTGCACAACAATTCAACCATAGTTTCATAGCAATCGGATGAATGGTATATGAACGCACACGGGACTTTGTTTAAGCATTTCGCGTGCCGTCGCTCATTTGTTGAATGTACTTGTGCGATACCTATTGTAAAGTGGATGTACTAAGCCAGAAACCTTCCCTGAAGTGTACACAACATCTCACCCAAGTTTCATCGCTATCGGACGAATGGTATATGAACGCATACGGGCCTTTGTTGAAACGCTTGGCGCGTCTTCGCTCATTTGTTGAATCTACTTGTGCGCTACCTATTGTAAAATCGATTTACTAAGCCTGAAACTTTCCCTGGAGTGTACACAACAACTCACCCAAGTTTAGTCGCTATCGGACGAATGGTATATGAACGCATACGGGACTATGTTGAAACACTTCGCGCGTCGTCGCTCATTTGTTTAATCTACTTGTGCGATACCTGTTCTAAAGTGGATTTACTAACTCAGAAACCTTCCCTGAAGTGTATACAACATCTCACCCAAGTTTCATCGCTATGAGACGAATAGTATATGAACGCATACGGGACTTTGTTGAAACGCTTCGTGCGTCGTCGCTCATTTGTTGAATATACTCGTTCGTTACCTATTATAGCATGGATTTACTAACCCAGAAACCTTGCCTGTAGTGTACACAACCTCTCACCCAAGTTTCATCGCTATCGGACGAATGGTATGTGAATGCATACGGGACTTTTTGAAATGCTTCGCCCGTCGTCGCTCATTTGTTGAATCAACTCGAGCGCTACCTATTGTTAAGTGGATTTACTAAGCCAGAAACCTTCCTTGAAGTGTACACAATATCTCACCCAAGTTTCACCGCTATCAGCCGAATAGTATATGAACGCATACGGGAGTTTGTTGAAACGCTTCGCGCGTCGTCGCTCATTTGTTGAATCTACTCGTGCGCTACCTATTATAACATGGATTACTAAGCCAAAAACCTTGCTTGTAGTGTACACAACCTCTCACCCAAGTTTCATCGCTATTCGACGAATGGTATGTGAACGCATACAAGACTTTCTTGAAATGCTTCGCCCGTCGTCGCTCATTTGTTGAATCTACTCGTGCGCTACCTATTGTTAAGTGGAATTACTAAGCCAGAAACCTTAGCTGAAGTGTACAGAGCATCTCACCCAAGTTTCATCGCAATGGGACGAATGGTATATGAACGCATGTGGGACTTTCTTGAAACAAACGCACGCCATTTTGTTCAAGATACTCGTGCGCCATCTATTGTAGTAGGTGCAATAAGCCGGAGCTGGCACAGGGGCTAATGGGCAAGATGGCCGCTATACATGGTCTCTTATGGAACTAACTCTTGGGAGCTGGCACATGGGCAAGTGGGCAAGATGGCCACTGTGCGCAACTCTAGAGGACTTGAGATGACTGGTACAGAGGCTATTGTGCAAGATGGCTGCCAGGTGCAACTCTTTTATGTTGGAGAACTTGACGAGGCTGGCCGGATGCCCTTCACTACCTATGCTCTTTCCAATCGCCTACTTTCATGAAACTGGGGCAGTGTTTTATAGACAACTCCCTTATGTTAGAGGACTTGAGCAGGCTGGCCGGATGCCCTTAACCTCCTATGCTCTCCCCAATCTCCTACCTTAATAGGCAAATCCCCCTACCATCATGCTAGCGGTTATGTTGGTTAACACTACATGTGAGAGTACATACTTCAAGCTGACCAGGACGTTAGAAGGTAGAAACCGCCATTAACATCACAACAAGGGTTGGAGCCTTGTCTTATGGAGATGTAGCCAGTACTCTACTACCCTCTGTGAGGGCTCTAACATCAAACCAGTCAAAGCTTGGGGTATGCCCTTGAAGTCAAACTCCTGTAAGTTAACTACAAATGCTATACGTAAACTCTTATCACAGGTGTATCAACAAGCTTTGCAAACTTGGATGACGAATACACCTCAAAGGTCTACTCTCCCTTCGTAAAGGGCACCGCGCATTATAGTTAAGTATACAGAAGCTAAATCCTTACAAAAATAAAAACTCCAGTAAGTTAACTAAAAATGCTATACGTAAACTCTCATCATTGACATATCAACGAGGTTTGCAAGCTCGAATGATGAATATGTCTCAGAGGTCTACTCTCCCTTCGTGAAGGGCACCGCGCATTATAGTTCAGCTTAAGGAGCAAGTTCTGGATGTAGATGTCTCTCCTCTTTTCTCCTGGCTTGAGACCGGCTCTAGGGGACACACTTCCTCCTCCCCCTAGAGGCAGAGTTAACACCTATCAACCCTATATTTACTTAACATAAGATATTTTTTTTTTGCCATTGTATTCCATTAGCCTTAACCACCAAAGCCCTTCAGCACACACACACATACCTGTAGACTTAAGAAGAAATTAATCTCACGCTAGAGACCTTACCAGACATACGTAGGTTTACGGAGAAATTAATCTCACGCCAGAGGCCATATCAGTCATATATATATATATATATATATATATATATATATATATATAGGCTTACGGAGAAATTAATCTCACGCCAGAGGCCATATTAGTCATATATAGTCTATATAGGCTTACGAAGAAATTCTCATCCTCCCTAGTCATAAACAGCATAGCAGAAGGTCTAAAAGGAGTATGGGAATTAAGCATTTGTTCTAGAGAGAGCGGTCAGTATCCCCCCTATCATTGTATGTTCTCCTGATACATGCACACGTTCACTGTGATGAATAAACCCATTGAAATATATATAGGACCAGCTCGTGGTGTAATGAATGATCAGTCCCGGGTTTGATTCCTGGTTCTACCAAGAAATTATATTCTGACTGAGGGCTGAAACGGAAGAGGGGTCCACTCAGCCTCGTGAGGATAACTGGGTAGCGCATGAGTTCGATTCCCTCCTCAGGCATCCTTGAAGTGCATTTCTGTTACACAGTCTTGGCCCTCAATTACAAATTACATAAACTGATAAAGTCATCACAATGATACAGGTTATTAGACAGCTTTCACACACACACACACACACTGGCTGCATGAGTACGCTGTCGCAAAGACTGTAATAAATCAACACATCAACAACAAATCAAAACATGAATGAAGATGAATGAAACTAGCTAGGCAAGGATGTGGAAGGAAGCGGCTGTGGCCTATTAGAAGATACCGTCCTAGCATTTACGCGGAGTTGAAAATGGTAGGAGTTGATTATTTAATCTTGTTAGTTGTTTCCAAACTGGAGGTCAGTTACTACCCTCCATGTTATGTTAACCAGAATCAGCTACTTACTGCGTGTAAATCAAGGCAGTAGAATGGTACTTAGGGCAAGAGTCCTTAAGACGATGTGATATGCTTGAGAGTTTACAGTAAACTAATATTAAATTCAACCCAGGTCTTTCTTTATATACTAAAGCCCCTTGGCTTTATCCCCTCCCAGGTCAGGTACCCTAAGTTGGAGATCCGATACTACCCTATGTATCATGTTAGCCGGAATCAGATACTGTATAGCCTAATATTGGGTAGTACAATGGAGCCTAGAATGCTTAACATGAAGTGACCTGCTTGACAGTTAACAGTAAACTGTTGATTGACGCCTCATTCTACCCCAGAATTTTGCTTTCCTACAACTTCACGCTCATACTAATATTACTAAGACAGACTGGTTTCGATTACTGTTTAATCCATGAGAGATTTTGTAGGTGGAATGCTATGTCAAGGAGGTCCTACGGTTCATGATCACGAGATTAACAGCTGTGTAAACCACAAACTTTGTTTATTTTTTCATAAACTGGTGCGCGCCTCTTACAAGTGCGGTATTCTTCCTGCACGCGATTGCCTTCAACTGAACACTCTTAAATACTTCTGCGACCCTAATACAAACAAGCGACGATTTGCTCCTAACAGTATGTTGCTATTAATTAAATTTTTGAAAAAAAAATTTTTTTTGTCAACAGCTCTGGTTAGTAAACTATACAGTGGCCTAGATAATAATAATAATAATAATAATAATAATAATAAATACATAACATTATTCCTTCCTATTAATTATACAAAAATGAATAATAATATGATGTTTAAGGTGAAAACTGTTCAAACCCCCACTTCTCTGAGTAATACACCCACCCCCTATCAAGCCCTCACCCGAAGATAATATCTGAGAAAACTTCTTGTTAGCAGAAACAACACACAAAAAAAACTTTTGACTGCCAAAATGAGACTACAGTATTGTGAATGAATCTGAACATGTGTTATTTCAGAGTACTGAATCAGCTACTTACAATGCTAGCCTAGAATGGATATCACGATGTTATCAGCTTGGTAGTTTACAACAAACTAACAGTACTCAAGCCGGGTCATCCCTTATATCCTAATATACCCTGGGCTTGAACTCCTGCTAGAAGAAATGCATTAATCTGATAAATATTTTATACGGTGCAGCGTTTCAATACAAGATAGAAATTACACTTCACAAACTGGAGACGCGCTTCTTGCTTGGATACCCAAAGACCGTTGGTGTCGGAAAAAGGACAAGAGGTGACCAAGGGAGGTCGACAGGAAGATAAAAGGGAGGAGCCCGGCACAAGTGGAAGTAATGCCGAACTCAGCTTGGGTCCCAACTCGTGTCCTAAAAGTTGTGAGTCCCTGGGGGAAGTTTGTAGTTTTACGTGATCGTTAATCTCACGATTGTAAGACACAGGGCCCCCTTTTGCAGGGAATCCGAACCACAGGACACGGCATTTTACTTTGAAAGTCTCACATGTGCTGATCGAGAATTGAACCCGGTCCGCCGAGGTGAGAGGCTAACAGCTGGACCGCTGCGCCACAGCGCCCTTTAAGTTATATATTAACTAGATTAACCTACTTATTATGTACTGTTACGCAGCGTTTATAGTGTAAGTTACTTACCAGCACAGCAACTATCTCCGGATGGTTCTTTGTCAAGGTCACTTGACTACTTCAAACTAGACTTCATTTTGCTAAATTATCGCTGTTTATAAATTTCGCTGAATGCTTACCTGCGTATGAGTGATACACCGTTTATATTACATTAACTAGTAATATAGTTAATTTTCAGTTATCAAAGACACTTGATATCATCTCACATAATGTTTCACACCAAAGGATTGCTGTATTATTGTTAAATTGGTTGAAAGACAAATATTAGAAGAATTATTTACATTATTCGAAAAGATTCTAGGTTGTAAGCTATCAACATGATCTCTGGGTCGACCTTGGGCCACTGGCAGTGCACTGCACTCTTCCGTGTTACGTAACGACAGAAACAAGATGTAACCAGTCAGCAGGGTGAGGAGAGTAGAAGTTATTCCCAACTCAGAAGAAAACTACCTCTCATTTACCAAACATGTTGGTAATGTGAAGCTTAGATTTCTGGATACGTTTCGCTTCATGCCAAGCAGTTTATCATAATTAGTGGGCAACCTAACATCATACCCTGAGACGAGTAAGTACTTTGGGGTGGAAAATTCAGCACTAATGACCCGGAAAGGTGTATATCCTTATGATTACGTGGACTCTTGGGAAAAATTAAGCAAAGAAAGCTTACCACCTAAGGAGGAGTTCTTTAACAGATTAAATCAGGAAGACATCAGTGTAGAAGACTATGAACATGCATTACATGTGTGGAAACAATTCCAAATTGAAAGTTTGGGTGAATATAGCGACCTTTACCTAACATCTGATGTACTCCTTCTCGCAGACGTGTTTGAAACATTCAGAAATAAAACACTTGAAACTCATAAAGTCGATCCTGCACACTATTTTACTTCTCCAGGTCTTACGTGGGATGCCATGCTCTTATATACAGGTACTCAGCTCGAGTTACTACAGGATTACGATCAGATTCTAATGATAGAATCAGGAATACGTGGAGGATTATGCCAGGTTTCTCATCGATATGCTGAAGCTAATAATAAATACATGGAGAATTTCGATTCAGAGAAACCATCTCAATTTATTACCTACGATGATGCAAACAACCAATACGGCTGGGCAATGTGTCATCGCCTCCCTTACGGAGGATTTAAGTGGGTCTCTCCAGACAGCATTGATCTGGATACACTAAAGGAAGATGATTCTCTCGGTTACATCTTAGAAGTAGACGTTGATTATCCTTCTGAACTTCATGATCTACACGATGATTTACCCTTTCTACCAGAGTGTAAACAGCCAAAGGAAACATCTTTAAAGAAACTAATCCCTCATCTTGGAAATCGAAGGCGTTACGTAGTTCATTATATGGCTCTTAAACAAGCTCTGGATCATGGATTAAAATTAATTAAGAATCACCGCGCGTTAAGCTTTAAACAGCTACCTTGGTTAAAGTCATACGTTGAATTTAATAATAATCTACGGAAACAGGCTAAAAATGATTTCGAGAAGGATTTGTATAAATTGTTCAATAATGCAATGTTTGGGAAAACTATGGAAAATATTCGTAATAGATTAGACATACGCCTTGTTACTGACAGTAAGATGGCAGAAAAGCTGATAGCTAAACCAACATTTATAGACAGAACAATTTACGGTCCTGATCTAGCTGCTTTTCATATGGCTAAACGTAGCATTGTGTTCGATAAGCCTATATATATTGGTATGTGCGTGTTGGATATTTCAAAACTTTGATGTATTCCCACCACTATAATGTACTGCTTCCTTATTATGGGGTTGAAAATATTAAACTCGCATACATGGACACGGATTCCTTCATATATTTAGTAAAGACCGAAGATGTATACCAAGACAAGTTGTGTTTCCTAGAGCATTTGGATACGTCTGACTACCCCAATAATCATATATGTTATTCTGCAAAGAACAAAAAGGCTTTGGGAAAATTTAAAGATGAAGCTTGTGCGCACATTATTAGAAAATTTGTCGGTCTCAGACCTAAGATGTATGCCCTAGACATCGATGGAGTAGAAGTAAAGAAGATTAGAGGTATTAGCAGGGGTGTTGTTAGGAAATGTATCAGTTTTCAAGATTATAAGGACTGCCTTATGACAAAAATGGTAAAGAGAATACCAATGAATGTTATCACGTCGAAGCTTCATGAAATATCGTCAGTACAACTAAACAAGATCGCCTTGTGTCCAGATGATGACAAGAGAGTGATTGCCGCTGATGGAATAGCTACACATGCACATGGGCATTACGCAATCGCTGAATCTGTTTAATTTATCTACGACTAAAAGAATCCTAGCAATAGGAAACATCTATCAACAATTTTTTCAAATAAAATCTAAATTTTTTGAAGTTTACAAGTATGGAATGTTCTCCATAAGCCTTAGCAGCAGAGCCTATAGCATGTGTTTGTTGTATGTAAAACAGCCTCTGGCGTGAGATTAATTTCTTCGTAAGCCTATATAGACTATATATGACTAATATGGCCTCTGGCGTGAGATTAATTTCTCCGTAAGCCTATATATATATATATATATATATATATATATATATATATATATATATATATGACTGATATGGCCTCTGGCGTGAGATTAATTTCTCCGTAAACCTACGTATGTCTGGTAAGGTCTCTAGCGTGAGATTAATTTCTTCTTAAGTCTACAGGTATGTGTGTGTGTGCTGAAGGGCTTTGGTGGTTAAGGCTAATGGAATACAATGGCAAAAAAAAATATCTTATGTTAAGTAAATATAGGGTTGATAGGTGTTAACTCTGCCTCTAGGGGGAGGAGGAAGTGTGTCCCCTAGAGCCGGTCTCAAGCCCGGAGAAAAGAGGAGAGACATCTACATCCAGAACTTGCTCCTTAAGCTGAACTATAATGCGCGGTGCCCTTCACGAAGGGAGAGTAGACCTCTGAGACATATTCATCATTCGAGCTTGCAAACCTCGTTGATATGTCAATGATGAGAGTTTACGTATAGCATTTTTAGTTAACTTACTGGAGTTTTTATTTTTGTAAGGATTTAGCTTCTGTATACTTAACTATAATGCGCGGTGCCCTTTACGAAGGGAGAGTAGACCTTTGAGGTGTATTCGTCATCCAAGTTTGCAAAGCTTGTTGATACACCTGTGATAAGAGTTTACGTATAGCATTTGTAGTTAACTTACAGGAGTTTGACTTCAAGGGCATACCCCAAGCTTTGACTGGTTTGATGTTAGAGCCCTCACAGAGGGTAGTAGAGTACTGGCTACATCTCCATAAGACAAGGCTCCAACCCTTGTTGTGATGTTAATGGCGGTTTCTACCTTCTAACGTCCTGGTCAGCTTGAAGTATGTACTCTCACATGTAGTGTTAACCAACATAACCGCTAGCATGATGGTAGGGGGATTTGCCTATTAAGGTAAGAGATTGGGGAGAGCATAGGAGGTTAAGGGCATCCGGCCAGCCTGCTCAAGTCCTCTAACATAAGGGAGTTGTCTATAAAACACTGCCCCAGTTTCATGAAAGTAGGCGATTGGAAAGAGCATAGGTAGTGAAGGGCATCCGGCCAGCCTCGTCAAGTTCTCCAACATAAAAGAGTTGCACCTGGCAGCCATCTTGCACAATAGCCTCTGTACCAGTCATCTCAAGTCCTCTAGAGTTGCGCACAGTGGCCATCTTGCCCACTTGCCCATGTGCCAGCTCCCAAGAGTTAGTTCCATAAGAGACCATGTATAGCGGCCATCTTGCCCATTAGCCCCTGTGCCAGCTCCGGCTTATTGCACCTACTTATTGTAAATTGGATTTACTACGCCCATAACATTTCCTGGACTGTGCACAACAACTCACCAAAATTTGATCGCAATCGGATGAAGTGTATACGAACGAATCGCCAATACGCATTTGTTTAAACTACTCGCGCGCTATCTATTTTGAAATGGATTAATTATGCCTATAAACCTCCCGGAAGTGTGTACAACAAATCACCAAAATTTGATCGCAATCGGATGAATGGTTTATGAATGCATAAAATACGAACAAACAGACATTCCTTTTTTATATAAACTAGCTCTTAAGCCGGGCATTGCTCGGGGTCACAATTGCATATTGGGATATCGTAGCTTTGCTCGCTGTAACGTATTGTGTGCAACCAGGAGGAAGATTATAATGTGCAATATTTTGCCACTCGAAGTCGTTGTGCGTGTTTTTCTTCTGATAAACAATTGTGTTGAAATTGTTAAGTAGGTGGGTACGACGGCTCTCTACTGCTTGTTGCTTATAATAGAATACTCATTAAACTTCACTAATATAACTGAATATTTAAGGACCTTATTTTAATTTTAATATCATTATTAACCTAGGCCTAACTATTACATTTTAAGGGCCAATGAATTTATTTTCTTTATTGCATTTACCTCGCGTTTATTACCGAACAGCATCATTTCAAGAGGATAATGGCAGTCCCTAGATAAACTCTTAGAATATAATAATATATGCATTTGATTAGGGGAATAACGAATACTAAAAGAAAATACATTAAAAATATCATTTAAGAATCTACTGTATATGTCCACGCAGGCTTAACAACAAACAAGCCTTAGGAAAAAAAGATTTGAGCACAAAAATTCAGAATCTCACAAAAAAGCTATGTTACAAAAATCAGAATCCAATAAAAAGATATTTGAAAGTTGCTTAGACACTATGAATGTCAAACGCCTAGAAACCACCGTTCGAGTATTTCGAACAGCATACTCAATTGCGAAAAGAAATAGACCCTTCGTAGACCTACAGGCTTATGTTGAACTTCAACAATTAAATGGTTTAGATGTGGGACGAGTTCTTCATACAAATTTTAGTTGTGCTAATATTATTTAACACATTTCACAGGAAATGAGAAATATAATAGCAAAATCTATAACAGAAAATCAGAGGAAAATCAGTATTATGATTGACGAATCAACAACAGTTGGTGTAAAATCTGTGTTAGTATTATGTTTGAGATGTGCTCTTTCAGATAACTCTGAAGTTGTTTCCTTTTTCTGGGACTTGATAGAACTTGAATCAACTACAGCAGATGTTATTTCTCGAGAGATATTGAAAAATCTTTCTTCATATGGGATGAATGAAAACTTTCTGGCAGAACATTTAGTTGGTCTAGCATGTGATGGGGCCTCTGTAATGTTTGGTAGAAAAAATGGAGTTGGAGCACAGTTTTTAAAGTTATTTCCAGATATAGTAATCTGGCACTGTTTATACCATCGCTTGGAATTGGCCGTTCCTGATACAAGGAATGAAGTTACAGGTGTTAACCATTTCCATTCTTTCTTTGACAAATTGCATTCTTTATACAGCATGTCTCCCAAAAATCAAAGGGAACTCAACAGTTGTGCTGCTTCACTGGAACAAAGAGTTAAGAAGATTGGGAAAATATTTACAATAAGATGGATATGTATGTATGTATGTATTCTTTATTGTCAGACAGATAGAATCCACTAGTGGCAATATAATAATTAACAATAAAATGTACAAGTATAAACAAAACAATAACAGCAAACAAGAACAAAAAATAGAAATACACTAGTCTATTATAAATCAACAACCACAACCATACAGACACGCACTCAAACATCCGATCTCAAGCATTCATTCATACAATCCCTATGTACAAGAAACGTTGAAATAATTACAGAAAAAACAAAACTATCTACAGTAAACGGAAAAAGGCAAAAACATAAAATGAAAGATAGAAGAAAAAATCGAAAACTGGGGAAAAAAAGTAATATAAGAGTGACATTCGAGGATCTAAAAAAAAAACATTACTTCAGTCGCTCGTACATTCAATCAACCATTCATTCAACCACATGTTCAATCAATCAATCAATAAACGCAAATAGAAAAAACACAAAATGCACACACTATTTTACAGCCCACTCGAGATGTTTCTCATAACAGTTGATAGAGAGTCGAAGTGAATATCAGTAGCACTTTTACTCTCCATCAAGCTGTATGTTGACTGCAACCGGATCAGACATGAATTTTTATGTACATTAATTCTCGATCTGCCCCCATCGAACGTGTGCTTCCGTCTGGTGGTTCTCTGAGGGACGTGAAAACCCAAGTCAGCTAGCAACTGATTCGAGTCAATTCCACCATTTACCAGTTTCCACAGGAATCTCACGTCTCCCACTGTGCGCCGACTGCTCAGTGGAGGAAGACCGTACACGTTGCAATAACTCTCATACTCAGCTCTATGGTACGATCGTCCACCCCTGTAACAGAGCCATTTGACAAATCTCTTTTGCACACGTTCGATGGCGTCAATTTTATTACTGTGAAAAGGATTCCAGATCACACTACAGTACTCCAATTTAGGCCGAATGAGTGACTTAAATAATTTGGATAGAGTTATGTCCGAAAAATAATTGAAACAATTTCTTTTTAAAAATCCCAGGATCCGGAAACTTTCACGACATATTTTTGAAATATGTTCATCGAACGAGAAATTATTTGTGATTGTCACCCCTAAATCCTTAATGGTTGACACTCTACCTAGCGTTTCATTATTAATACAATAATTAAACCTGGGTAGGAGGTTACGTTTCAATGAAACTGACAAAACTTTACACTTTTCAGTATTCAGTTTCAGTTTCCATGTTTCACACCATTCACTGAGTTGGTGTAGGTCTTCTTGCAACAACTCACAGTCATTTATAGTACTGATGGGCATATACAGTTTAAGGTCGTCAGCGTACATCAGGCACCTAGAATTATGTATTATACGAGGGATATCATTCACAAAAAGTATAAAGAGCAGAGGGCCCAATACAGAACCTTGAGGGATACCGGAAGTAACGTTTACAGATTTAGACTTATTATTATTAATTATAACAGATTGGGTTCTATTTGAGAGGTAACTTTTGAAGAAACGTAAAAGATTACCACTTATACCAAAATTTGAAATTTTATGAAGCAGTAGGTTGTGATTTACGCTGTCGAAAGCCCTAGAGAAATCAGTATAGATAACATCAGCACTACCACGGTTATTCATAAAGGTGGATACATCATGAGTGAAGACTGCTAGGTTGGTAGCAGTGGATCGCCTAGGAAGGAAGCCGTGCTGAAATTCAGTGATGAATGGTGACACGTGGGCGTACACTTCGTCCCGAACAATTGAATCAAAGACTCGTGCGAAAATAGACATTAGTGATACTGGTCTGTAATTAACTACTTTCTGCCTGGAGCCTTTCTTTAACACTGGGGTGATATGGACTGATTTCCAGTAATCCGGAAACACTCCTTCACTGATGGCTTGGTTGAAAAGAATATAAAGTGGACGAGATAGCTGGTGGCATAAAGATTTAATTATTTCTATAGGAATGGCATCAGGACCGGGAGACTTGCCAGAGGTTAGATTATGTAATTTATTCTTGATGCAGTCTTCGGAAATATGGAAGTAAGAAATGCTGTCGTTACTGGAGGGTGGCAGATCAGGTAGAGGTGGCGGTATAGAATTTACAGGAAGGAATAAGGTTTCGAAATATTCAGAAAACAGCTCACAGGCAGAGTTTGCATCAGTACTGGTACGTCCGTCGTACTCGAGCGAGACCGGTAATCTGGTGTTCCTAGATCTCTGCTTAATGAAGGACCAAAGTCTGTTCGGATTAGATTTCACACTGGAGTCTATGTCTTCCAGGTAGGCGTCATACTTTCGGTGCTGAATTTCTTTGAATTCGGTCCTCCTGACCACAAATTCAATTCTATGGCATTCCAAAGAAGAGCGTTTCCATTGACGATGAGCCCTATTTTTCGAGTGTAGTGCGCTGATTACATCTGCATCAAACCAAGGTGGATAACGGTAGGGATTAACCTTCACACGAGGAACTGCTTCTCGAACTGCGGACATCAAGAGATCATAAAATATCTCACAATTCTCATTAATGTCGTTCCTGATATCAAGGAGGGACCAGGGGCAGGGGTAGTTTCAAGCCAGAGAACTGTAAAAGCTGTCTGTGAAAACTACAGTGCTCTAGTAAAACATTTTAGTGAGGCCAAAAATGACCACCAGAGAGACTCCAAAGAAAGGGCAAAATTCCAAGGTCTAGAAAATATGTTAACTTGTGTAGAATTTCTAGAAAATATTGCAATTATGTATGATGCTCTTGTTGAGTTAGCTGATTTGTCATTAGAGTTGCAGAAAAGAGAGACAAGTCTGACAGAGGCTCAAAATGCAATCAAGCGCACTATAAGAGTGTTTGAATCTATGTGTAACTCAGTTTCTGGAGAATACTACAGAACAGTTCTTAAAGCAGCAGAAAACAAAAAGTTTAGAAACATAGGATTACATGATTCTAAAAAAGTTGTAAATTGACAGAAAGCAGTTTTTCAGAAGACTTATGAACAATTTAAATAACAGGCTTTTGGAAAATGTGTCCACATCGTCTCATCTTGGTTCCAGCTCTAGTCAGCAGAGACATGAGAGAATGACAAAAGTTATCAGTGATTCAAAGGTACTATACAAAAATAATTGGCCCTCCACTTTTACTTTGGATATCTGCTATGGTGATGAGAGTGTCGGCAACCTTTGTGACTTTTTCCACATGTCAGACAAGAGGAGGTACATTGATGCTTTTAGAAAGTATGTCGAGACCAAGGAAATTCCAGTGGAGCTGATGCCCTAATCAAGACTATACAGACCATTCCCATCTTTTCAACAGAAGCTGAAAGAGCTTTCAGTACCATGAATGAGATCCACACCGAAAAGAGAAATAGGCTGCTGGTTGAAAGATCAAGCGGACTTATTTTCATAAGCAGCGTAGGACCTCCTGTGCATTTATTTAACCCACAACCATATGTCAAGTCATGGCTACGATAGGGGAGACGTTCAGCTGATGAAGCAACTTGTCGGAAACACGAGGCCGCTGATTTTTACACCCAATACGAGTCCATTTGGAAATTGCTGAATTAATAAGGTGAGTTCCTGTAAATATTTTTTTCCAACTAAATCACTGTCTATATTCCTTGGATTTTAAGCTGCTTCTTGCTTTTTTTCCGAAGCGGTGCAGCGAACTGCGGGCGTGCCGTTTAAAATCCTAGGAAGGCAGATTTTGAGTTTTTGGCTGTAGTTATATGTGTACATATGATTTTATATTGATTGATAAAGTGATTACCTTTAGTCAGAACATTACATCTAGGAGATTTGTGTGTGAGAATGTTTTGGGAAGTTTTGATGAGGTTATGGCATTACGTGGGTAGATTTTTACTCGACATTTTTAACTTTTTTCGGTTGGATATACTATGTAACACGCGGAAGTTGCCTTCATTTACATAAGTAGTTGCTACCTTGTGCTATTGCATATTAAAATGCATAGTTCGCAATATCATTGGGTATATGGAAATGTGCTACCGTACCTCTAGCGGACTACTGCATGCTTTAGATACCGTAATTATCATGTGAAATTCCGCAGTAGAAAACTTCTAAAACGTACGTTGGTTTCTGTAGAAAATCTTTCTAATTAGTCTAGGGCTCTCTCCTATAATATTAAAACACATGGTATATCACAATTACTACGTTTACATGGCGAAACTATTTCAATACGGTATATAAATTACGGTGGCCAATCT
Organism: Meconema thalassinum; assembly: GCA_946902985.2. Taxonomy (NCBI): domain Eukaryota; kingdom Metazoa; phylum Arthropoda; class Insecta; order Orthoptera; family Tettigoniidae; genus Meconema; species Meconema thalassinum. Next base: position 17,736 of record CAMPQE020000219.1, read on the forward strand.
GCAGTTATGTTGGCTAACTCGTATTAAACAGCAAAATAAATGACCCGTACCGTAATTATCATATTACTAGTGCATGAGACAGGACCCTGACTTTCACAGTTTCACTGGACGTGTTAGGCTGTAACCATTGATCTGGAAGCGTTAGACTGTAACCATTGGATAGGACAAAACGAAGGTTAGAATTGTCGAGTGTAGGTGCAGCCTGTGGCCGCGGGAAGCTAGCGCGGCGCTCACAGTTTCACTGGATGCGTTAGGCTGTAACCATTTTCAAAACCATTCATCTGGACACGTTGGGCTGTAACCATTGTCAAAAACCATTGGATTGGACAAAACGAAGGTCAGAATGGTCGGGAGTAGGTGCGTCCTATGGCCGCGGGAAGCTAGCGGGGTACTCACAGTTTCACTGGACGTGTTAGGCTGTAACCATTGTCAAAACCATTCATCTGGACGCGTTGGGCTGTAACCATTGTCAAAAACCATTGGATTGGACAAAACGAAGGTTAGATTGGTGGGGGTAGGTGTGGGGAGCAAGCAGGGCATGATTGACAAAATGAACATTGATCTGGTACTGGAGGAAAGACCGCATATACAATTAGTACCGTATGCGTTGGGTTGGCAATACTGTACTGTTGTAATGCTGATAATGGCAGACACAGCTGTCATAAGTCATGTTATAATTTGGGATGGCGGGTGGGTTATAGACCGCTGAGGAGTGAACTACATTATTCCCAGATCAATTTTGATTCATTTGAAAAGATATTTATTGCAAATTTCAGAAGTCCCCCCCCCCCCCCCCTGGGTTCGTGTCTCCTGCACTGTTACCATTGTCATCCGACGTTTCTTTGACGGGTTGTTTGTAAACATCAAAAATGGATGTGCAGAAGATTCTGATGTTATTTGTTCTTATGAAGTTTATGGGTAACAGTCGTCCCTTTTAATTACTGAAGCTTTTAGAGACGCCGGGCTGCCAGAATGTTGCCCCGAATGGGATCTGTAACGTGCCAGTAAATCTACTGACACGGATCCTTCGCATTTAGGCCTAAGCACCCTGAATGCGCCAGGATTCGAAAAGAACACTGACAGTAACGAAGAATATGGGTAGGAAGTAAAACAAGCGATTCGAGTCAGGCGAAAGACGAAAGTAGGCCTATAATTAGTTTATAATTGTAAGTTAACTCAAGAGCGTGCAGAATCGCTTTCAGTACGATCCACGTTTACACGTTCCTGAATACCTGTTTGGATACGATCCGATCCCATAATTTTACCGTATCGAGCTTGAAAATCAATACGAACTGAGTCCCGTTTACATGACCGTATTCAATACGGTAAGTGTACTCAAATCTATTTGAGTTCGTTATGTACACTCAGTAAATATCATGGTGTATACAATGATATAAAATATTCTCAGCGTTACAAGTAGCCTACCGGTAAATCTGAACAAAATGTGTTGTAGGTTAGGTAGAGTATTTCGCCGAGGGTGGGGGTTGAGGGAAATGCATTACTCAAAACGTTCGAGCAATACTGTCATGTTAGCAAGGCATGGTACGCATACCGTAAGCTCTAGTGAAATCCAGAAAGTTTGCCCACAAATTTGTTAATGCATGAGGAAAATTGCCATAACCTTCCTGATTAATGCAGTTTTCAAAATTATTTTAGGAGGACTATGGGTACTACATAGAAGTGATGTTCTGCTATATAATTGAGTACCGTAATCAAGTTCCATACTCATAATGCTCCTTGAGAATAAGGTTCATTGTAACCAAAATCTTTCCCCATGTCAAGACACAGAATCAAACTCTGTAGAGGGTATGTTTGAGTTTAAGTGGTTTGAAATAGGGCAAATACCAATCAAGGTGATTCTTGTGCATTTTGTTGAATATTAGAGTTTTGAAATTGAACAGCTCATGGTAAATAAATGGATTCACATGTCACTATTAATACAGTGCTGCAACAATTGTGTGTATATATAGATATTAATATATGATTTACAATGATTAAAAAAAGATGCCCCAATAAAGAAGAATTATGTTGCTAACATTGTCCAGATATCCTTCTGTTCCCTCTTCTCCGTTTTAGGCCGGTATAAATTACGTTCACAATGGAATATCCATCTCATTTGGGTACAATCGTGTTGACAGACTGAAAAGCACCAAACTATTGTATTAAGAAACTGCTGTACTCTGGGGGATTGGTATTGAAAATCTGACTTTATTCTCTATTACATCAAATAACTACTAACATTTGCTATCCTAAAAGGGAAAAACAAACAAATTACTTTTGGACTTTTCACTTTTGCACTAAACCACTCCTATTAAAGCACCACTTTGCTGTGGGATCTAGAGCTCCCTAGGTTTTATTTAAAAACCAAATAAATTGTAAATACAATTTTAAAACATACATACATTTTCATTTGAGACTGTTTCGAAACATGTACCTGTAATATAATAAAAATATGAAACGAAAGGTTTTGACTAGGCAGACTGTAAGTTAAAACCCTCATGATAAATGAATAAGGACCATGGTGGTCGAGAGCGCTGACGCCCTACCTTGTGCCTCACTGGCATCGGGAGAGCGTAGGTTAAAATTCCACCTCAGCCGTCCTGAAAGTAGTTTTCGAGGTTTCCTCTTTTCACCACCTGGCAAATGCCGGGACGGTTCCTTTCGATAGGTCCACGGCCAATTTCCTTCCAATATCCCTTCCCTGACCCGTCCTGAAAAGAAACGTTCATGGCCATTTGCTGCGTTAATAAATAAATAATAAGGAAAAATAATGACTTGTAGACTTAGAAAAGATTTTTGATACCGTAGTGTTGTGTGACCGTACGTTCTCTCCTTTTCGGGGTAGTGGTTGATTATACTCACAAGGGATATTTTATTTTAACAACAGGGCAGACATATAGTACATATACCTGATATATGTGATGGACATTCCTCTATTAACCGTTAATTACTCAGATCACCATCAATTAAATCATAAAGGACCCTGCACCTCACCATAGGGACACAGGTATTCATTTAATTCATTAATAATTCTCACTATACAGATTTTTCTTTATCTATAAGCAATCCACTTTTAAATCCAAACCTAAAATATTTCTTTTTCTCATCTAACCATCTCAACAAATACTAACATGGCTTCCTACAATCTCCAAAGATAAAAAGGACAGATACTCTAATACAAAATCTTTCAGAATGGACTCCTAACAAAAATAGTCAAAGATATATATAAAAACAAAATAGCATCAAAAAATATACAAAACATCTAACTTCATTGGCAAGGCCATCTGCCATGCCACACAGAGATGCAAACTGCCCTCCCAGCAAGCACCATTTTCTTACCTAACAAACCCAAAAGAGCTGAGCCTTGCAATCAGAATGGTTGCAATCGCCCCTCTATGTGATTCTCACGTGAGAAGCACGTGAGGATCACATACATTAAAATACACAAATGAAAACAATACATTTTCTCCTCCTGCCTCCACGCCTGCTTCATCTGTAATTCTTGCGTTTCCCACGCCTTCCTCCTCGTTGTCTTCTACGATGCCTCCTGCCTCCCCGTCTCCTGTATTCCAAACCTCTCTATTTCTTCTTCCTTTGGTCTGTCTCCTCTGATTCAGTATCATATTTTTCTTTCTTTTTCTTCCCTTGGTCTGTCTCCTCTGATTCAGTATCATATTTTCCTTACTTCTTCTTCTTCCTTTGTTATGATCCTTCACTCCCTTATCTTCCTTTACCTGACATCTCATCTTCTTCCTACTCCTTCTCTTTGCTTTCCAACTCATTCTTTTATCTATTCTCCTGGTCCTCTTTGTCTTCATTCTCAACCACTTCTCTCTTCTTCCTTTCCACATGTTCCACCTCTTCCTCGTCTGTCTTGTCTTACTCAACAGTTCCTTTCTCTTCTTCCACCTTGTTTTCCACTGTTTCTTCTTCACCTTATCTTCTTCTAGTATGTTGTCTTCTCCATGGCTCACTCTTGCACTTTCATCCTCATCTTTAGCCTCTTTTCCTTGATTGCTACTGTCTTCATTACCAACCTCATCTGATTCTCCTTTCTTTTCTTCAATTTCTCCCATATATTTTGCTTTCTCACGCTCTTCTGTTTCACCTTCTCCCTTATCCGTTTCTCCTTTCTCTTCAGTTTCTTCAATTTCACTTTCTCCGTTATCCGCTTCTCCTTTCTCTTGTACCTTTTCCTTTCTTTCACCTGCCTCCTCTCCTTCAGTTTCTTCCATATCACCTGCTTTCTCACGCCCCCCACATCTCGGATAATTTTCCTGCTCCTTAATCGCACATAGCTCATTCACTTCCTCCATATAACCTTGTTCTTCTTCACCTCGTTCTTTCTCTTCCTTGAGCTTCTCATTCCTCTCCATCAGTGTCACCTGTTCCTCCTTAAGGCTGTCCACGCTATCCTAATTTTTCGCTATTCCTTCTCTCATCACAGTTTTATGTTCTTGTACTTCTTTGCTTAACTCCTCAATCTTAGCATTGGTTGCTTCAGCCTGCTTCTTTACTGCTTCGTTTACGTACACCTTTACAGATTCTACCTGCTTACCTATAGATTCTATTTGCACTTTCATAGACTCTCCTTGCTGCCTAAATTCCCCTCTCTCCTTACTCTCTATCACTGACTCTATATTCTGGCTTACTGACTCTCTTACTGATCCTATTTCTGTCCTTAAAGACTCTTCCATACCGGTGAATTTACTTAGTAGCATTTGTAACATATCCCGAATCATATCCTCCTCCATTTCTTTTTCTACTTTCCCTTGTTCGTGCCCGACGTTGGGTTGCCATTGTGACCGTAAGTTCTCTCCTTTTCGGGGTAGTGGTTGATTACACTCACAAGGGATATTTTATTTTAACAACAGTGGGTAGATTATTGGCTGAGGAATAACCTAACCACCAAGGGAAGATGATAAATAAAAAGAGGTGGGTTTCGAACTGGAGAAAAAGGATAGAAAAATAGGATGAGAGTTCCGCAAAAGTTATAAATTTAACCTTTAATGCACTTAGAGGCGGTTGCAACTGCAAATCAGCTCTCCGATACCTAAAGTGGGTACGGGCTTGGTCGAAGCTGACGGGAACCGCAGCTAAGACTTGGGCGGTTTGCCAGAGAAAGGCTTTAGTGTATTTCCTCCCAAGCATGCATAAGACTACTATGGGGAAGGGTGATAGTCTGGCAAGACAAATAGTAGCAGATTTGTTCTGTATTAACGATGGCATGAACTTGGGAAGAGTCAGGGAAGACAGGATCTTGCCTAACCGTAGTATTTGCGAAATGATAAATCCAAAAACAAATATTTAATTTATTTAACAATTCAAAGATGTTTGATGAATTTAACAAGTATGTAATATCTTTTTGACAAATATAGATCATTTAAATTCTTTAACAAATGGGGTCGCAGACCTCCTAACATTTAGAGATTGCTCCAGGCAAATAACAATCCTTTAGGTTTCAAACCTTTATATATGTTCTAAAATCTTTATAAGATTTAAAGAAGACAAATGAAGTAATTAAAGTTTAAACATTAAATTGAGTACAAGGAGTGTACTATAAGAAATCTCTGAGATAATATTCTAGAGAGAGTGACAACTTCAAAAAGAAAAACATGAAGAATAAGATAGAAGTTCCTACAACTTCTTATATTTGTGCAGAATTACTTTATAACAATTATACAAAAGAGAGCAGATCACTTACGGTGAAACCTGAAGAGAAAGTCAAAAGGAAGGTTCTAGACTTCCTATGTTTAAGTAGGAATCACGAGCCAAATGGGGCAGTTTCCATTTCGTGAGACCTAGAAATAACTCACTCAAGAGTTGAAAGAATTGTTTTCCCTGATTATAGGGAAGAAACAATGTAAGTTTGAACCGTGTATACAACACGTAGTTATACAGTAATTAATGATAAACAAGCAAAATGGAAGGGCACTTCGTAGAGTGACACCTTATAGAAAAGTTACAATTTTATTAATATGGTTTGTTAATAGAAGGTTGAGGAAAGATCGTTGGGATTTAGGATCAATGTTCATGGCCTTATTTAAAGTAAACGGACGATCGCGACGCGGTAGAAAAGTGGGACAAGCACTAGTTATCACTATAGTCTTTTAAATAGATGAAAAGTTCACTATAGAGACACGAAAGTTTATGGGAAAGAAAGTTATTGCAATGATGAAAATAACTGGTTGCACTAGGTAGGCGAGAGTCTATTTCTTGAGAAAGTTGTGAATTACAATTAAATGCGCCATAGAACATTCCAACGGTGGAAGAAAGTTCGCTATTGCAGTAATTTATAAGGAAGATTCCTCATTTTAAATGGTATTCTCACAAGTGAGTGAAAAATACCTGACGGCAAGACTTGCAGATAAAGTACAGGATCTGGGAGGTTCCAGAACGATCTTAATTAAAAAATGGAGCCAAAGTTAATCCAGCGGAGGAACTAGCTTTGTAATTTATAGACAGCGGGTATTGGATAATATCCCACGTAGTGAGAAGATTTCACAATTAAATAGCTTAAGAAAAGCTACTTTCTCTTAAGGTTGGCTTATACAAACAAAAGCTCAACATGGCAAATCCCGCGAAGAATGATTTTTGCCCCAAAATAAATAATCTCACGCTGTCTATAAAATATCGTTAAAAGCATGTAGAAGTTAAAACCATGAAGATGAGGTTAAAACTTGAAGTAGGTACTTATTTTTGTAGCATGGCGAAGGTGAAGTTCCCTTGACAGATACTTAAAGTGCCAACATGGCGTATAACGTAGAAAATGTCTCTTGGTTTGAGGAGACTGGCTCTGGTTGAGCCTTGACTGACCGAGTCAACTACCGACTTAGAAGTGAGACCTGCTCAGCGAAGCACAGAGGGTCCTAGGAAGGGAAAAGAGTGGGGGTAGGAAACAAAAGGTATACATATCAGCATAACCAACATAAGAAATTAAATTCTCTTGAGGAGATGGTCTTCAAAGAGTTGATAGCAGGCGATACTAGCACAGCATGGTGAGTGAAAAAGTAGACGAAGTTCTCTTGCTCATGGAGATAATAGCTGGCGATGGTAACGAGATCTGGTGGCCAGATGGAAAAAGAAGTCTTCTTGCACCAGGAAAAATTGAGGAGCTTCAGAGATTATCTGCTAGCTGACGCTAGGTGGGTCATGGAAGATATATATCTAGAACAGACTCACAAAAGATATAAGCGACATGATCACCCAAGAGAAAATAGAAGATCACTGTTGGTGTTTGACAAAGAGGAAGGAATGAACATGCAAAGAGCATTAAACTTTATATTCTCTCGTACCGTGTATTCCAAGAATACACCAAACAGGGCAGACATATGGAACATATACCTGATATATGTGGTGGATATTCCTCTATTAACCGTTAATTACTCAGATCACCATGAATTAAAACATAAAGGAACATGCACCTCACCATAGGAACACAGGTATTCATTTAATTCATTAATAATTCTCACTATACAGCTTTTTCTTTATCTATAAGCAATCCACTTTTAAATCCAAATCTAACATATTTCTTTTTCTCATCTAACCATCTCAACAAATACTAACGTGGCTTGAGGAAAGAATGCATGATGAAAATCAACAAATGTGATATATGATACAAGAATAGCAGCCAATGGCCATAAGCTGGGCATGTTTGATTGAACGCCCGAGAGCTCCCAACAAGTTCCAACTTTCGCTACCAGATGCTACTGTCACTAACACTAGCGGCGAACGTTGGAACTTGATAGACCGTTTCCTAACCAGCCAAATATAGCCTACAAATTTTGCTACACACCGCTAATTGCAGTGATAGGTTCTTTCAAATGACATGGGCCCGCCGGCTTTACTTCCCCTCCGAAGAAAAGCATAGCTCTAAAAGAACAATTTGTATGTTCCTGGATTTAAGAAAGGCTTTTGACACCGTAGACCACAATATACTCATTAGAAAACTTGAAAAGGACGGTATTCGTGGTACTCCTCAAGAACTAATAAAAAGCTTTCTTTTTAATACAATACAAAAGGTGCGTATCTAAGATACTCTAAGTAGAAGTGCTGAGGGAAAAATTTGAATACACCAATGAACAGTTTTAGGTCCTACTCTTTTTCTGTTATATATTAACGATTTGTGTGAGCTGAACTGTAATGCGATGAATTCCTCATATGCTGATGACACTGTCGTCACAGTCCCAGGAACAACTTGGGAGGACACTTTTAATAGAACTCAAGGAACCCTTGCTACAGTCCAAAAATCACCTCTTTACCTTGAATGAAACCAAAACACAATACCTATGCTTCTCGCACAACAAAACATTGCAACCCACAGACAATTTAACACTCAAGATCCACTCACCAATTTGTAACAATGGTGAAAAATGCAACTGCTATATCCTACAAAAGTCAATGAATGCTACATATTTAGGGATTATTATAGATAGTAATTTAAAATGGAACAAGCATGCATCAAAATAATTGGCCAATAAACTTCAAAAGTGAATTTACATATTTTATAGAATCAGAAATATCCTTTCAGCAGAAGTCTTGAGAACTGTATATTTTGCCTTAGTCCAGTCATAACTACAATATTGAATAAATGGTTGGGATGGAATACTTGATTCACATTTGGCTCAGAATCTCATTCTAAAAGTTATGTACAAAAAGCCACCAACTTTTCTAACATGTGAACTGTATCAACAAAGCATGGTGCTTAACATACGGCAGTTATTTGTTCAGTCATCAATCATATCTATACATAAAAATATGAAGCTCTTCTCAAATGGACAGGAACTTAAAATGTGCACTAGACTTCAAGACAGAACTGGAATAGATAACACTCGTCAAAAACACACTACCTGTCCAAAGGAATTGAAGTTGTCTTAGCACTAGGATATACAATATATTGTCCGTAAATGTGACAAATAACACCCTTAATATACCGAAGAAAACGCTTTTTACATGGCTCCTTAATAACTTTGATGAAGTAAATGAACTTACAAATTTTCACCAACATATTTAAACCAACTCAGTCACAAATAAGTAATGTATCATCTTCTTTTATTTTTAGTGTCCTCATAATAAACTTTTCTTGCAGGCAAATACTTTGTTGCAAATAAATTAAGAAACTGTATTCATGAAGCCCACGCACAAGTTTATCTTATGTGGGATTCACGCTGTATTTTGATGCATCTGTATATGTACATGTTTCCTGTCAGTGAATAAAAATGTTTTCTCGTAAAACAAGAAAGATTTTAATGCTCTTAAATAATCCGACGACTGTAGGCCGGGTTTGAACCCGCCATCTTGGGCATAGCAGTTCAGCATACTACCGACTGTGCCACCAAAGCCACAAAATGTAAAACAAAAGTAATGGAATGCAGCCGTAAGAAATCAGAAACACCTATTGACAACAAATAAAGGCAGATGGAAAAGCTAAAGGAAGTAGGGAGCAAAATAAGCAGTGATGGACGAAGCAACGAGTGTATAGAAAATAGGCTGGCACGGGTAAGGGAAGAATTTCTGCAGAAAAACAATGTGTTGACATCAAATATAGATTTAGATATTTGAAATATATTTTTAAAGCCTTTGTCTGGAGTGTGGCGCTGTGTGGAAGTAAAACTTGGACTGTTGATGCAGGATGACAGAAGCATTTCAAATGCGGTAGTGCAGGAAAATGATTAAACTCAAATGAGTAGATGGAGTAAGAAGACGAGCGGAAGAGCGCTAATGAAGATAAGAGATAGGTTGATACGGCACATACAGTACAGTACTAGGACAACTAGGATTGGCAATTTTTTATGGAAGGAAGGGTAGAGGACAAGAATTGTAGAGGTAGACCAAGATTACAATTCAATTGCATCAATTCAATTCAATTCAATTGCATCACTTGTGGTAGCTAAGCGGAGATGAAACGATTAGCTGCATCAAACCAGTCTAAGGACTGAAGACTCAAACAGTAACATGGGAGTGTCACTGCGCCAGCATTTGTTGGTCATAGCAGCAGGAGCCTTGCGGGATGAGGAGAGTGAAACAGGGATGATGGAGTACAGTCCCCACATAAGTCAAGTAGCATTACATGTGCTGCTTGTGTTACTCAGAACTTATAATGTGATTTGTGAACAAAAAGCAAAGACAACTCCCCACAGGCCATGGAGGTCCTGGGAGTAGTGGAAGGTAGAGGCATCCACTCTTTGTGAAAACAGCACTAGATGGGATGGAGTTGTCAGCTCCACGCCCGGCCGTCTTTGCTCCCAGGAATTACCCTGGTACTCATTTCTGCTGTAGGCTGAGTGAACCCCAGGGCTATTTACGTTTCCGAAAGTGGTAGTTTAGTTTCTAAAATCCACTACCTGGATGGGGATCAAACCCACTCCCTTTCAGTCAGAAGCTCAGATTTTTTTAAGGTTGGTTTGTAATTATTTTGCAACAGCACAGCTAAGTGTAACAGGAGCTCATGACACCACGGAGAGCAAAATGATGTTTGAGGTTGCTGAGTCATATCCTACGCGCATGACTGTACCTGTCAAACAAGCAATGCTTCATGACTCGAACAGTGAGTGAACATTATTAAGATGACATGAGAAAAGAGTCTATATATCTAATACAAGTTATATGTGCTAATCTCCAGGAGTAATCACATCCATAATTGATCTGTATTAAATTATACAGGGTTAGCACAAAATATTTAAGTAATTTCAAGCACATGCTTTATTGAAAGTATATAGCTTACAGCATTGACAAATAGGCCTCTACCAATTAAAAGAGAAACTCATCAAGTTTTTTGAGACTGCTCGCTACAAATTCTCAATGTGCCCTCCTTGCGCCAGACGGCAAGTTTCGATACGGTAGTCCAACTCCGACTACACACACTGGAGCATGCCCTGGCCAATTTTAGGCAAAACTGATAGCGTTGATTATTGTCATCTTGTGACAGATGCAGTTGGTGTCTTATAAACTGGCCTTCCCGGTCGCCTGATTTGATCCCGTGTGATTTCTTCTTATGGGGATTTATCAAAGATGAAGTTTATGTACCACCCATGCCAGTTAATCATGTTGAACTGAGGAAACAGGTCCATGTGACTGTAGCTAAAATTGACCAGGACATGCTCCAGCGTGTGTAGTCGGAGTTGAACTACCGTATCGATATTTTCCGTATGACGCGAGGAGGGCACATCGAGAATTTGTAGCATGCAGACTCAAGAAAATTGATGAGTTTCACTTTTAATTGGTATATGCGTCAATGCTGTAAGCTATATGCCACTTTCGATAATACATGTGCATGAAATCGCTTAAATCATTCGTTCTAACCCTGTACGTGCTATGGAAAAAAGTCAATATTGAGTACATGTTGCATACACCAATAACCTTTAAGCACCACTGGGGTGTGGCAGAATTAAGGAATAGGGAAAGCAGGTTGACAAAACTAATGAAATGTATATCACATATATTTCATAATGGCAGATTTGTTGTTTTCAATCAAACATTACGTATGGTAAGAAACAAACTGTACAACAGTGCAACGGTTGTTAAGTCATGGTACTGTTGGAAAATGCTACTGCATAGAAAAGGAGCCTACTATGCTCTACCTCGGGTCCATTTGGGCTTCTTCAAAAATCTTGAATCATTGAGAGCAGGATGCCATATAGTGGGCAGACAGGGGGGTTTTCCTCTAAACCAATTATTTTATGATAAAAGAAGTATATACGGTTGCTAAAATTCTTAGAAACAGAGGGCACCTCACATGTTTCATAAATCCTAAATACTAAGTGAAATAACCTGATCAGAGCTTCATCCCCTGATGCAACGCTACAACTCAGTAGGTAAATCATTTTATGCCTGGTGCTTTCTTCCTACTATGTCTTCTCTATCAAATTCTGATCTCAATATTAAATCTTCTTTCTGATCCTCATCAATTTCCTCTCCCCTCTCCACAACATGATTCTCAATGTCCTTACCCCTATACGAACGCTCTATGTAAGCTTTCCATCTCTCAACCTTTTCTTCTGTATATGTTAGAGCAGGCTTTCTCAACCTGGTGTTCTCGTCATATGAGCCAGCAAGCGCTCTTGAGCACAAGCTCTCCTAAGATCCATCCTACAATTCAAATTCTGTTGGACGAACCAGAATAATAGTGTTTTCACAGTCGTTTTGTAAAATATAAATAACATAAATAATTGGATATGCCTATTTTGTGAGTAATATGAAAGATGCTGATTCCACATGTAAATGTATCTTACCCGCATGAGACTGTTGCAGCATGCCTGGTAAACGGTGAATCTGTAGCTATTTCAGAACTTCTGAGGGAAGTAGAGACAGAAAAAGGAAAGAGAGGTGCATCCTTGTTGAAGCATTCTTCTTCTTCTCCTTCACCTTTTGAGACCACGTAGGATCACTTTAACCAACCATTAGTTCGTCGACTTGTAGGAACTGTACGAGCCTTGCGGTCCTCCCAGTACTTCTTCATGCATATTGATCGTCTTGCCCTTCCTTGGGCGGAAAATATTCTTGTAGGAATTTTCTTTTTAGTGAGTGGAAAATAAAACGTCATATTTTTTTAAGTGCTGTAGTTAAACTTTTCTTATTTGCAGCATCTTCTGTTGTTAGGCCAATTTCTTTTAAGTCCTCTCTGATTTAACCATCGGCAACCAGCTGTTGAGTTTTTTGAAGCAAGATTGTACTGTACTAGTTGTTTTAGAAGACGTGAATCTGGCATTCTCATGATGTGCCCAAAGAATCCCAGTCTTTTCTTTCGCATGGTATCAGTAATGGGTTCTAGGTTGTTATAGACCATATTGTTAGGTATTATTCACCATTGCCCATCTTTTTTATATCCTTTATTGATACAAGTTCTTCCAATTCGCCTTTCGATCTTCTGTAATCTGTCGGTTTTAGAATGTTCATTTAGATGGAATAATGTTTCTGCTGCATATGTGGCTTCCGGTTTTATGACTATAATGTAATGTTTAATTTTTGCATTAATTGATAAGCATTTCTTTTTGTAAGTGTCCCATGTTAATTTTTGTGCCCCAGATAACTTGTTGGTTCTTATTTAAATTGATGCTTTCTCATCTAAGTTGTTTGTTATTAACTCTCCTAGATATTTGAATCGTGTTACAATTTTAATTTTTGTGTCATTAATTTGTATCTCCTTTAATGGTGATGGTTTTTGTGGCATGACTTCTGTTTTTTCAAATGATATCTTAAGGCCAATTTTATTTGCAATGGTCTGAAGCTCTGATATCTGTGTTTTGGCTTCCTCTAAATCTTTCGCCAATAATGCCATGTCGTCTGCAAAACCAAGACAGTTTGAATTTTTCTCCCTATTTTTATATTTGGAGGGAATTTCTTAGACCATTCTCGCATTACCATTTCCAATGCACAATTAAATAGTAATGGTGATGAGTCATCACCTTGTCGTAAACCGGTTGTGACCTCAAATGGGTCTGAGAATTCACCTCTGAATTTAACTTTTGATTTGGTGCCTGTAAGAGTTAGTTTTATGAGATTTGTCAATTTGGGGTGTAATCCCTTGTGTCTTAGAATTGTTAATAAAGATTCTCTGAATACAATCATATGCTTTTTTGAAGTCGATAAATGTTATCACTATATCTCTATTCCTTTTTCTATTATAATCTATTATCAGTTTTAGGCTCATGATTTGATCTGAGCAACTTCTCTAGGGTCTGAAACCTCCTTGATATTCTCCTAATTCATTTTCAAGTTGTACTTTAATTCTATTGAGAAGAATTCGAGAATTTTTTATAGGTACCGGTAAGCATCATTGTTATTATTATATTCGATTTAAAAGTGCTCGGGTTCTTGGTATGTCATGAGGATGGTGCTAACAGTCTCTAGAAGGTTGAGAAGGCCTGTGTATGAGGTTTTTCATCTGAGTCCTTAATATTACAGCACAAGTCTTCCTTTCCCCTAAAGTACTCTTAATTCTTCGAAAAGCTGCATCTTCTTTTCCCATTTTCAAACAATGTTCTATACTTGCACATTTCTCATTCAACCAATCTTCTTTCTCTTCCTTGCACCTCTTGTTTACTTCATTTTTCAGACATCTGTATTCTGCTTTCCCACTTCCATCTCTCGCATTCTTGCGCTTCCACATTTCATCCATTGATTCTGGTACCGTACTGTATATCCTGAGTGATTCAAGGTTCTCTACCTATTATTTCCTTTCTTTCAATGCTTTCTATGGTGGATATCATTATTCCTTTCTTCAAAAGTGGGAATTATAGGAATATATAGGTTTGGAAGAGATAAAAG